>LOEQ01000649.1:329879-346421 GCA_001685075.1 Bramus lutescens | reverse complement strand
CAATTTGTGTGTTGTTATTTTGGGGTATAAGCTAGCCGTGCGGGAGCTGGCCAGACTAAAAACAGGCCCGCTCCCCATATCACTACATCCTAGTTCATTTACTTTATCTATTACTTAGTTTATCTACCTTATGCAAGCTTCCCACCAACACTTAACAAGCAGTCTGCTGAACCTGTATGGGATGCTTGCTGTACTTGCTGGGGATGGTTCCCTCAAAAGCAGTGGGGGTCATATCCGGTTGAAACAGACCAGACAAGGCCAAGATTTTTAGATGGAGCCCAAGCTGAAGTTCAAGGCTGTGTCCCATGGGTGCCAGGTGCCTGTGTGGATGATTGGCAGGTAGGAAGGCAGAGAGAGGGAATATGCGGGCAGAGTAGTAGGCGGGCAAAGAGGCAGAGCTATGGGAGGTGACAACATGAAGGTGTAGTTAGAAAGGACAAAAATGACCCAGCCATGCCTTGGTGCCATGTTCAGGGCTTTGAGCTTTGTTCTGGTGACCCAGCTTCTTATGCATGAGTTTAAAGTGTTATCAGTTAAGGTCACAATGACAGAATGAACAGTCCTCTGTGGGCCTCTACCCACTACTATGAAACTCCTACAACTCTCAGAATCTGCACATTTGCTCATTTCCCAGTGTTCCTTGGAGCCCCCAAAGGGACCTGGGACCCTATATGGTAATACATCTCCATACTGTCCCTCATGTGGCCTGGGAGCTCAGTAGCTCTCAGCAATAGCTTCTGGGGTCCTCAAAGCATCCAGGCAGACACGGCACTGTTCGTGTTTCAACCTTCTTCCAGGACTCCCCAGATACTCAATGCCTCCCATCTCCATAGGACAAGTTGCCCAAGTCCTGTTTCCTAACACTTCTTCCCTGGAGCTGAATGCCCAACAGGAAGCTCCATGGTCCCTCCTCGATAAATTACAGACAGACTCCCAACATCTAGAAATCTGGGACACACACACATTATTAGCAGCAGAGAGCATTGTGCAGCCAAGGAGTTAGACCAGTTCACGTCCTTTCCAGAAAAAGTGCAGGGAGCTGACAATGTACTTACCACTCCACCCCAGTGAATAAAGGACACTTGACATAGAAAATGTCGTTTCTGGACATCCCCAGGAAGCAGTTGGCACACTGGGGTCAACTTGGACTCATATCTAAATCCAGGCTTAAAGACACTGGGGTGACAAAGTAGTAAGGGGATTGTGAGGTGGCAGGCAGGTGCTCTTGGGAGAACTGAGGGGGCCAAGGGCCTGCTTCTTTTGAGGACTTCCTGTATGCGCTCAAGAGGAATTTCTTCTCCCTTCCAACCATAGTTCTCCTTTTATTTCTAACTGATACATAAAAGTTGTCAATACTTATGGGTGTGAATTCACTATGTGATGTTCTGTCAAAGTAAATGTGCCCCCTCTCCAGCGCTGCCGATTCTCCATGGTGAGATAATTGTCTTTTTCAGTGCTCACTTTCTGTCTCCACTTGTGCAAGCTGCTGTAAGAAGGCAGGATCTGAGTCACATTTTCCTTTGGTCCTGAGAACTGATGCGTAGCACTCTGTTGCTGTGGGCTAGAAACAATGGCAACCCAGCTCAACTTGGAGACTGGGGTGGGATCCCAGCTGGTATAGAGAAACGGGAAGGGCAACCCAAGGCAGGGATGGTATAACCCAAGCTGGAGGTGAGAAGGGACAGAGTGTGGCAGAAGTCCAAACTCAGAGGGTGGGGCTCACGGTACAGAACCATGAGGAATAAGGCTTCAGATGGGGCGTTTGGCCTAGCCTTAGCCTGGGAGTAATCACTTTTCCAGGCTGACTTTCTCTGGCTTGGCGCAGGAAACAGTGGTGTGGTGAAATGGGTTGATTGCCTTTGGCACTTTCTCGCAATCAAGAAAGGAGGAAGAAAAATAACCTAACACTAAATTAGGTAAACAAACAGGATCCATGCTGCTGTGTCCAGGCTCTGAGTGGAAACAGATGGCTTCACTGTCTCACTCAAGAGTGTCATCCCAGATGGGTACAGACCCGTGCAGCTGCCCCAGAAAGGCCACAGCAGGGTCTTCTCTGAGGATGGGGCTTGTCGTTGCCTGAGGTGAGGTTGACTCCTTGGAGCAAGTGATGATCAGGCCAGACCTGCCCCCACAGACTACCAGGGGAAAGCTAGGGGCTGGGAGAAGAGGATTTTGTGTGTATGTTGGGGGTAACTTTCTCTTTCCCTGGCCTCTGCTGTTTAACCAGAGACTTAGAGTCCATCAGAAAAAAAGTTGGGGGACAGAGATAATCTTCTAGATTGGCCAAGACTTGCTCAGGAGCTTCTGTAGCCTGGGTTCTACACACACACACACACACGCGCGCACACACGCACACACGCACATACACACACATACACACTACCCTTCCCTGCTCTCTAGTGCTGGCCGTGGGGAGAATGGTCAGCCCCTACTCTGGGGCCCAGCTTCCTGGGCTATTTGTTAATTTTGGTTGGAATTCTGGTATTAAGTAAAAACATAAGAGGAACCCTGGCAATGACTCAGACAAAATGCGAAGTAGGAAAACAGAAGAGTTCCCAAGTCTTCCCAAGTGGTCTAAGCTAGCAGCGGCCCAAGCTGTGGAAACCTCTGGAGAGTACCCCTTGGCAGTAGGCAGCCCACACCACCTGCCTTGAACTTGGGAGGCTTCCTCTGCCTGTGGTTCATGTTAGAAATGCTAACTGATGCATGCAACAGGCTCTAGATGGTTCCGTCTGAAAGGAAACAGTTCTTACTCAACAGACCAAACACAAACTTTGCCCAGGCCCCATGCACATCTGAATTTCCAGTACCATCACACACCCGGAGAACAGAAATGGGCTGTCGCCTACATCCGTGGCTCTGTAATCCAGACACCGAAAGCTCCCCAGTGCTAAATCCTCCTCCCTAATTCTGTTGCCTCTTCCTGGGTTCAAAACTCTGGCTCAGAAGGAGGGTTACTAAGGACTTCCATGATCTTGCTGCCTACACCCTACCCGTCCTCAAAACCATCCTACCAGGTACTCTAAATCCAAACTGGACCGCTGCCCCTTCCTACATTCTCTCACGGTGTGTTCCGGAGGGAGCAGTTGAAAACCAAAGCCTTGCAGGGTATGTTCTTCTTAGAGGTGGTGACACTCTAGTCGGCTCGGAAGTAGACCTGGTCAGCTCTTTTCCCTACAACAGAGGATGAGAAAGAAGGGGAAGAGCCAGTTCTGGGGTGGATTGTATAGGTCAGCCTAGATGAAGTATCCAAGGTCCCCAAAGGCTCCTCTGGTAAGAAAAGCAGGTGGAAGCTACAGTGTGCTAAGTAACTGAGTATGAGCCATGACCTTGACAAATAGCCTTTGGTCTCTGGCGCTAGCCAAGCAGTATCAATGCCCACATCCTCCCACACTCACAGTGCCACCAAATATTCAGAAGGCCTAACTTTGGTTTTGGGGCTATGGGGTAATGCACATGTATGTATGTATGTACACCCATGTATGCCTGTATGAAGGCAGAGGTAGACACTGGGAGACTTCCTCTATTGCTCTGCATCTTACTTTTTTTAGACAGGGTCTCTTACTGAACCTGGAGCTTATGGCTCCAGTTAGACCGCTAGTCAGTGAACCTTCGAAGTCTGCCTGTTCCCAAACCTCACCCCATTGCTGGAGTTATACACTTGCATGCCACATTTCTGTGGGTGCTGGGTCTGGTGGTCACGTACAGCAAGCACCTTCCAACTGTTCTTGTTACCAGTCAGAATGCTTTCTGGAATGTCAGGGGCAATGGGGCTAGAGAGATGGCTGAGTGGTTGATAGCTCCTTGCTGCTCTTGCAGAGAACCCAGGTTCTGTTCCAGCCCTCACATGGTAGCTCACAACCATCTGTAACTCCAGTTCCAGGGAATCTGATGCCTTCTTCTGACCTCACATGTGCATGCAGGCAAAACACTCAAACAAATATATATATTTTAAAGAATGGTAGAGGCAGCCATACAAAGACAGAGAAGCTAACCAGAGGCTCCAGGTCAAACGTCAACAGTTTGGGCATTAATTGAACAAAGTTGAGACATAGAAAGATAGTAGATTCGTTAAAATACTCAAACTCTATGGTGGGGCAGGTTAAAAGGAGTGTGGATATAATTGGGTGTGTTCCTTTGCTCTCTGATACACGGGACATGTCATGGAAATAGACCTTTTTTCTTAGTATATGTGTCTTTATAAAGGGTAAGCACTCATTCTGTCTGCAAGCAGGAGAGAACAGAAACAAGGAATCCAGAGTAAATGGTTTGGTGCTGTCCCAGGACAGGGCTTCCTCGCCTTGGGAGTCTGGTGACTGAATAAAGGTCCTTCACAGGTTTTCAGGGGCCAACAAGGAGCCCTAATGACCCAGATAGATGTCTGCCACCTCCCTTCAGTAGGCCTGTGAGTTGTGATGCAACCCCAGTAAGGAGACACTGGGCTGTAATTATGCTAACAGCCCCCAAGTCCATCATGACTACCGAGCGATGGGCATGTGGTGGTGGACAAACCAGATTCTACTAACCTCATCTCGAGGGTGATGTTTGGTGCTACCAAAACCTTCCCTAAAAGTAGGGACTTTAAGTCTTCCTGAAGCATCTGGGAAGATTCCCCTAATGGCCTTGCCCTGGACGCTGCAGGCCAGCTTCATCTGCTGACCCAGAGTCCACAGCCCAGCCCCCAGACTTTTCAGGCCCTACACTTTGAGGTGGCTCCTTTTCTTCTTGTGGTCTGGTAAGGTTGTTAAAAATCCCTAAGAAGGCAAAAAATAGTACTTGGTAAAAGTTACTGAAATCCTAGCAAGGTGTTAAAATTGGCACTCCAGGAAGGTGTGGAATTTAGGATAAGAAAGAGTGAAATCTACACAGCCTTGGAAGTTTTATGGCCGGTTTTGGCACAAGGGTATTAAACAGCTCTGGGAGGACTTTGTTTGTATGTTTAACATATTTCAAGTCTTTAAGAGAAACTGCTCTTTATGAATTTAATTAAATGCCTGGAGGTGTTTAATTTGCAATAAATGTTAAATATTTGTGAAAATTCAATTTACTGAATATATGACATTTTTAATAAATTCCGCTTTCCTTTTTTTTTTTTTTCATTTCTCTGTGTAGCCCAGGTTGGCTATGAACTTCTGATCCTTCTGCTTAAGCCACTGAGTGCTGGGATTATAGTTATGTGCTACTAGGCCTGGTATGGGTTATATTTCAGAACAGTTCTAAGAGCATTTATGTGGGTGCACACATCTGTAGTCCCAGCACAGAGGCAGAGACACTGCTAGTTAAAAGCCAGCTTGGTCCATGCACAGAGATCCAGGCCAGCCAGGTCTATGTACTGAGAATGAATAAAACAGAACAAATAAAAGATTTCCAAACAATAATAATAGGGCAGTTCTAGTTTCCTAACAAAGTTAAGCAGAGAGTAGGAGAGTTGCTATAAACGTCCCTACCCTCATGCGCTCATGGCCTCTCCCACCATCATCAGTCCCAGCGGTGCCTAGACCAAAGCCTCCTTATCTCCCAGAGTCCACAGTTCACACAGAGATGAACTCTTGAAGTGCATGCTGTGACTTTAGACAAATGTGTTGATGGTGTGTCCTCCACATAGTATTGTACAAAATTATTTCTGTGGCCTGAAGACACTGCTCAAAGAGCTTCCCCTACATAACTCTTCCCCAACGAGCCCCTGGCCTTTCCTTTACTGCGCTCATCACTTTGCTGTCCCCAGAATGTCACACATGGCTGCATCCTGCAGCATGAAGCCTCTTCAAGTTCAATTTTTTTCTCTTAGGAATATGCACACAAATTTCCCCCATGCTATCTTAGCTACTTTTCTATGACTATGATAAGAAACCATGACCTATAAAAGAAAGCATTTATTTGGGGCTTACAGTTCCAGAGGATTAGAGTTCACAACCATCATGGCAGAGAGTATGGCAGCTGGCAGGGAGGCATGACCCTGGAGTAGTTCGTGAGAGCTTGTAGCTTGATCCACAAACATGAGGCAGAGGGAATTGCGTGGCTTTTGAAACCTCAAAGCCCACCCCCAGTGACACACCTCCTCTAACAAGGCCACACCTCCTGATCCTTCCCAAACAGTTCCACCAACTGGGAAAGAAGCATCCAGGTGGATGAGCTTATGGGCTCCACTCTTATCCAAATCAGCATATATATCTCTTCTTAGCATGAGGGTTCATTTCTTTTCAGCACTAGATAATATCCCATGATGTGGGTGTTTACTTACTTACCTAAAGGACATGATGGTTGTTTCTAGGTTTTGACAGTTCTTCAGAAATCTGTACAAGTGGCTATAAGCATCCTTTGTCAGTTTGCATGTCTATAAAAAGTTTTCAGTTCATTTGGCTAGATCTCAAGAGCATGCCTGCAGGGTCCTTTGTATATTTAGTTTTGTAAGAACTTTGCACAGCTTCCCACAGTGACTGTACCTTTTGGCACTCCTCAAGTAGTGACCCCGAGTCTCTATGGTTTCATCTTCACTGCCACTGGCACTTTAGATTCTGACCATATTGAGCAGGGTGAGTCGGAGTGCTTGGAGTAATAATTTATCCTATAGCCTATGCATATTCAGAGGAAGATTGATTGTTAAGAGAGCCAAATGATTAAGCCAGATATAAATAATAATCAGGAGTTAGGTATGGTTGTGTACACCTGCAATCCTAGCATGCTCAATGCAGAGGAATTGCTAAAAGTTTGAGGCCAGTCTCGTCTACGTAGCAAGCTCCAGGCTAGTCAGGGCTGTGCTGTGAGACTTCCTCAAAAACAAAACACAAAACAACAATCCCTCCTACCAAACCCCCAAACACACACACATACACGTTCACAGGAGTGGGTTTTATGCACGTATGTAGAAGCCGGCGATCAATCTCAAAGGTCATTTCTCAGGAGCTGTCCCCCTTGGATTTTGAGGAGGTCCTTTCCTCTGGGGTTCACTCACCAGGCTAAGCTGGCTGACCAGCCAACCACAGCCATCACAAGCCTCTGCCTCCCTGTTATTGGAACTAAGAGCTTGTGCTGCCCCACTCAGATTTTTATTGGGTGCCAGGGATTGAACTCTGTTTGTACAGCAAGCACGTTACCAAAGCAGCTATCTTCCCAGCCCCTAGAATAAAAGGATTTTGAGGGGTATGCCAAGAGAAGAGATCAATTAAGGTAAGAGAGAGTGGGGTCAAAGCAGGATCCCAAAGCCGAGGTGGTGGAAATGGCTCAGGGAAGAGAGAGGTGGGGTTAGTGCTGCGAGGTCTTTGGTGATGACATCACAGATTGGAAGTCAGGTAAAAGCTGCAGAGCTTCTGTGGAGAGCCTAGGTGACTGGCCCTCAAGGGAGGAGCCTGTTGACAAGGGCGGGGACTGAAAGAGCTCCCTACAACTCCCCAGTGTGTGGGAGACCTCCCTACACAGGAGCTCTGACCAGCAGTCACTTCTGTTGGGGAGGGAGGCACCAACCCTAGTGTGCACTGGTTGGTCCCCAGGTGTCAACACACCAGACTAAAGCCTCAGCCACCAGCTGTGCCAGCTGTTGTCTCCAGCTGGAGCCGCTTTCCACCTTGTCAGCAGGACTAGAAAGGGTGACTTGAGGGAAAAGCTGAAACTGGAGGGGTCACTTTTAGGGCAACAGTAAGGACAGCTGCTCATGGAGACTTTACCAGGCTCGCTCTCTCCTTCCTCAAACTGATGCTGGCCCAGGATGGTTAGGCCTGCCCCTCCCCTCTCCATTCCTTGGATGAAGGCACATAAGAGAAAGGCAGTTTGATTAAGTTGAGTAGGCCCCCAGGATTGTCCTAAGACAGCAGTAGGAGGTGGGGGTTCTGCAGGAGCTAGGGTGTGAGGTGGAGCTGATGGTTCTTACTCAGATAGCGTCCATCTCAAATCCTGTTTCCTTGGAACTTAGTACCAGTCAAACTTTCTTATTGACAATGACAATGAAAATGCTCAAACCAGTCTTGGTAACAGGAAAGTGCTTTGTGAGGAATAAACTCAGTTGCCTTGTTCATTTAGATCAGAGTTCTCAAGCTCCCTGATGCTGCGACCCTTTAACACAGTTCCTCATGCTGTGCTGATCCCCAACCATAACATTGTTTTTGTTGCTACTTCATAACTGTAATTTTGCTACTGCTAGGAATCATAATGTAAATATCCATGTTTCCTGATGGTCTTAGGCAACCCCTATGAAAAGGTCATTCAAACTCCTAAAGGGGTCGCAACTCACAGGTTGAGAACCGATGATCTAGACTCTAGCGTCTACAAGCAGCTCGCAGCTCAGCCATCTGGGTCAGGACTGGCTCTATCAGAAGACTTAGCTCACCTCTCAGGTTTTAGACTTTCCGGGTTTGGCCAAGATTTCGATTCCTGGAAAGCCCAGAGCCTGTTTTCTTGAGCTCTGGTACCCACTGTCAATTGAGTAAGACTTTCCTGGGAACCACTTGGCTGTGGCTGACTAGGTAGCAGAAAGAATCCACCTCGCAGCCTGGGGTGGCTGCCAGGACAGACCTGACCATGTGGAACTCCTTAGCAGTCCAAGCCAGGACTGCAAGCAACCCGTGGTTTACGAGGATCGCGCTGAGCTTCCTATTGCCCTTCTTCTAGCTGGAGAAACCCACATACCACACAGTTTCTTGTGGCTTCTTCCCATTTCTGCTGGAGAATGGAGGAGGTGCAGAAAACAGGCCACAGTCCCCTCGCCATGCAGACCACCAGTGTGACTTCAAACACGTGGTGATCCTCCTGCCTCTGCCTTCAAAGGCTGGTGATTACAGGTATGCTCCATCGTACCCAGCTGCGGGGGCTTCTCATTAAGATCATCTTCCACATCAGACTCCAATTTATGGAGCTGATTCTTTTTTATAGGTTCATCTTTTTATTTGACATGTTGACAAATGTTTAGTCAAAAAGACCAAAGCTCATGTCATCCTCAGACTCCTCCAATTCTTCCTTCTTTGCTTCCACTCTCTCCTCAGCTGGGGCAGCAGCAGTGGAAGGGGCAGGACCTGTGGGTGCGGCTCCGGCTACTGGAGCAGGCCCACCAGCCCCTTCGTTGCAGATAAGGCTCCCAATGTTGACTTTGGCCAGGGCCTTTGCAAACAAGCCGGGCCAGAAAGGTTCAACATTGACACCAGCTGCTTTAATGAGGGCGTTGATCTTATCCTCTATGACCATCACCTCATCATCCTGGAGGATGAGGGCTGAGTAGATTCAGGTGAGCTTCCATGGAGGCCATGTTGGGGGCGACTGGCATGGTATTAGTCACTGGATGAAGTGAGGGCCTCACCCCAACGCTGCAGCCTTAGCTTCCTCGAAGAACCGCACACCTTGGTGGCAGCAGAGGAAAAGCAGTAGAGTTGAATTTTTAACGCACATCTCTCAGAGTCCAAGTGTGAGCTTGTCTTCCTGGGATTATAAAGACCCATTTTTCAGTCTGACTGTAAAACCTAAAGTCAAACTTGGACTGTCTATGGACAAGAGACAGATACTATAGAATCGTTATTTACTAAAAGTAGGAAATACCATTCCTGGGAAGTTTCCATTGCTGTTATCCAAAGGATAAACCCAGTGTAACATACACAAGCTGCTGAGAGGCTAGCTTACCTTTACCTGGCTTTCTCTTAGAAATCTGTTTCTCCAACCCGACTGGAGCTACTAAATACTCAATTGACTCTTCTGAAGTCCTTGTCTCGGGTCTGTATTACTTAGGGTTACTATTGCTGTGATGAAACATCACGGCCAAAGGCAGCTTGGAAAAGAAAGGGTTTATTTCACTCAATTCCATGTAACAGTTCATCATCAAAAGCAGTGAGGGCAGGAACCTGGAGGCAGGAGCTGATGCAGAGGCCATGGAGGAATGCTGCTTCCTGGCTTGCTCCTCAAGGCCTGCTCAGCCTGCTTTCTTATAGAACCCAGGACCACCAGCTCAGGGATGACACCACCCGCAGTGGGCTGGCTCCCGCTCATCCATCACTAATTAAGAAAATGCCCTACTGCCTTGTCTACAGCCAGATCTTGTGGGGGCATTTTCTTAATTGACATTCCCTCCTCTCAGATGATTCCAGTTTGTGTTGAGTTTACATAAAACTAGCCAGGACAGGACCCAAACCAGTAATCTGTTGGCCGTTTCTTGCAACTCAACCTGATAATAGTCATTGCTACCTACATTTCCTGCCTGGATTACATTTCTCCTCACTCCGATCAGGGCTCTTTCTTGTCCAAACCTTACTCTCAAGTTTCAGCTTGAGTCATGCCACCTCCAAGAAGCCAACTGGCTTGCAAACTGCACACAGTATCTTCTGAATCCCCATAATACTTCATCTGTATTTCCTGTCACCTTCTTCTAACCATCTTGGCTATGTGTATATGCAACCTCTGCTTCTGCCGGTTCAAGGAGCCAGGCCTGTTTCTTTCCCTGACCAGCTCTTACCCCAGCAGCTGGTGATGTCGTAGGCACTGGTTAAGACCCATTGAGCTCTGCTGTGACTTCCTGCTTCTTGGAGCGCAGTGTTGGCCAGTAGTCGACCGTCTAGCTTGTAGAATAATTGAGTGGAGTGGGCAGGGAATTATCAGACCCTCACAGCCCCACCCCTGCATGGTCCTGGAAAGGGATGATAAGGATTCCTCTCTCCTGCTTGAGTGGGGAGGGGGGCAGGAGTCCTCTTTGAGTCAGACCAAGTGGAAGGGTAAAATGAGGATGGCCAGCAGATGAAGCATGGACTGGGTTCTCTTCATGTCATTGACCTCTAATATAGCTTGATCAGCAGACACAAGAGCCATAAGTTTGGTCATTGCCTTGTGAAAGGTCTGGGGATAAGATCTGCCGGCCAGCGAGTCAGAAGGCAGGCGGTTTTGCATTTCAGCTGATTTCATTCTGGAAAGGGTCCCTTGGCAGCCCTCTCCTCCAAGGCTTGATTAAAGTGGAAAGGATTAATGGATTTCTGCTCTTTCCAGATGCTGAAAACCTCCATGTGCTGAATCGGCTTCCTCTCTAGAAAATGTTAATTTAGAAGACCATATGGCCGGAGCAGCTGATCTGAACTTATGCACAGCCATGGCTTCTGCTTCAGATCTCCTGTTTGAAAACATGTCCAGAAAATGGAGGACGGCAGGATTTTAAGGGGTTGACAATCCCCATTTCTTCAGGGACCACAACACACTCTAGGTCAAGTCTAAGGGAATTAGTGTGCTGGAGAAATGAGGTGAGAAAGCTCAGGACTCAGGCCTACGAGATTTCCTGCATACCTGTGAGACAGGCACAGGGTCCCCTAATCCTGTTGTATCATATCTTCACCAATCCTGCCGACTCCCAGCTTAGCCTGGGGCCAAAGTGAGAAGGCAGGTGGTTCAGGCATGCACATGGTGTGTGTGTGTGTATACAACCCCAAACACACACAGAAAATACTTTGAAGAATTATACAGAGCTGCATACACATAAAGAATATTTTGGGGTGCAGAGATGAACACCGTTCAATTTGCTTTGTTGGAGATTGGGGACACAATGGGAAATCTGCAAGTGAATTAAAATCCCTCCTAATTCTGTTGCTTAGACATAGTCCATGAATGCATTCATGAGTGTTTTCCCCATTTTAAAAATGCAAATGTAATTTTTTAAACAATAGGAATAAAGCTGCCATTGCTTGGCTGAGCCTAGCTCAGTACAGGCAGAATCCCCGGGGCCGGAGACCAGGCATCAGCGTGTTTTAAAAGCTTCCTTGTGGTTCTGAGAACTCGTGCCATAGAAATGGGACAGGGCATGAAAGGGAGCACAGGCAGTCCGCGTGGGTTCCATACTGTCTTGGGAGGCTTCAGAAGGAACCCAGATTAGTAGTGACGAGGCAAGGAGCATAGGCATTTTAGTCATCTACCCAAGAGGTCGGACTGAGTTGTGATGGAGGGACTAAGGACAGGACAGTGGGAATTCAGAACTTCTACTGGTCCACTCAGTCAGCTTTGGTGACTTGTGGCCAGAAGCGCCCCCTCCCCTCCCCGATCCCACCCCTCACTCCTCGGGGTTCATACGGTTACCACAACACCCAGTTACTCTGACTTTCTCACTGACCATTGGTCTTGAGGATGTAGCCGGTCCGTTAACAAAGTCTATGTTAGGTACTACCAAGGAAGGGATTTTAGACTCTTGGAACTGGTGTTCACCTTCGCAGGGAAGGTGAAGAGGTAAGAGTGTTTCTGATACACACCAGAGCCACGAGTCAAGGAATTGTAAACACACGCAGGTTGCCAAGTCTCGCTCCAAAAATATTCCAATGAGCTCATGGTTTCATATGCAGTGGAATAAAAAGTCTTTTTTCTTTTTTCTTTTTGGATGACAGCATCAGTCAATCTTGCAGAGTACTGAAGTCGAACTTGGAGCAACAGACCATGTTTGAGGCAGTCAAACTCACCCACAGGCACATTAAACACGCCGCCCAGCAATTACTCTGTTTGTGCAATTGGACCTTCTGATGAGTTCCCAGCCCCTGGGAAAAGTCTCCAATCATGGATCTTCCAAGGAGAGCCAGGGAGGCTGGAGGCAACCACACATATTTGGAGGTGATTAACATTTCGGGTTTGGCCTCCTTGTGTGTCCACGAGAGCTTCATCTGTTATTCGTTTTCTCTTTGGCCAAAGAGCCGGCATCCAGCATCTTGAAGGAGGCTGGAATATTTTCAGGAAGGCTTTTTTAGGTGGAGCCCAGTGGAAGGCACACGCAGCTACTCTCCTTTAATGGACATCTCTCACACAGAAGGAGCTCGTCTCTACTCCCTGGGTGGTGGAGGCTGTGCCATCCTCCACCCTGAGCTGAGTGAAGACTTGATCCTAAGGGTCATCCTTCTGGTGACCCCAGGGTGATGGAAGAGTCCAGCACCCCAGCTCCTCAACTCCTGGCCTCTACCCTCCTTGTACATAAATCAACCAGCAGGGTAGCTCGGAAATATGACGAATACCTTGGCTGGCTCCAGCTCGAAAAGACTGGAGGACAGGGAATCTAAAGTAACCAGGCCTGGCTAGAAAGGCAGCCAGAATTTAGTGTTCCCGGAGCTGAAGCCAGCAGCTTGGCTGGGAGCTGCCAGGGGAGTCTTCCCTGGGGGCAGCCTGAGCTCTCCACAGGGAGGGGGAGGGAAAAAGCTGTAGCGTCTGTCAGAAACATTATTCAGAAAATCTTGGATGCCTCTAAACCCTTGTGGAGAGCTGGAGAGAGGAATGGAGGTGGGGGAGGGGACTTTTGCTTGGGCCGGACTGGAGCTTGGGTACCGTTTTTTTCATGGCAATCTCTAAGAGATGGGATCTCTACATGGAGAGGCCAGTGGGGTGAGAGCCGTTCTGAATGCTGTTCAAGTTGACCTGTAATGTAGGCTCCAGGCTTGGGGGCTCAGTGTTGGAGTCAGCGTCTGTTGTCAAGACTGGAGCTCAGCTGGTTTCTTCTGCAGCACCAGGTTCCTCCCTGCCAAAGAAGCAAGCATAGTTCAGCGTAGGGGTTTATTTTGTCTTCGTCTTTCTACTGTTGACTTAATGCTGTTTATTTTGTCTTATTGCTCTTGCTTTTTTTTTTATTATTATTTTGGAGAAGTGTTACTGTCTAGTTCAAGCTGGCCTTGATCTCTTACTCCTTCTGTTTAAAGCTTCTGAGTGGAAGAATGACAGTTATTACCTTGGGGCTTTTTTCTTTTTCTTCTTTTTTTTTTTAACCTCTGTAACTAGCTCTTGTAGACCAGTCTGGCCTTGAACTCACAGAGATCTGCTTGCCTCTGCCCCCCAAGTGCTGAGACTAAAGGCCTGCGCCACCACTGCAGGGCTTGTTTTGTTTTTGAGAGTCAAGAAGACATCATCCTACTTACCACAGACCCAAGGCCCTAGGAGACTCTGAACACCGTGGGGCCACTGCAGGGCCTGTTTTGAGCAGCGTTCTGGTGAGAATTGAGCCTCTCCAGCAGTAGGCTCTATGGACTCGTGTGTCTGAGACTCTGAGAAACTGCCTCCTTGAAAAGCGTTAATCATGCTAAACTATTCACTCCCCTTTCCAAGACCTCCTCCTCAACACTCGAAAGCACTGTTTGCTGGAAGAAACTTCTCTTTTTTCTTGATGAGGACTGAAAGAAGATGAACCACTATCCTCCTGCTCCCTCTGCCCCCACCCCAGGACACCCTCATGCCCTGCCTTGACCCTGTCAGTGTCAGTCTTCCAAGCTGGCTGCCAAAGCAATTAGTTTTCCTCAGGGCAGGGCAGATCCCAAGGCAGGCAGGCCTGTGTCCAGGGGCTTTCTGTCATTACAGATACACTAACGCAAATCCATTTTTCATTAGAAGAAAATAAAATTCAGGAGTGACATCAACTGAAAAAAGGTTGAGAGCAAGTACTTTCCATTTGAAGCTGAGCACATGACAGCTGGTGGCTCTTTAATGGAAAGTAGAATTTGCTGGGCTGAAATCCTAGCAACCCACTTGAGAATTTGTTTTTAATTTTCCTTTTTGTGGAGGAGGGTAATGCTCCGGAATCCAGCTGAGCAGATGAGGGATGGAAAGGTTTGTCTTGTGTCTAATTGTGGCCTGAAAGGACCCTGTCCAGTTGTCACTCAAACTGTGTCCCCGCATGGAGGATGCCAGTCCCCCTTTCCTGCTTAAGAGTTCCTCATCCTGCCATTTGGACTCTATCTCCAAATAGTTGTCCTGGAAACTGCTCACCTTTTCCCCGAGCAGAGAGTCTTAAGTCTGAAGGAAGTCAGAGGTTGTTGGAGTGCGTGTGACCCATCAAGTTCAAGTGTTGAAGCCCCAATGGTCTTGGAAGTGGGACCTTTGGTTCAGATAAAGTCATGAAGATGGGGCCTCTCCACTTTCTTTTCCTTGTCAGAAAGAGAAGTGTCTAGAACTCTCTGTCCCTGTCATGTGAAGACAGAGAAGATGGCTGCCTACAAGTCAAGAAACAATTGCTTAGCTGAGCAGTCTGCAGGGATCTCAGACTTCACATTCTCAGATCATAAGAACCTTCTTTGTTGTGTAAGCATCCCAGCCTCCGGTATTTTGTGTTAGCATCTTCAGCTGATCAAGACCATAGCAAAGCAGGCTAGGGGCCTTCTTGTTACAAGTGCTAAAGAATGAGGTACCTGTACAGCTGAGCTGCATGCGATCCCCATCTTGTGGGTCAAGCTCAGCTGCATCCTATTTCACACCAATAGGAACTGAATTTCTTTTTTCCTTCCAGATTCTTCTAGTACTTATGGGCTCTATAACATTTGTTGCCTCTGTGAGCAGTTGCCAGAACCTCCAGCATTTGGGGACAATGTGAAACAGTGTCTGGCTCTGGAGGAAGAGACCGCAGAAGTCCTCACAATATAATTAAGATTTGCCCTCTGCAGACACCCTGCACCTTTGTGGAGGTTTCAGGAGGGCATTGCTGAGGGTATCATGGGTTATGCCATCAAGATTAGATGACACCACATTTACTGAGAGATTAAAACACATAATACAGAGATGAGGTCTGCATTTATCAGCAAAGTGACTCGGGAAGAGTTAAAAAGGGTAGGCATGGAAGCCCCCATGCAGACCTTAGAAAGAGGTGAAGAGTAAGACTCCAGCTGGTGATAATCTGGGGTGAGACGCATCCCCCCAGTACCTTTTCTCCGATTCCTGCTTACCAAGTAGTTTTCTAACATGACTCTTTCTCTGGAGCACACTGGAAAGAGAGTTCAAAATAGCAGCTTTGGAAGGACGCGTCCCTACCCCCCAACGTCCATTGGCTCAATGGCAGTTTTGTTCTCCCAACATCCTGCTGGGTGAGTTCCATTAGCTGAGAATCCATTGTCTGTAGCCTGGTCAGCCCTGTAAGGACAGACTGCATGGGGCTTCAGCAACTTGACCATTTAAAGCTCCAGGCATGCACCAACATCCATGCCCTTTGAGTCCCAGTTGGTCTGGCAGCAGTAGCCAGTGGGCATCTCTTCTGCAAACCCCACCTTCAGTCACCAACAGTTCTCACTGCTGAGAAATGACTTTGCATGTGTTCAGTCTTTCCCATACATTGCTTTTTCTTCCCTCTGAAGATGAGGTTTACTGCAGGGCACTCTCCCCTCTGTACATCAACTGAGCAGCATATCGGCTATGGGGCACTCAGTGAACGGAGCAGCATTGTAGGCAACTGTATCTGTGGTGGTGTGAAGCGCCAACAAGACTACTGATTTACCTTCCTAACTTTAAAAAGTTAAAACATGGGGCTGGAGAGATGGCTCAGTGGTTAAGAGCACTGACTATTCTTCCAGAGGACCTGGCTTCAATTCCCAGCATTCACATAGCAGCTCACACTGTCTATAGTTTCAGTCCCAGAGGACCCGACACCCATAGCAAAACACCAATGTACATAAAATAAGATTAAAAAATAATATAAAACAAACTTGTGTCATTTTATATTATATATATTATATTATATAATATATTATATATTGTGTTGTATAAACTTTGGGCTCTGCATCCCATAATACCTTTTAAAAAATATTTATTATATATACAATATTTTGTCTGTGTGTATGCCTGCAGGCCAGAGGAGGGCACCAGACC
>LOEQ01000649.1:262077-300260 GCA_001685075.1 Bramus lutescens | reverse complement strand
CTCTACCTCCCGAGTGCTGGGGTTAAAGGCGTGTGCCACCATCACCCGGCAGGAAGGTTTACTAATACAGTAAAAGATGTGCACCTTTCTTTTTTTTTTTAATGTATATAATATTCTGTCTGCGTGTATGCCTGAAGGTCAGAAGGCACCAGACCTCATTACAGATGGTTGTAAGCCACCATGTGGTTGCTGGNCTCTACCTCCCGAGTGCTGGGGTTAAAGGCGTGTGCCACCATCACCCGGCAGGAAGGTTTACTAATACAGTAAAAGATGTGCACCTTTCTTTTTTTTTTTAATGTATATAATATTCTGTCTGCGTGTATGCCTGAAGGTCAGAAGGCACCAGACCTCATTACAGATGGTTGTAAGCCACCATGTGGTTGCTGGGAATTGAACTCAGGACCTTTGGAAGAGCAGGCAATGCTCTTAACCGCTGACCCATCTCTCCAGCCCGATATGCACTTTTCTTTATGCTAGTTGCTATGCATACTCCTGGATTAATCTTGAAATTTGAGACGTTTGTTTTTTGTTTTTTGAGACAGGGTTTCTCTGTGGGTAGCCCTGGCTGTCCCAGAACTCACTTTATAGAGTAGGCTGGCCTGGAACTCAGAGATCTATCTGCCTCTGCTTCCCAAGTGCTGGGATTAAACGTGTGTGGCACTGCCAGCTGGCTGGAATTTGAGACTCTTTATAAATAAGAATACCTCTGACCATATTTAAAGAAAATGCATAACATGGAAGAGAACTCTGAAAGCCTTATTTATTTATCTTAGGTAAAATAAAGACTGTTTCTTTCATTCTGCCCCAGACACTAACTTAATATGGGCAAAAACATTTGTATTTTAAGTCCTTCAAGGAGTTGCTAAAGGCTGTACCAATTTTCTTCCCCTCCGCACATCACTGAAATAATTATGATAGAAAAAAGCCCACCTAACAACACTTACAAAGGAAAGGCAAATGGCAATTGGGTTCAAGGCCCAGCACCTGCACTTGTTAACTGTGTAAAGTCATTAGTGTACTGGAGCCAGTTTTCTTATTTATGAAGAGTTGCAATAGCCTGATGTAACATAATAGAGTAAAAACCAAAACAATTTAAGCCCTCAGAATTTATAGTGTACAACACTGTCTGCTGAAAGGCAGTGATAGCACAAATGGTAAGGCCTAAATTTGTGATTTCCAAATCTGCGTACCTAGAAAAGCTTCAAGAAAACTCAATGACTGTGGCTGTGTTTCCTGTCTGCTAAGCTGTGGTTCAGGGCATCTCTGCAAGAAGGCCCAGAGAACACAGCACAACAGATAGCCGCCCTGTACGGAGACAAGCTTTCCAGTGGGTCACCATGGTTTCACTGCAACCACGGGAACCCACTTCAAGTTGTTACCAAAAATAAATCAGAGCTCTGTTCAAGTACCACCTGGATTTTATCCTTCTGAGCTGTCATGTTCTCAAACATTGGCCTTGTCTCTGCATATTTTATAAACTTCTAGCTTTATCTGCACGCTGGCTGTTGCCTGAATTGGCCCTCCGCTCTCCATCTTCCCACCACTCATGTGAGCATCACTGTCTCTGGGAAAGCTCAGTCACATATGGTGCCTTTCCCTACCAGTCTCTCTTCTTTTCACTCTGTATTGCATGGTTTTGCTTACTTATTATCTTTCTAAAATATGGACTTCACACCTCACTGATTTCTATAAACAACAAAAATTATGTACTACTGAGAAAATTATCCAACTAGGTATGGTAGTGCATACATAAACCCCAGAACACTAGCGCTGAGGCAGGAGAATCACAAGTTTGAGGTCAGCCTGAGCTAACTAGTGAGTTCCAGGCCAGCCTTGGCTATTTATTATATTATGAATGTCTTTCTCTAACATACATAAATAAAAATGAAAAAGTTACAGTCTGAGGAGGAGGAGGAGGACTACTCACCTGCTGTTTGTTGCTCTGGCAGGCCGCACTTAAGTGTTTAAACCACAGCATTGCATTCATCCTGCTGCCGGCTTGAAACTTGTATGAATTTCCTAAAATTACCAAAAGCAAGTAGAAAACAATAAATTAAAAGACAATACAACCTAACATCCCAGCCAGACAAGAAGACTGAGTGAAACAGACTCCAGTGCTCAGTTTCATAATTCTCTTCATCTGCAGCCTCATTTCCCAATGTACAATTCTTTATGCCATATGTTCATAGGATCTGACATTTAGAAAATCACCTTTCTACTGTATGTACAGTGAAAGGACTGTGGTTCCCTAACTGTTCATTAAAGTAACTGTGCGGTCTCTCTAGATAGTCTGCAAATACTATCACCCCACCCCTACTGTGAGCTCACTCTAGGAGGCACTGCCTATATTACATATAGTGAGCCTTTGTTCAAAGTCAGAGTATAGACTCCATGAGTTGGATTACTTGGGCTTTTAAGCTTAGAACATAAAAATGGAATAAGAGTACTATCAAAAGACACAATTCCTCCAACACCTCCCTGTTGGTGATACAGCAGAACCAGGATCAGGGCTCAGGAGTGTCTGCAGCACCTCTGATCCCCATCTGGCTAGCAGCTCACCTTTCTCAGAGTCAGTCAGCAGGAAGAGGTCTGGATGCTCTGGATCATCAGCCATCATCACCATCCACCCCACCACAGACACATTCTTATTTGATGTTGACTTGAACTAGGATGTAAGATAATCAGAGAAAACAAACGGTGACAACCAGTGACTTTTATGGCCAGTTCTCACTGAAAGGGAAGTGTCAGTTTGTCCTTAGGAGAGATAAGCTGTATGACAAAATGCTGACCCAGGTCAGCTTGGCATGCCCTCTCTATACAGGCATGCCCAAGCGCCACGCTTCATCACAGCCATTGTAGCACCGCACATTTCTGAAAAGTGTGTTTGTCAATCTGCTGTTTCTCCTGGTCACAGTGTTTCCACCTAGAGTAGTGGTTCTCAACCTTTCTAACTCTGTGACCCTTCAATACAGTTCCTCACATGTGGTGACCCCAACCATACAATTACTTTGTTGCTACTTCATAACTAATTTTTCTATTGCTATGAGTTGCAATGTAAGCACCTGTGTTTTCCCATGGTCTCATGACCCACAGGCTGAGAACTGTTGACTTAAGAGCCATGGCTGCATCCTAACACGTGTGTTTTCTCAGTCTGATGATTTCATATGCGAACAAGGCTATCCAACAATTCTTACTTGTATTTTGCAAAACCAAGAAAAATTACAAAAATTAAAAGAAGGGAGGTATTTTTAGCATGGTGGTTACTTTCATAGGTAACCACTCTTTTCTGAGGGGAGAGGGCAGAAAGTAAGGTTAGTCTCACTAACAGGAATAAGGAGTGCTAAAAATACTACAACTCAAATCTAGCAGTGTGTAAAATCACAGTACAGAGTAAAAGTCACTTCCACCATGTTGACTGCTAGTGTGGCTTGGTTAAATGCAGAACTTTATTAACCAAATAACTAAATAAGAATAAGCAACAGATCTGCAGCCATTTTGTGAAGAAAAAAACACTGGAAGTGTGAAACTCACCAATTAACCAATGGCAGACAAAATAAAGCTATGCTCCACACGCGCGGCCACAGGGAGCCCCATTATTTCTGGTGACAGGAAACCTAATTTGCTTTTTCTGGAAAAGCTTAATATTTACACTCCAAGACATAACCCAGAGAATCTGTGCACAAGAATATCCACAACAAAAATAGGGAAGAAACAAATCTATCAAATACTCACCAAGAGAATGATTACTAAATTATGGTAAACTCATAAAATAGAAGACTATTTGGCTATGAAAAGCAGTGACAACCACAGACATCAACAATGACTTCAACAGTATAAAGCAGAGGAACTCAGTCTCACAAATGCATGAGCAGCTGGGTGTGGTGGCACACACCTTTAATCCCACCAGAGGCGGGGGAGGAAGGACCTCTGAGTTCAAGGCCAGCCTGGTTTATAGAGTGAGCTCCAGCCCAGAGAGGCTACACAGTGAGAAAAAGGAAAAGAGAATGTAAATCCAAGTACAGTTAGAAAGTTAAACTGATGTTTATGTAAGGAAACATGTATGTTAAAACTCTGAAGGAAAACAAGGCCGAGATAAAAATGACACATAAGATGATGCCCATCTAAGAATGGCTCCCTCACAGCAATGACAGCTCTGGTGATGTGCTGTCTTACGCTT
Source organism: Bramus lutescens (assembly GCA_001685075.1). Classification (NCBI taxonomy): domain Eukaryota; kingdom Metazoa; phylum Chordata; class Mammalia; order Rodentia; family Cricetidae; genus Bramus; species Bramus lutescens. The sequence goes on along the minus strand of LOEQ01000649.1, from coordinate 296,083 downwards.
GAGGAGGCTTAAACATGCTCGTTTACTACGTATCTTTCACGGTTAAAAGTAACGGAAGGAATGACTACAGTATAACAGTGATGTGAGACCAGGTTAGGATGGCACACCCGACAGTGCATAACTCACTTCAGAACAGACAGCGCAACTCTCTAAGATGCTCCTCCTAACCTCTGCCGCACTAGCAAGCGACCTACAGCAAAGGTGGATGAGATATAAATACAGACACCCCACAAGGGCACAGAGTCACGTTTGGGAAGTGATGCCCCTTTGCTGACTTCTTCCTATGCATGGAACTTGTGTTGCTACTGACAGTTTCATGCTAACTGGGTATATTTATGCTGTGATTGTGGTTTTAAATGACTAACAACTATTTCCTTACTGATAATTTATTTTGTGTATTTTAAGAGTTCTGTTATTGTAACCATTACAGGAATATCCTTCTACTTGTATCTTTGTGTACTTGTTCAAAGGTAACTGCAGAAATTTTTCTTAGATGAGGAATTACAGTATATTAAAGGAATGCTGACAGGCCCCCCCAGGCAAGCACACACGCTTGCACAAACATACACACTTTCTGATCACATGTAATTTTACATCACAGCTAATACAATATCATCCATCTTTACACTTCTGTCTAATGAATGATCATTTAATCAAGCCAGTTAGTTAGTACATTTTACCTTCCATTAATTTCCATGTTTGATTTTTCTGTTTTATTCTTTATAAATAACAGCATTTTCTTCCAAGTGCAGGTTTGGCTTTTAAAATTTTAACTAATAAAACACATTGTTCAATCATTACTATGTAGTGATAGATTTAAACATAACTGTAGTTTTTTTTGCAATGAATATACTTCAACTAAAACTTTATATAACCAGTATACTTTCATTTTTAAACATTCAAAAAACAGAGACATAACAAAATAATACCTCTACTTTCTTCCCAAGTTTATTCTTCATGGACCAACAAATAATAACTCCAATTCAGGTATATGTATGGCATATGGTTGCCAAGTATTTTTCTTCTCTCCCTCATTTTTGAAATTAGGTCTCACACTGTAGCTCAAGCTCGTCTTTGACTCACTGTAATCTTTGTGGACATCTCTAAACACATGCAAACAAGGGCAACACTAATTGGGTTCAGTAGGCTGCATATCTGTGTACACACACACACACACACACAAAAATAATGTCATGAATTCAAGAGGAGAGACACAAGAGGAGTCGAGGGCAGAAATGATTCATACACAATGTACTCATGTATGAAATTTGCAAATAAAAATTAAACATAACATCAACCAAACTGCCAAATAATAAATGAACTATTGAGAGGACTAGACAGTTATCAAAGCATAAAACACAAATGGCCAGTAAATATTTCTGAAATGTGTATAATATCCTTAGCCACCAGGAAAATGCAAATTAAAACTATATTGAGATTCCACTTCACCTAGTCCAGATCAAAATAACAAATGAGGGTAAGAATGTGGGGAAAGAGGAAGCCTTGGTTACTATGGGTGGGAGTGCAGCCATAATGGAAATAAGACCAGAGGTTTTATGACCCATAAACTCAGGTTTTATGTTATTTCTGGGCATGCACCTATATACACTCTATCACACCAGATACTTGCACGTCCATGTTTATTGCTGCTCTATAAAACAAAGCTACATGTCCATCAGCAGGTGAATGGATAGTAAAAATATGCTACATAGACAATAGAATTTATTCAGTCACAAAGAAAAAGTGGAAACTGCATGAAATGGATGGATCGAAAAAATGTGTGAGATAACCCACATTTATGTGCAGATCCTACAGATCCTAGCTTCTATGTTTATATATGTGTGTAGATGTGGGTCTGCTTAGGCCATGAAACCAAAAAGGGGACCAGAAGAAGAGAGAGTTTTTGGGGGAGGGGCACAGAACATGTTACATAAAGTGGGAAAAGAGACTTCTGGTGGAAGAAAGGGGTATAGGCTGGGGGCAGTGGGAAAAGATGGGGGAAGATCAACAAGACAAAACCCATGTGTGAAATACCATAATAAAATCTAAAACTTTGTATACTAATTAAAAAGTAAACATCCAATAATTAAAAAGCCTGCATACAGAGAAAAGAGCATCAAGAGGCTTTTAAGGAACTATGGCGGGTATGAAAGCAGGCTGCTGTAACTACTGTGCCCACAGGTGCCTCTTCACCATTGGGAGAAATGCTGCATTAGAGTCTGAGATAGATTTTTTTGTTGTTGTTCTTTTTGGAACAGGGTCTTCTCTATGTAGTCCTGGAACTCATGGCATGGCCTTGAAATCTTAACTTCTCTGCCTCTGATTGAGCGCTAGGACTAAAGGTGTGTGTCATCATGCCCAGATATGGGACAGAATTTTAGGAATTGTTTTCATGTTCACATTTAAATAGTAGGAACTGAGGCTACAAGGCAGGGGTTTTAAGCCATGGTCTGACCCAATGCAGGCTGAGACAGGTCTAGTCCCAAAACAGATATTTGCAATGTGCTATTTTCACATTTGCAATGGAAAAACTTGGAAACACAAATGTGATTCCAAGGCATTCCTTGGAATGGCTGCTTAAACACATTTCCAACTATAACATGCATTTAGGAGTAAGCATGACAGCTGCTGGATGAGAAACATTATCTTGTATCCTATTAGGGGCATTCTCTGTACATCCAGGAAGAAGTGAAACAAAGCTAATGGTTTTGAGGAGGAATACTTACATGTTTTCTTTCTGTAGCCTTCAGAGATTTGGCAGCATAGTAAAAAAGCTGTGTTCCACACAAGGCTGCCCAGTACTTTGTCCAAGACGCTACCTGGAGAAGAAGATAAACTTGAAAACATCACTGAAAGGCTCTGACTTGACCTTAGTGACACTATTCTATTCTTCACTTCAGTTATTAGAGACGGGTTACAGCATTTCTAAATCTGCATCTCGGACATCGCTGTCACTTTCAGTGAAGACACTTCAGAAGTCAAGTAATTCCACATCTCATCAAGAATCCTAACTTTTGGGTGCTGAAGAGATGGCTCGTGCTGAAGAGATGGCTCTTGCTGTATGCGAGCATGAGGACCAGAGTTCAGAACCCTAGCACATGGAAAGGCTGTGTTCAGTTGCAAACATCTGGGGGTGGGAGACAGGTAGATTGCTGGCCATCCAGTTTAGCCATTGAGCTCACGGTTTTGTGAGATCTTGTCTCAAACACTAAGGGGGAACGACAGAAGAAGCTTTTTTTCTTTGTATCTGATTACTTAGCAGCAGAGTATCAGGGGAGGGAACACAGCTTTGCCAACAGGTAAGATTGTGTTTACCAATCTCATAGTACTTTTTAATACTTTTTTACTCAATCAAGTCACTGTACTCTTTCTCTATAGACAACTATTTTGACCTCTCTCTTTCTTTTTCTTTTCTCCTTTTCTTTTGAGACAGGGTTTCTCAGTGTAGCCTTGGCTATCCTGGAACTTGTATAGCCAACTACTTCATACCCACTCAAAGTTCTATTATACTAATTCCCATGATGTCATTACATAATTCCTGTTTAAATAGATTTAAATCTGGATTAAAAAATAAAAACTTATATTTTCAACACACATTCTATAACTGCCTGTTTATAGACTCACAAAAATCAGCCTTCTTTCTTGCTACCAAAGTTCTGTTAACCCTGAAGCTATCAAAGACAAACTCAACTCCTATTTTTTTGGAGACAGGATTTCTCTGTGTAGTCCTGGAACTCACTCTGTAGACCAGGCTGGGACTAAAGACATGAACCACCACCACTCAGCTATAAACTTAACTCTTTATGCTCTGGACATCCAGTTCCTCTTTCTTAATTTGTGTTTGCAGTAATTCCCCTCTCCACTGCATCTCAATTTCCTCCCTCTTCCACCTAATTACACAGTGAGCCTGGAGAGTTTTCCCCCCTTAGAGTTCCCCATTTGCCCTCTTGACATCATCCAGCTCTTTCACTCTTTTCACTCTTGCCCCTGCTTTTGTTTTCCCCATTTTCTATTCAACTTCATTCTTGTGGCTTCCAGGGTTAGCAGCTGTTGTTAAGGTTTCTGCTCACTGACATTTACCAGTCTTTCCTTTACCACACTATCCCTTAGCAGTGCTGACACAGGGTGACCTAGTACATGTGTGCTCACACCTTAAAGTCCAGCACTCAGGAAGCAGAGGTAGACGAATCTCTGTGAGTTAGAGGCCAGACTGGTCTACAGAGGAAGTTCCAGGACAGCCAGGTGTACACAGAGAAACCCCCGTCTTGAAAAACAAACCACAATAACAAAAACACAAAACAACAAGGGAAGGAGTGGTCACGGATAGCAGCACACCCATAAGTCAGGGTGTTGAGGCAGAAAGATCACGAACTCAGGGCTGTGATGCTGTGCAGATCTCTTTCTGGGGACACTTCCTCACGGTGCTAGCGATGCAGTCTGCCTTTGGAAGCCCATCTGTATGCTAACCTCTACGCTTTCCTCAGTGGAGTACATTCTCCACAAGGCAGGCACTTAGTTTTGCATGCTTACTGCTAGATTTTAGCACCTAGCAGACAACAGCCCACGTGTGACTCTAAGGTCACTAGAGAGCTAGCTTTCTGAATGTGTGTACCTTTGGTTTAATGTGATGTAAAAAGCAAAATAAGATGATATAGATGGACCACTTTCACATTTTCAGAATCCCTTAGATTTTCAAAAGCTGTAAGTGTAGATATGTGCCAAAGTATACATTTTATTATTCTTATTTTTTTAATGTTCTTTTAAGACAGGGTTTCTCTATGTAACCCGACTAGAACTTGTACTGTATATATCAGGCTGGCCTCAAACTCAAGAGGTCCGCCTACCTCTGCCTCCATACTGCTGGGATCAAAGGCACGTGTTACCATCGCCTAGTAGATATATATTTTAAATTAAACTGTACTGTGATTTGAGAAAACCAAACTTTTTTTGTTATATACTACAAGTTCTGTCCTGTTAGTTTCTTGTTTCTGGCAGGGATATTTGGAGGACATTTAGTACTGGGATTCTGTTTACATGGAAAAATATGTTACAAAGTTCAAATAAACTGATAGAACAAAATTATTCTAGTTCTTAGGAATTACTCTATTTTCAATTTTTCTAAATAAATTATGATATACCTTTTCTTCTTCTTTTTTTTTTTTTGAGACAAGTCTCACTGTGTAGACCTAGTTTGGCCTGGAACTTACGTAAACTCTACTCCCTGAATAATGGAATTAAAGGTGTATGCCACCATACCCAGCTTATTATTGTTATTCTTAATGTATTTTCAGGATCCATTAAAAAATAATTTTGGGTAAGATTTACCTTAGAACTTGAAGTTCAGGACTATCTGATTTAAGCGCATTTAAAATGTGATTTAGCTGCAATCTACATAATAGCTTTAATACTTTAATGAACAGGGTAAGGGAATTTGATGACCTGGAGCAGTGACTCCTTTCCCTTCATTCTTCACTTCCTGTGCACAAATAATTTTTAGACTAAATAAGACTGCCCAAGTCAATGGGGAAAACTACAGTAACCACCTGAGTTAGAATAAAAGCTGCCATGAGGCCCCAGACCTTATTAGGCCTCAGACCTCAGCACAACCAACTCCACGACACTAAAACTCAGCACACAGACAGCACCACCTACCCAAACCAAAACAAAGACCTAACCCAGCAAACTCCATAGTTCTGGGAAAGTCTCTAAATGTACTAACCTTGCTCTTTGGCTTCAGTAGTCTCACATCTGGCTAACAACTCTTGTTAAATGAAGTGTGTCAACTCAGGACATGGCTTTTGTGCTTCAAAATTCACTCTGAGAAAGGCTTGGGATCCCAAACACCCAGGTCACCTAATAAAGCTGATAGACCCATGTCCAAGCAGTCTTCTCTAGGGAATACCCTAGGAGGGAAACCAAGCGCACTTCCTGTCTCTGTGTGCTTACCTTCTTGATTCAGAGTGAAGTTCTCCTTATCCAGGAGAAACCAAAAGCAACCCTAATGAGGACAGTGTGGTTTTAGTGACTACAACTCTACTACGGATCTGCTTCTTTTCCAACTTTCGTGCCTCTCAGGCCATTAGCGTATCTTCAGACCTACATTAGAATAAGAGGAATCTTACTGTGGGTTTTTTGCCTTCTTTTAACAAAGTTTTTCTTCTGAGGACACCTTGAATAGTAACAGCTCCTGGGTACAAGTGCACCGCCAAGTCTTCCGACTCCGCAGAACTGTAACAACAAGACCAAACAGAGAGTGGCTAAGCACATGTCTGAAGCAGTCATTAAGAGGGTCGGTAAATGAAACCCCATTATTCTTAACTTTAAAACTTTGATACTTTATTGAGAGCTGGTAAGACACTGAGGATTTTAAAGACTTACCGATTTGAGATTTATAAGTTGTCATAAAGCTAATGAGGAAGTCATTAAAGTAAGATGATTAAACACACATCCGGTTACATATTTCAACAGATACAACTTAGAAAGAGAGGAGGAATTCACTTGAACCAAGATTAGTTAAAAAAGTTAAGGCTTTTTTCCCCCTTCTTAACATACCACAGTACATCACTGTGGTAACACATCAGAAACTCTGACTGCTGGCAAGAGAGACAAGGATTTTGTTAGAAGTATCTAAGTATATAAAACAGAAAATGCAACTAACAAGCTCAAAACAAAACAAACAAAAAACCCTATAAAAACAACCCCAGAAAACTCACACTTAATTTTAAAGTATATAAATAAAACTAACAGTGTCAATAACATGCTTTTAGGAACTGGCTTTCTGTAGTAAGTTTTAGTGACATTCAAAAGCTACCAGTACCTATGAGATCTCTAACAAAGAACCCCCACACTCAGGATTCCCATTTCATATATTTTAGTAATCATTGTAATATCTTTCCTCAGTTTATTTTAGAGTCTATATTTAAAACAGAATGATTTAAATGCCAATCTTTGGTGATATGTTATGAGATGTAGAACTCTGAACACAGCAAAGAACACAGATGTTTAGATTCTTTACAATTATTTAGGTGTCTTCAAAGTGACAACCTGGAATTTTCATGCTCCAGCTGTTTAAAAGGAGGGGACACACAAGAGGAGACACCATCAAGCTGACAGGGTTTGCTTCTCAAGACTCTGTTCTTCTGAGTGATTTCCTGTTATGACCCCCCCCCAGCATGTATCATCATTAGGTGCTCCTATAGCTAATACAATGCATAAAGGCCCAGCTAAAAAATTATTTAATGAAGCAGACTTGTCTAAATTTAGGCTCTACGGTTTATCTGGATAAAAAACTTACTTAAAAAAGACAAACAGAATAAAAACTTATTAGAAAAAGAAATGCTCTGATTGCAACTTAAGAGTAACAAATTGATTTTTACACAGCTCAGCTGTAATCAGCATCATTAGACAGTGTGTAGTCAAAGGGCTAACAATTTTGTAGCATTTTAAAAATGTGACATAAAGATGCAAATTTTAATAATTAACCCTGTGACTTAGAAAGAATAGTTCAAATTTCAACTAGAACAAATCTTGGAAAGAAAGTTTTCATGGGTAATTTGTTTAGTTTTAAAACCAATTATCTGAGAAAGAAGAGAAAAAAAAAAGTCAGACAACACCCATATGAGCCAGCCACCAACACCAGAAGGGAGTTCTATGGCCCCTGATGCAGGGGAATTGTACCTGCTGGCCTTCATGTGGCTTCGATAGCCATTGCGTGGCACTCTTGTCACCGGGCCGAGAGAATGGTATAATCTGTTCCTGTTGGATTCCATTATAAATTGTATACATTATACATATTTTTATTCATAGAATCATTAACACCTAGAATAGTACTAGTTTGTAATCTAGCTTTCTATATTAATCCATAAAAATGGAAAGATAGGATTCATTTTTAAAACATGCAACATAGTTACAATTTTTTCTACTGACTTTAGAAACACTTACAGGTATAAAGTACACACTAGACTATATAGCTATACAGCACTCATTCTCATGTCTGTTACAACAACTGTTTATGGAAACTTGAAAATGTTCCACAGCCCCCTTTGCTCTTCTTGGATTCCAATTTAAATATGACACATGGAATTGTATTAATAATTCATTTTATTATGTCCCTATGAAGACACCTAAAAGCAATGTGGCTTATAAACTTAAAATGAATGAGGAAAATTTCTTATCAAAGAAACTAGTAGAGACAAACTGAGGAGTACATAGAGGCATTATTTGTTTTTCCTATCAACTGTCAAAGCCAATAAATGCTAAGAATGGTATAAACCAGTATTCATCCCAAATCACATCATATTTGATACAGGAAATAAAAACCCAGAAACAATGGTATTTCTTTGTTTAGGAAAACCAAAGTATGAGATACATGTAAATAAGGGGAGAAGATAGTGGTTACAATTCAGACAATGATTCAGAGACCGGGGAGACGGCTCATGGAACAACATTTGCTACATGTGCTACATGCTTAGGGCCCTAAGCTTGGTATGGAGCACTTGGTGTGTGTGTGTTTCAAGTCTGAATCTTTCTGGGCTGCATTTTTTAACTGATTTCACATTGTTTGAAGAGCCACTGCTTTAACCCCAGCACAGGTACAGATGTTTTAACTGCAAACGTATGTTAAACAAACTGTGCTATACAGGAAGAACACCAGTATGAGTGAGGTATGAAGGTCAACACATTACAAACTGCCTTCCGAGATAACCTGCTGGGATGCCACACTACACTGGGTTATGCGTTTATAGTTTAAACAACCTAAGAAACAACTGCTAATAAATCCTGTTAATCATGAGAAATCTTTAAAGGGAAAGTTTCTAACAAGCAGTTTGAAATTAATGATTCAAATATAATTTCAAGTGTTCCTGTTTAAAAGTGACTGACCTGGAGTTTTCATATAACACTAATAACGAAACAATGATGAGGCTCAGTGGGAGGCCCTGGGCTCAACCCCCAGCATTGTAAAACAAGCACCAACTCCCCCACCTCTCCAGTCCACTTGCAGCTTATGACTTCCGATCTTGGTTTATGTGTAACAATGGAGTTCTTATTTCTGTCAAGTCAAATGTCTTGAGCCAGATGAGGTACTGAGGTGGAAACTTAAAGAGTTCAAATGGGATGTGTGGCAAATACCTATTTGAATAACTTGTCCTTAGTCTCAGGGAGAGTTCTATTTGATGATCAATACGGCACACTGTCTCTGTACAGATGACAGGGTTTGTAGCTTAAAGCAACAACGGAAGATAGCATGATAATACAGTAGGTTAACGAAAAGCACTACACATGCACTGACCTCTTGTGTCAAATGTCAATCTTTACTTGTAATTTAAAATTAGCTGTCATTTTGTCCTTAAGAATGCAAAAGTTAAATAAATGTGGTACCATTAGATTACACAGACCTATGGAAATAATGTCATTTTGGTACACAGAAGTTAATTATGGTTATTTAAAATTTTTTATTTGACATTTATTATTGCTAAAAAATAAATGTTATAATTTCAAAAATTCAAAACACATGTAAATACCAAATAAACATATATGAAGATCACAATAGCCATTCTGATGTAAAATTCCAGAGTTAAATACTTGTCATCTCTTCTGCCAGTAAAAAGATTAGTCACTTAGTAATAAGTAACACCAACTTTTTCCAATTCACATTCATATTATTTCCTAAGACAGGCCAAAGGTCAAAGCAATTTTAGTGGCTAATTTCTCTTACCTTTCAAAAGCCGGCCATGAGGTCTCTTCACTTAGTTCAGAGCCATCACTACTCCCTAAAATCAAGAGTTATTCTATTATTGTTGTATCTTTAATTTTTCCAGTTGAGACTTTCTACTTTAAAAATGAATTTTCTGGTGGTACATGCTAATAATAATCCTAGTATTTAGAAGGTGGAGATGGGAGGACATTATGTTCAAAGACAGCCTTGGTCAAATAATATTCGACTCTGTCTCAAAACAAAAACAATGATGACAAAAAAATCCAAGGGCTGGAGATATAGTTTACTGGTAGAGTGCTGGTCTACCCAAGTTAGACTGTCAACACCACAAAAAAAAAAAAATTCTACCAAAGTGTTCAGAGCAAAGACTTTTTTCTCACTAAGTTTGCCAAAACTGAAATCCAAAGAAGGTCATGACATACTAACTTCTTGTTCTGAAACCAATATACGACCATGATAAACAGCTCGATCAGATCTGAACTAGAGTCTCCCAGGACACGGCACAGTTTGAGCACCACTGCACTTCACAGCTTAGCATAGATGACTGTACCCACTTCCCACAGCTGTTCTAGCGGGTACAGGATGTCACCTGACTACTTCGTTCAGTTACACCATGTCTTAGTTCTCCTAAGGCTGTTATGTAGGCAAATAGTAGAAGATTACTGCATCCTTACTTCAAATTAAGAATATACACTTCAGCCATTTTCCTTTCAGGATTTTTTTTTTCAGTGCTGGGATTCAAATCCAGAGCCTTGGGCATTTTAGACAAGGGTCTCAGGGGAGTAGAAAAAGTGCCACCCTATAAACCTGCCAGTGTGAATTGGGACTGTAAGAGCACATATGCTTATTCACACCACAAAAAGAAAACCAGCAGCAAGAACTCAATGATGACACCATACCAAGGAGGGAGCAGCTCCCTCACCCTGATGCCACTTTGATGGCACCGGCTCTAACGGTCCCATCAAGGGCAGAAGGATTGCAGCTCAGCTCTGTTCTTACTGTTGAGATCACTTACTCAGACTGTCTGCTTGTCCTCCTGTCCATCCGAGTTCAGCTGGACTTGGTCCTGCCCTTTGTCCCTGGATTCAACTCTATAGCTCATCCCCTATCCTGTAGCCAGCAGATTCCATAGCAGCAGCTGCAGCCCCTCACAGACCTCCTGCTAGCTTGTGACCTCCCCACCACTGATCATCAATCAGCCTTTCTGCCAGTTTCCCAGCTGAGAGTCTCTGCTTCCTTCACCTTTGTAGTCACTCTGTGTGGTATGTAATATCTGATGTGGAGCTACTTTCCATTAAGACTGGAATAAAAGACCCCGTGATTGCCTTGACTAAGGAGATCAAGGAAAGTGGTAATATCTGGCAAACTGCTGCCATAAAATTGCAGTACCTGTGAATCTGTTGTTCAATAAATCCTGACTCTATGGAGATTCATGAACGGTTCATTCACCTATGTTTCTGACAAGACACACTCACACACACAAAAAAGTAAAAGCTACAACTAAACTAGAGAATAATTTTAATACACACAGATGAGCTAGCTAAATATGTATATGAATTTGTTTTCTTATATAACATACTAGATTCCATAGGTATAACAAACTTCTAACTGAAAACAGGTTCTTGTGGGTTTTTTCTTTCTTTTAAGATCAAGGCTGATAATACATATGGACTACTTATAATGTTACTAAAGAGGTATTTCCGGTAACAATCTGTTTTCTGTTGTTTAATTAGCAGCATTTATATCAGAGGAGAGCACCAAAGCAAACAAGTGCTGAGTGGCACTGGAGGGTTCAGAAGCAATCTGTGTTTAGGGTTTGTTATTCTCAGGCCAATGGAGCCAGTATGCTCAAATAATAAATCTCTACTGGTTTTGACATTGAGATTATAGCAATAATATAGTTTAGCCCTTGAGCAACATGACAGTCAGAAGACCTTTTTCTCTTTGTTAAAACCACAACTGAGCATACTATGGATATAGTCTCTAATTATAAAAAGAAATCATGATCAGATAATAAAACACAGTTTTAAAGATGGGGGCTGGAGAGCAGAGGACCCGTTTCCTGAGCCCATGCTGGGCAGTGCACAAAGGCCTGTAATGCCAGCACCAAGGGCGTCTGACGGGCACTTGTACTCACAAACTGACACACACATGTACACACAATTACAGAAAAAGTAAAAACAGGCTGTGAAGGATAGCTCGGGGTTAAATGAAAGTCATACTACTTTTTCAGAAGATCCAAGTTTGGTTCTCAACACTCATGTCGAGTGGAATCCCAGCTGCAGAAGATCTGACCATCTTCTAGATTCTGATGGCCATGCACCCACAAAGGCACACACAGGTGGAAGGCACATGCACACACATAGACATGACTTATAAATATCTTTAAACAAGCCGGGCAGTAGTACCCCATCCCTTTAATCCCATCATTCAGGAGGCAGAGGCAGGTGGATCTCTCCCTGAGTTTGAGGCAAGCCTGGCCTACAGAGCGAGTTCCAGGACAGCCAGTGCTACCATCTTGAAAACTCAAAGGAAAAAAAAATTAAACAAAGAAGTAAACCAATTAACAGCAGCACATGGAACCTTCTCCATACTATCATATAGAATACAAACCAAGCCTCATAAACAAAAAATTGGAATTAATTCCTTGTATTGTGTCAGATCACAGTGGAATAACCCAATGGAATAATAACTACAGAAACCACAAAAATATTTAGAAACTAAAAATACATTTTTGAATGAGTAGTTCAAGTAAAAAAGAAATGCCTAAAGTCAAATGATAATGAAAACACACCCAGAAGAACCTCTGGGACACAGCCAAGGCAGTCCTACAAGGAACATCTGTAGAGGTTAAGTGCTCACATTAAAAAATCTGAGAGGTAACAAACGCAGTCAACCCCGCACACAGTAGATGACAATGTATTTAAAGATTAAAGAAGAAATTAATGAGAAAGATTAAAGGAACAGTAAACAAAAATCAACCAAACGGTTGAGAAAATCTAGTGAGATTGACAAACCCTTAGACAACTTGACAAAAAGAGGTTAAAGACACAAATTAACAAAATTAGAGTTCAAAAGGGTCATGACAGCAGGATCATAACAGAACATTATCAGGGATTACTACGAAGACTTAAACTCTATAAAAAGCTGAAAAACCCAGAATTTCTAAATGTCTATCATATATCAAAATTAATTCAGAAGATATAAACAACTTAAGCAGATTCATCACAAGCAATGAGATTGAAGCTATAACAAAAGCTTCCTTCAAATTAAACCTTCTTCAAGACCCCTCTCACTCGTCAGATGGCTGCCACAAAGAAATCTATCTGACAGTGAATGGTGGGGAGGATGTGGAGAACCCTTATTCCCTGTTGGTGGGGTACAAATTACAGCCATTATGGAAATCAGTTCAGAAACGACCCAGCTACTTCACTCCTGGGCATATACCCTGAGAACGCCATGCCCTACCACAGAGGTATCTGCACCCCATGTTTACTGCTGTTTCAGGGAACCAATCTAACTGTCTGTCTACAGAGGAATAGATAATGAAAATCTGGCACATAGATACAAAAGAATATAGTTCTAAAGAAAAATGACCACCAAGTTTTCAGGAGAATGGATGGACCTAGAATGTACTGAGGCCATATAATCTCACAAAGAAAAAACCCTGCATGTTCTCCCTATATGGATCCTAGCCTATAATATATGCATGAACTATGTAAACAAATGTACAGTGGGTACAGCATAACATGAAGAAAGGAAAACAACACAGGGCAAACATAAGGTGATAGGACCTGGGTGCAGCTGATGTACACTTAATCCAAAGGTAAGATTTTTGTTTTTAGTTTTAACTCTACCATGGACTGTTTTTTCTGTCCTCTTCCTCTTCTTTTTTGATGGTGGATAAGGTCATAAAAATATCAATCGTGGCTAGACAGTGGTGGCACATGCCTTTAATCCCAGCACTCAGTAGGCAGAGGCAGGTGGGTCTCTTGAGTTTGAGGTCAGCCTGGCCTACATAGTTCCAGGACAGCTAGGGCCTTACAGAGAAATCCTGTCTCAAAAACCCAACACCAACACACACACACACACACACACACACACACACACACACACACACACACNCTCTCTCTCTCTCTCTCTCTCTCTCTCTCTCTCTCTCTCTCTCTCTCCAGTGTGAGGTTCCACAGCTTGAGGGCCATTCTATTTTAACTGTATATAAAGGAGTTCAATGAGATATAGAGACTTTGGGTCTTGTTAATTTTGCTGTAAGATTTTTTTTCCCTCCAGAGACAGGATTTGTCTGTGTAACAGAACTTGCTTTATAGACCAGGCTGGCCTTGAATTCATTGAGATCCGCCTGCCTCTGCCTTCCAAGTGCTGGGATTAAAGGCATGTGCCACCACTGCCCAGCTGCAAATTCTTTATAATAAAGTTTAAATCATTAAAAAAAGTCAACAATGACAAGAGACCTCCAACCAAACCAATTTACTCTACTCAGGACTCTCCAGCCATGGTTCTACTATGTAATGCTTGTTAATGCACAGGAACTTAATCCCTACAAATCTTTGGTCAATTTTTCATTCTCATGTTACTGTTTTTTTTTTCCTCCCCTTTTCTTACGGGGGGAAAAAGAAAAGTCTTAATGTATAGCTCAAGACTATCCTCAAAATTGTGATCCTCCTGCCTCGACCTCCAAGGTGCTGGGATTACTGGTGTGCTGACTTGCTACAGTCTGGACCTACAATATCCTGTAGAAGCCCATGTTTTAAAGGCATGGTCCCCAGGTGTGGCGCTTTTGGGAGATGGTGGGAGGTCTTCAGGTCACTAAGGGGATGTCCTAGAGAAGACACTCTTAGTTTCCAACACAAGGTGAACGGTTCTGCCGTGTTACATGCTTCCATCATGAAACCTTACCTCAGGCATCTATGGGAACTTGCACTAGATATGGCTACATTTAGAATCTCCCTCTTATAAATGGGGAAATGGGTCAGTGGGTAAAGCACTTGCAGTGCTCGCATGAGGACCAAGTCTGGATGCCTTAGCACTCCTGACACACAGCAGCACACGCCTGCAGTCCAACACGGGAGAAGATGTAGGAGGGCCCCAAGGGGTTGTTGGCAGTGTGGGCCAGGTGCAGTGCAAGAGTCTATATCAAAGATAAGGTAAGGAGTGCTAGGGGAAGACATCCCATGATAACCTCTGGCCTCCGTACGTGTGGTGTAAGCACATATACACAAAAAACAATTTCTATAAATATCTATATGTGAGAATGTCCTTACCTATTTATATTATACCTGGGTGACCTAAACAAGTCCTACAGTTTGAAATACCACAAATATTTAATTTTCATATGACCGCAGACTTTTCACTTGCCCAATTCATACATTCAATGGCCTGACATTTCTATTAAGAACAAAGAAGTTCAAAACCTAAGTCTTGACTTGCCAAGTTCAGCCACACTTCAATAAATATGCTGCCAGTCAGACAATTCTCTCCCAGTCCTGTGTATGGTAAAATCACCATCAGCTAACGACCTGATAATTCAAATGACTTTGGAGTCACACTTGACCCCTTCCTTTCTTCCTTTTCCTCACTTTTCAGCCAAACTGCATGCGCTAACCAATTAAAGCAGCCTACAGTCTTTTCTCAAAGTTCTCAAATGCCTTCTCATTTGGAGTCAAAACTTGAAAAATAATAACTATTACCATCACCCTACATTTGATTGTGCCTTTGTTTTAAATCATATGTTCTGTATTTATGCTAGGGAAGAAGGTTATGACACGGGGGTTGTCAAACGGCCTACCACCTTTCACAGGGGTCGCATATCAGAAATTGACATTACGATTCATGACAGTAGCAAAATTATAGTTATGAAGTAGCAACAAAATAACTTACGGCTGGGGATCATCACACATGAGCAACTGCATTAAAGGGTCACAGCATTAGGGAGACTGAGAACCACTGTGCTAAGGTTAATGAATGTTTTTGTGGCTAAGTTATTTTGTTTTTCCTTGCTTGTTCAAATTCTTTTTTTGCAGCAGTGGGCGGCCCCAGTCAGTGTCTCTCACCTATGGATATTCCACTGGAAAGCGTGGAGCTCTCAGCTTGGCCTCGTGATGGTGCATGAGGCTCCATGACGCTATCATCCAGCAGGTGCCGTGGACCTGCGTTTGGGAATGTCGCACTCTTAAACTCTGCTGTGTTCATCTTATGAATGAAACTAGGAACAAAGAGAAACACTCTTTACAAATCCTGTTTCTAGTATAGGACATAAAAGATAATCAAGAGTGTTCTGAGTTTGTCTTGAAACAGAACATGGCCACTGAAAATGCATTCCTCCTTCAGCAATCAACAGTGCAAAACTAATGGCACTAAATGAGAATTGGGGTTTCCCCTTATATTTAGGACTAAAGAGAGTAGTTTTCATAATTTAGTTTATTATTTGTATTTGTCATGACAATTGATAGCTCTGATAACAAGGCTACAATTTTAAAAGGAAACTTTCAGCATAGCTCTCTGGATTTACTACTGTGACTCTTGGAGCCCCTGATTGTTCTTTCTCTGATACACTCATTTCCAAATGCAGGTAAAAGAAAACTCTTTTTAGGCAAACAAGGTAGATTTTTACTGAACCTGAATACCAATCACACAGGCACCTAATTTCTTTTTCTTTTTTTTTTCAAGGAAGATGAAGTCTGAAGGCATCTAATTTCTACTTAATTAAGTAAACAAAATATAGAAACATGTTTTACTAGCAAAGAAATCAAAAGTAAATCCATCTGTAACCAACTTAAAAACAATGCAAAGACAAAATTGAAAGTGCTGACTTGTAACCCAAGCTATGGCACTTCCTGTGTCCGTGTGGAATCAGGTTCCGAGGGGACGGGGGCGTCTGTGGCAGTAAGGACCCCTCAGCAGCACTGCTCTTCCTCCCGCTCTGTGGTGAGGCTCCCACTTCAGGACCTAGGAGGAAAGGACACAGGGAAACTGTCACGAGGTTCCAAGGGATCCTTAAAAAACAAAAACACAGAGGCAGGTGGATCTCTGAGTTGGAGGCCAGCCTGGTCTACAAAGTGAGTTTCAGGACAGCCAGAGCTGTTAACACACAGAAACTGTGTCTGGAAAAAACAACCAACCAACCAAACAAAAAAACCCAAAAATAAAAAACCAAACCAAACCAAAACTCTCTGATATCAAAGTGTGTATTGTTAGTTCTATTTAATTCACTTGAAGAGATATGTATTTTTCAAATTCTAAAACAAATCTCCAACCATACAAAAATCTACTAATTTTTATCTCTCTTAAATATGTTAAGCAGAGGCGGTATAAACATTCCCCTAATTTATCAAAAAGAAAAGAGATCAGTGTGGGCTCTTAATTCACAGACAAAAATCTAGACTAAGTACCTAGGTCTTCTGACTCAGTTTCAATTTGACGCCCTGCTTGTTTACACACGGCTTTGAGTTCTCTGAATGGATGTGTAGGCTAGGTCAAGGGCTCAGGGTAGAAATGATTTCCTCACTGCCTGACAGTGGACCTGATTTATGGGAATAAAAAAACAGCTCACAATGTGTAGCTTTCAAAACAACTCTCCAACAAAAATCTGCTGGCTACCCCCTTAATCTCAGCAGTCAAGGGACAGAAGTAGGTAGATTTCTGTGAATGCCAGGCCAGCCAGGGCTACACAGTGAATAAAACCATGTCAAAAACAAAACAAAAAACAGACAAAACCCACAAAACACAAACTCTGCATGGTGGTGTGCACCTATTACCCCACACTGAGGCCTGAGGATGGGGAGTTAGAGGCCAGCACAAGCTACACAGCAGGATCCTGTCTTAAGGAACAAACAGGAGAAAAGCACGTTTAAGAGAATCAGACAGAAGCGTCTTCTGCTTGGAGCATGCTTCCTCTGCACAGTGTCATGCACCTCATTTCCTCCACCTGATGAACCAGGACTTCAGATTTTTAGGTATGCACTAGAAAGCTTAGTTTGAAGGTCTATGTTGGTAATTTTTAAAAGGCACTTATCAGTTATTTTTTAATGATTAGTTTCTTACATTTTAGGGTTTCTGATATGATTTATGTACATTAAAAACCAGTTATAAATCCATGGATAAAGAAGTATTCTGTTTGTATTTGTAACATGTGGCCCATCACTGAAAGCCAAAGTCACTAAAATTGAATTCTATAATTATTTAAATTAGAATTTTTGTTTTGACCATAGAAATGTCTTCATTGCCTAATATTAAATTGTATTCTTAATAATTAAAAGATAATATTCATAAATCTATTGTTAATATCATATGTATTTTCCTCAACTAGGAAACATTTATTTACATTATTGACAATCAACGAACAACTTTTTAATTAAAAACCAAAATAAAACAGAAATCCAGACAGCACTGATATACTTTAATACCCAAAATAATTTTTTTGTAAGCAGTATAAGTTATGCTAAGTATTAATTTACTTTGAAGTATAATTCTTTCCTACAAGATAAGGTTATCTGGTCCATTGTTTGATAATGACACCCGCCTTGAAAAAAACCCTCCCCAAGGAAAGCATGCACCAACCAACATCTATGGACTAACCTACTAGGTCTTCTCTGGAAGCAGCTGAACGTGGTGTACTTGTCCCTGGTTCTATCTTTAAGGAGAGCCTAAATTTTAAAAGAGCAAAATGTAAGAAACAATGAACACTGACAAAATATCAAAGTTATGTTTCTTTACAAAAAAATCCATTAGGGAGCTGGAGATATGACTCAGTGATTGAGAGCACCAGAGAGTCCTCCAGAGGACCCAGGTTCAATTCTCAGTCCCACAGGGTAGCTCAGAACCATTTTAATTTCAGTTTCAGATGATATGATGCCCTGGCCTCTTCCAACCCACACAGGCACCAGGCAGGCAAAATACCCAGACTAAATACACACACACACACACACACACACACACACCCCACTTTAGTTACCATACAAAGGTACCAAACATTTCACCACAGCTAAAGATATTTACTAAATTACTAAAAGATGATTTTAATTATGCTGGACATGTTAGCCAGCCTGGGCTACATAATAAAATCTAGGCCAGTCTGGGTTACAGTTTGAGATCCTGCCTCACACAAAGCAACCAAGAAGCAAAAATAGATTTAGATTTGTATTGACATACACTTAATGAAATGACAATCAAGTCCAGGAATGTACTCATGTATTTAATATATAATTTATTTCTAGACTCTGTACAAGACGAACTATTGGCTTGACTTTAATATTGAAAACTTTAAGACCTTATCACAAAACTACCCAACAAGTCAGACGACAGTTTATGAAATAAAAGGTCTACAGATATACCAAGTCTGCTCCCAAAATGGCTTCCCAATTCTTGTTTTACAGGTGTGTGCAGTTATTTTTCACACAATGACACCATCTACAAAGTTTACAACTGCACAGTCAAGCTAAAAACAAAACTCAAAAAGACATAACCAATCTCACAGTGTTTTAAAGTAAGTACAGGATTTTGTGTTGGGTGGCTCTCACTCACTGCTATCCTGGTCATCTGGGGCCGTATGGGGTTTGGGGTTGGTGGAGGGTGGATAATGCTGGGAGTTTCTTGTTACTTGTTCCATTTAAGTTTTGAGTTCCACAGAAATATATTTTGATTTTTATTAGTGAAAGCAATTCTGGGAAACAATACTGAAGCAGTTAATTGTACAAAATGTTTTGGTGTAAATTGTGAAGCCTTGTGTTACTAAGAATTTGAAAATTCATTAAGTTGTCTGAATGAACAGAAAATTTGTGTTATATGATTTTTTATATATGCAATAGATAAATGTATATAAATAAACTTTTGTTTAGTATGAATTGGATTTGAGAAAAGAAAAAAGTATCTCTGGTGCTTAGGATGACAGAGAAAGGTGGAGCAGATATGTCTGGCAGGGATTTATGACAAGTAGAACTAGCAGGTGTTTCCTGCAGAGGGAACAGTGCATCTCTAGAATGAAGAAAACTTAAAGGGATTAGGTAGAGCAAAGTCCAGGACGAAACCTGGGACATGTTTACACGTAGAGAGCAGGAGGAAAAAGTGAAAGCACAGTATCGAAGAGAAGGAACCAAAGCTCTGAAAATGGGATCAACAGAGGAAAGAGCATTCCACTAGTCAAGAAATGATCACCATCGTAAGAAAGATCAGCAAAAATAAGTACTGTCAGGATTATTGACGCCCTTGTATAAAAGCATAGTTGTTTGAGATGGTTTTCTAGATTACGTGGAATGATGGGCATTAAGCATGCAGCACAATTAGGCACGAGAAAATCTTATGTCCCAATGCATGGGCTCTTGTAAACAGAATCAGTAGGCACCACCGAACATTACTTCCTAGCTCTGCATCTGAATAAGACGCAGCCCCAGTTTCCACGAGAACATTGTTTGTTGAGAAAGAGTTGGTGATATAAACAGACCTGTGCCATTTTGTGGTAGGAGTTCTATAGGGAAGATGTACACAACCTGGGAAGAGGCACCAGGAGAGAAGACTGAGTACTCTGATTCCTTTGACACACAAGAAAAGGTTATTGGTACGTATTAAATTTTATTCCTAGGCTTATAAAACTGGTAGGTCAGTTCATGGAGTACTGAATATATGTAATAGTTATTTTCTTCCATCAAAACCTGCAGGGACAGGCTTTGGGAATGGCCAGGGTCTACGTCTTATATCTTTTCTCTGTGTTTAGACCTTTTACTTTTTTGACCACCAGGATAGAAATCCTGGTGGAAATCAGAATGACTTTGAACAATGAGTGTTTTTGGTATCCTAAATGGGATTTGCACTTTAGACCCAATTTATATATTATGAAGACATAAATTATTTGTAATATGGCACAACCAGAATTGGAGCAAATCCAATCTAGTAATGTTTTTGTTTACTTGTTTGTTTTGTTTTAGTTTTGCTGCTTATCATTCAAGCAATGGGTCATTTCACAATTAGCTGAATCTAAGCTTTTTGTTTATTAAATCTTGCTATTCAAAAAAAACAACAACAAAAAGAAAATTCATTAAGTTGTCTTTTGTTTTGGTGGCACTGGGGGCTTAATCAAGGACCTTATAAACAGGCGAATGTGCTACCTGACTGGAAGTTTCAATGAAATCACATATCACTTCCTTCATCACCTAAGAAAATAAAAAAAAAACTATATTCCAGTTACTTGACAGTGTAGACAAATGGCTCAGCAGACTGCACTCCCTGCACACCCCTCTGTTGGGCACACTGTCTACCTTTCCTAGCACCGAATGGGAGCTGGCTGACTACATCCCAAAGCTACCACGGCATCTAACAGCAGTAGGGAAAGCACTGCAGGGATCAGTTACTATTCCAAGTGTCATGGTCTACACAGCGAGTTCCAGGATAGCCAGAGCTATATAGAGCACTGTGTCTCAACAAACAAAACAATTAGCTTTAATAAAAACTCCAGCACGATTTTGCTATAGTCAGTAAAAACTAACAATTCTTTATAATTGTATAGGTTTTTCTTAGACTGTTCTACATAACACTCTTCAGTAAGTTTCTTTTCCTAGAGAGGGATTTTAATAGATACTTGTATTGAGATTTTAGGACATCAAGATAACTTCATATTTCCCTGGACAAAATGTGTTTGTCACATGTAAATTCTGTATTTATACTAGAGGTAGTAACTAGAGGCACAGGAAAAAGAGCTAAATAGTAAGACACAGACCATCAAACTCAAGACACAGCATGGTGTAAGAGGTCTGTGAAACTCCAGTCTTAAAAATCTAATAATACCCTCATATTAGGTTCAAGTGGGTCATTATATATAAACAAAATTTATTTTGTGTAAAAGCTGAGAGAGAAATTTAAATGATATGGGGAAGAAAACAATAATAAAGGGATTTTCAAACACAATTTTAGATGTATAAAAGTATTTTCAGAGCTTAATAAATTTAATATCAGAAGAAAATAATTTATAACTTTTCAGAATTTCTAGTTTTTCAATGGGACTAATTCTATACCAGAATTAAGACTGTTGAAATCTGTAAGTACAAAGTAGATCATAATTAGTCAAAGGGGATAAGAAAAACTATTTCATTAATACTGGAAACTCACTGAATTTTTTCTATTTTGGCATGTTTTAAAAACATGCCTTTACTTTTTTTTAACTCCTTCATTTATTCATTCTTGTGTGCACAGGAGCCATGATACAAGCATGAGGGACAGAGGATGACTTCTCTGAATGTTCTATAATAGTTTCCTCTGAGGTTAAAACATTGCATCCTTCTGGGAAGCTCCTTAAGCGGGAAGATAAACAGTTTCAAACAGCTTCAGAAGTCCCTGAAACTGACCAGACTCTCTAAGGCCTCATTCCCAGGATGCACACAAGTCAAACTGCTGAGACTCACTCTCAGACAAGACAACTTGCAAAGAGTGAGACCAGACCAGCACCTGGAAGAAACAGGCTGGCAAAGCTGCCTGTAGATCGCTGAGGGCACTCTCCAACCTGAAGAGCCGCCTGCAGGCTGTGCAATGCACTCCACGTTTCCAGCCTTGTTTCCACCCATGCTGGGTGGGCTTTGGTGATACAGCTGTCTTTGGGCCATTTCCACTCCTGTAAGTAACTCCAATAAAACTCATTGGTTTACCAAGTTGGATTTTGGTGGTATCCGTACTTGCATTTGTAGTAGGTTCCCTATCAGGGGTGAGTAGGCCTGTGTGTGTTGAGAGTCTGCCTGGGGAAAAATTTTATCAAACAACAGAGAGTCAATTTTCTCCTCCTACCATGTTGTTAGGTTTGGAAGCAAACCCCTTTACTAACTGAGCCATCTTGTTAGCTCAAACAGGCCCTTTAACTGGGGGCTGGGGGAGGGCTGAAGACACAAAATTCAATTTTAAAGCTTGGCAATAAATGGCATAATGAAGCTAAACAATGCCCCTGTGGGGTGGTATACACCTGCACGTCCAGTTCTCAGTGGTCTGAGACAGAAGAACTGCTTGAGCAAAATAATGTGGGACACCTTGGGCAACACAGGGAAAACCAGACATAATGAAGAAAGCAAAGGAAAAAAAAAAGAACAAATGAAACCAAAAGAAAAATAAAAGCATAGCTTCTCTACCCCAGCAGTTGTGATGTGAAATGAGGCCACAAGGAACCAGAAACGCTACGGCTTAAGGGTCCTTACTAAAGGACTGTATGATTTATTAAATATGTTACTACAGTGGTACCATAACTCAGAGAAGGGAAGTCTAAACAGTCTCTCAAACTAGTGAAACACTTTCAAAGATGTGTCTAAAAATAATTTAAGAAGGAACAATTTTTGTATTTTGTGAATGGCATATTTTTTTCCTGCTTACAGAAATATGCATTTCCTTAGGAAAAGAGTCTGAGTATAGAAGGAAAAGGGAAAACCCTCAGTTTTGAATTAAATGTGTTGTTGTTTACAGCTTAAGAATGTTAAAATGCATTTTTAAATTACTGTACTAAGTTTTTGAGGGAGGATAACTTGTGTGAATTGGTTCTATCCTCCTCATGTGGGGCCCTGGAATCAAGCTGTGCCTGTCAGGGCTGCCTTCAAGTATCTTTCCCTACAGAGCATTTGCTGGCATAAAAGCTATATTACTTTTAAATAAAGAAAAAGCGGAAGAATTTGCATACTGGCTCACCCATATCACGTGATTAAAAGAAACACATGTAATTACCCTTCCCACTGCTAATGGATCACTGACTGGGCACCACTGTGCTCTATACCTAGAAGTCTAAATGCATTGGAAGAAAGGGTGAAGGCTCAAAGTGGAGAACCAGACAAAGCATCACCCAAACCTGAAGATGGACCTACTTGTAATTATCATCTTCCACAAACTTTTGTAGTTCTTCTATATACTGAACGGAATTCAGGTATTTCTGGACATGAGGCAACATGGGAATATCTAGGCAAAAGATGACAAATGATTATTTAGTAAAGTACACAGCAACTAGAAACTTAAGGAAAGAAATATAATTGAAGGTAACTGAGCCACACAGCACCAAACCTGAAATGAACTCTGAAAGACATTCTTTTCACTCACCATAGTCACAGGACTGTTGTAGGTCAGAAATTATTCGAAGAATGTTATTCATCAAATTTGACCTTTGCTCATTTTCTAGAATGCTGCCCGTGGATGGATACGCCGAGTCGATGTAAGTCAAATCCGACAGGTAGATGCCTGGAACAGACCCGACAAAGAGCTCTACTCGCAGTCTCAGTGATGTGAAGTAGAGAGGGAAGAAGACTCCATTCACAGATGTTCTCTAGCATGTCATATTAGAATATATTAATATAATATCATGATCTCTTGGGGTTGAGATTTCTAGAGTTGGGGTCAAGCCATACAAACCTAAGTTCCTTGTAAAGACTCATGTTGTTTTCCAAGCATAGATTAAGGCTGCAATCAAAAATCCAGCACACACAAAAAAGGATAAAGAGACTGAGTTCTTGAAGTGGCAAGAGATGGTCATTTTAATCTCCGAATCTCAGGAATTACATGCATTCAACCATTATCAGTTCTCAGTTTTTATTTTATCTAAGAAACTTCCCCAAGTCAATACAGCCAATGCCTTCCATAGGAAAGTTAATGCTTTCTCATACCCTTGTTTAGAGCTGACAGTCTCAGCTATGAAGAGTGTTTCGATCGTGTAGATGCAGTTATATTATTTATTTTAAAGATCAGCAACCGAGTTTCTGAAATCATTTTTATGACCACAAACTGAAGTTAATTTCCTAACCATCCTCATGTTTTCTGAAATCAGTGTGAATGACATATTTTTTGGTCATATCAGTACTGAACATAGGCAGTTATTACTTCAAAAATATTTCCCAAGAGTTCAATACATACAGAGAAAATACAAAAGAAAACTATCATTGGAGAGAAGCATATCCATTTCCCTACTTTTGCCTTCGTGATTCATGAACTGTCAGGACTTGGGCCCATGCCTTCTAAACAAGTCCCCAGTTTTCCTGCTGGCCATTTTCTTCCACTATTTCTAGATACAGGTCTGTTAATTCAAATCCTTTACCTTTTAAGTCTAGCTCAGTGTCGTTATTCCCTAGTTTCCATATAAATTCTTGAAAGAAATTTAGAAACTACTTAGTATGTTTTCACAGAGAAGAACCTGAAATCTACAGTTATGAAAAGACGGGTCCACCACTCTGGGACTTGCTGGGGACAGCGAGTCCTCAGGAGCTGCCCTTGGATCCTGACCTTTACCATGCCCTATGATAAGCTGATGTTATTCATAACCATTAACTTAAAAACATTCCAACTGCTTTGAATTCGCTCATATCACATTTGTTCAGGACTATAAATTCATTTGTTCTCTGTGATGATGCTAAACAAGAGGTGGTGCCCAGCACAGCGCAGAGGCCTGGCTCAGCCTGCTGCCTCTCCCAGTACATGCTCTCCTTCCTCTCACAACCTCCCTGCCACACTGGTTTTTACACTATTCTTCAAGTTATTTAAACATTTTTTTATGAAGTGTTTAAATGAAAATCTATTTAGGAGTTTTAAGTCCTATGCTTTCTTATCTTTAAAAAGACTTTTAGTACATAAACTTGAATAGCTGACATTACCACTATGACCACCAAATTAATCACAGACTAGAAGTCAACTCTATCAAAGTCCTAAATAGATTATTTAATGTGAAAAAGAGAAAACTCTAATACACTATTATAGTTGATATCATGAATATTTCCCAAAACAATTTGGGGGAAAATTATAATGTAAAATTGGAATGCAAAATTTCACTTTATATCCAGACAATAATTTTTGTGACCGACCAAGTTGTACTTAAGTGTCTAACAGGAACATCATATAAAATTTAAGTTTAACTGAATGAAGCTATAATAATTTTCCTAAATTTGACAACCTTTTCCAAATATCATAAATGAATTAAATAAATGAACACTGTTCACAACATAAAACCAATCTGCTTTCATTCAGTAATCTCTGTAAATGTGGCAGTTATAAATTACTGAAGTTCCAAAATAAAAGGTTATAAACCAGCTGAGAATTATGTAATAATGGATTGACTAGACAGCTTTTCTCTATTACACCTGCATCACTTCTAAAATATAGAAGTATATTACTAAAATAACATTTTTCAGACTTTTTTTTTTTCCAAGACAGGCTGTCTATGTCTAGCCCTAGCAGTCCTGGAACTTAGACCAGGCTGGACTTGAACACACAAAAGTCCATCTGCCTCTGCTTACTGAATGCTGGGATTAAAGCTGTGTGCTACCATTGCCTGGCTAGATTTTTGTAACTAAATATTTAAAAATATGAAATATTAGCAAAAATATTAGTTCTACAGACTTGGTCTACATTTCCAAAGAATGACATTTGATAACTGTAAAGATGTTTTTATCATAAAAATTAGGAAATGTTTTTCTCTTTGAAGTAATGCTTCAGGGATCTCTTATGTGAAGAGTGGCTGGTGTTTATGAACAGGCTGCATCCTGTCTAAAACGCAGGTTTTTAAGGTTTGAAGATGGACTGGTATCTGCCAATGGTATTGCTAGTTTTTATGTGGCTACTGGTTTGATGATAGGAGCGAGGGAAACACTGCTGCAAGAACCCAGCTCTAGCAGCTCCTGTCTAAGTTCCTGAAGGCATCAGAAACATCAACAAAACAAGCAAAAACCAAACCAAACCAAACTACAAATAATTTACTTCAACAGAACCACAGTATCTGGAATCAGAGGGTTCATTCTGCCATCCCAGCCTAAATCAGGGTAATTTTCAGCTCACTGTTACTATTCTGAATTATCTTGTAACTGCTCAGGTAGATCAGGAAAGGTTTAGCAATGGATATTTACATTTATAACTTCCACAACATCACCTCTGACCACTTACTGATACTGAAGGATTGGAACTGCCCCAAATTTAAACACCAACTATAAAAACAAGCAAAACACACACACACACACACACAGAAATTCTGCCTTTCTATTCTATCAGTTTGTAATACACAAGGCTAATAATTTAACTTCTCTGGAAAGAAACAGTTTACGGTACACCTACATGTGTCTAGTTGTCAGATGTGGGCACTGAGAGCATCACACGCTGCTGACATTCTCACTGAGCTGTAGGCAGCTGAGCTACCCTGCAATCTCACCAATAATGATGCCATAGGGCTACCAACTTCACAATTTATATTCAGAATAGTAGAGATGCTGTTTCTTTCTTAGGCCCTTGAGAGACTAGAAATTCCCTATTCAGAGATTTAAAAAAAATGAGATAGACAGCATTTATAATCAGTAACTAGCCAAAACCGCTTCAGTCTTCTTGGAATTCTATAGTATGAGTAAAACAAGGGCCAATAAGACCTGAAGACTGGGCTTCTTCCCCACTTTCTGTAAGCGTCATGGGACATGCTTTTTGGCACCACCCGATAAAGCAGGGCCCACCTACAGTCTCCCTCATCCTTCTGTAACATAATGATTAAGGTTTTACCTTTTATATACAGCTGATAGGGCACTATACTCTAATTCCTTACCCAACACTGCATTTGATATGTTACCTTTTGTATATGTGATTTCTGTCACTGATTTTAAGTCTACGATTTGGTAACTCTTTGCTATTTAATATGGTAGTAATGTCTTTATTTGAAAAACATGTTAACTCAGAAATGCAAAGTAAGGATATTTTATTTTTATATACAAAATTAAAGGGATTTAAGAACCATGTTTACTGATATTAACTAGAGAAGTGTAAAATTTGTAAAAGACAAAATATTTATTTTTAAATGCACATTATCTGCATGAGTCTTTTGATGTTATTGTTTTTAATTGTATAAAATTTCTCACAGTTCTAGAGCCTAGAATTTGTTGTTCTGACTTGCATTTGGATCATTATGTGCTCTTTTATATGAATGCCAATACATAAAAGGTCGGTAAGTATTTAGAAAACTATTGAAATAAAGTATAAATCAAAGTATATTCTTAGATGTATTTATCATTAAACTTTTATTATGTATTAAAATGAGCAACAAAAAGTACCTATAATTGTCTACCTCTGATGAAAATTCTTTATATGAAGTTTTAAAACAAACTCAACATGTAATGGTTTTGTTCTAGAGGTGTGACCATGCATTCCATCTGTAGGTGCCCAGTCATCTGCTCACATAAGCACTGGATAATGCAGACTGAGCTGAGCACAACTAATAAAAACTACTACCCACAGGAAAAGACCCTCCCCTCCCTCTCCTTTCCAAATCCAGATGATGATTCTTAGTGTAGCTAACTGTGTGCGTGTGGACGCCACCCTGCCTTTCCATCCCTCACTCTCCGACTCTGCCCTGAGACACAGTGCGTACCCTTGTCTCACCCTACGATGTAAAATCAAAGCAACCTTTCCTTTTAGTCTTCTGCTCTCCTCAGGAAGGCCCCTTGCTGCCTCCCTTTAATAGATTCCCTTCAACAAACATCCCCAAAGGGCAGCAAAGAATGGTGTACATATTTTAGCCTTTATTCTATTCTATTTTGAAGTAATTAATATTTGATGCACACAGTTTGTATAGGTCAGGAAAAATTCTGGAAGACTGTGAATGAGGTTAGGAAGCACTTCAAGGTATCCTATCTCAGGTGCATACTTTCGGAAACTCTAGGCTGCTTTATACTCTCAAGCTGTTGAAATTCTTGGTCACAACAATGAAGATGAATTATGTATAACTAACTGATTAATGTACTGTGATTGTTAATTTGCAATTATTTGTACACTTGTCAGTATTCTTTAACCTCTAAGTGTATTTCTTGGAATCACTTATTGAAATGGTTCTATCTTCCCGGTTCTTTTTATATATTTAAGGATTTAAATAAAACATTTTGACAAGTCTTTATACTTGCATAAAAAACCGCAAATTTATCTTCATGTATGTATGTATGTATGTATGTATGTATGTATGTATGTATGTATGTATGTATGTATGCATGTATGCATGTATGTATGTGGGCATGCACAGGCCAAGTTGTACATATGCAGGTCAGACAACAACTTTCCAGGTGCATTCTCTCCTCCTACCATGTGAGTCTTGGAGATGGGACTCAACATCTTGACAGGCTTGGTAGCAAGTGTTCCAACCTGCCGAGCCATCTCACCAGCTGAATTATCTTTTAAGTTACCTTTAATTTGTATAGCTAGCATATGTGAAAGACCAATCAATTTAGGGACTACAATATCCTGGGAAAAGCTTACAGACTGCTCAAAGAAATGCCACAAGTGTCAGCCCTATTTACCAGTCAGAGCAATACAGGATACAAAGACAAGGCTGAAGGTCACAGTGACAACGGGTCCACACAAGAAAATGTCATCCCCAGATGACAGGATCATACAAGGCTTTGAGGCAGAGATGGGATGTGAGTCTGGATTACACTGGCTGACTTCACCCTCCTACCTTATCATTAAATCTATAGGCAATCTATATGACAATCTCAATGATAGTGCACGCACACACGCATACACTCACTCATATATGTAAAAAACACAAATATTACAAATAATTTTCTAAGACTTCATTAAATGTAATTTTAAAATATGGTCTTCCATGATTACATCATTATTTTGTTACTATTTTGATTTTAAATGGTTTTATAATTGCTTAAATTGAGAATAAACTCATGTATGATTATATTATAACTTAGACATTTTATTTTACAGACTTTCGAGTTACTTCCTCTGCTCTCTGGTTACTATAGATATGTACAGAACACATGTAAGGATTTTTCTCTAGGATGTGTGTACATCTATAAACTCACTCCAGCAAAGACCTGCTCATGCTGTAAGGTATATCATTACTCAGCTTCAGGTGATGACACCAATACTGTTTTCAAAGCTTTATCAACCCTTACGCACACTGACAGGGTGTAGGTTCCTACTGCTGCACTTTGTGTCAACAACTGCTATTTTAATTTGTGGCAATTTATAGGTATAAACTGGTATTTCATTTGTTTGACTCAATGCTTTTATCCATTTTGTCTTATTACCGCCTTATATAGACAATTTAAGGCATTATAACAGGTAGTAATAGGCATTATATTGGCTAGTTTTAAGTCAACTTGGCACAAGCTAGAGTCATTGAGAGGAGAGAGCCTGAACTGAGAAAATGCCTCTTTAAGATCTGGCTGTAGGCAGATTTGTAGGACAATTTCTTAATGGGCTGGTGGGTGCTCTGAGAGCAGGCTGAGGAAGACAGACGGAACAAGTCAGTACACAGCAGCACCCGTCCTGCCTCCAGGTCCTAATCCCTTTGCTGAGGGACTGTGATGTGAAGGGTAAGCCACATCAACCCTTTCCTCCCTAAGTTGTTTTGGTTATGGTGTTTCTTCACAGCGACAGCTAGCCTAACTAGGACAGGCATAATTTTGTAAGCAAGCATTATTACATAACAGAGACTGAAGATGGAAAGAAGCACTAATTATGTAACACGGAATTTAAGATTAAAAAAAAACTCACATTTATCATCAATTTCACTTGTTTTAAGGTGGTTACATATTAAAGCAAGTTTTGTGTGTGTATTTTTTTTTTTTTTTTGAGTTAGGTTCTCACTCACTAGCCCTGGTTGGTCTGGAGCTTACTGTGTGCATTCCAGGCTGGCCTCAAATTTATAGGGATCCAACTGCCTCTGCCTTCCGGGTGCTGGGATTAAAGGTCCAGCTATAAATGCAGTTTTCTTTTAAGAAACATTACATAATTCGTTACAATATCCTGAAAGTTTAAAATGTCTTGAAACAGCGACACTGGAATAAAATGTTTAGACATTCCCTGAGGCTGTACATGAACGTTAGGTGGCTGCTTCCTGGGAAAGTCTAGCTCCCTAAGCTCAACGCTACTTCTAAAGTGGAGTGCTATTTTTTCAAAAGCTCTGTGGCCAGCAGACTACAATGTTTATTTTATAATTGCCTGCTGAACTACGATAGTCTGTTTCCAGATGGTGCCCTTCCTTCAACCTGCACACAATCTCTCCTTGTTCAGAGCTATTCAACCTCCCATGGCTCCAGCTCCCTCTCCCCACTTAGGGCTATAGAGGAAATCCTAAGGAGGAGATTTCCAACCCCTCCCCGGCTCCAGCAGTTTTCTAATGACGTAATATGTGGGCTGAACTTGAGTCTACTGAGAACAAGAGGGAATCACTCTGCGGAGTACTGTGCTGTGCGGACAGTTTGTCAGCTGCGGCTGGTTACTGAGCTTCTCCATGCTGCAGACAGCACAGCCACAATGTATTCTCTGCTGGATTAGAGAAAGTCCACAGACAGCCCCAAATTACACAGGTGGTCTGTCAAAGTAGTACTACAAAACCAAGTTCCTTATTGCTTGGATTCAACGGTCAGAAAGAAAAATGCAGTTGCCACTGAAGTCAAAGACCAACAGACTTCTACACTGATCTTTTAGAGAGCAAGGGTAAGGACAAAGTTTCCGGATTTACTTTCAGCAGACACAAAAGGTATTTTAATGTTTTTCTTATATTTATTCAAAATTCTATGTTAAATGCCTAATTTTCCTTTGTACTAGAAATTATGAGTTCTCCCAAGGATCTCTAGAAGATGCTGATTTGCATCTGAAGGTTTTGTTTTGTATCTTTCTGTAGAAAACTATTCAGAAAGTACTCATGATGGTTAAAGTATTGCTGAGGTCTGAGCCAGAGTGACTACAGACGGATACATTAACATGCTGGGTTTATGAAAACAAACGCTTTAGAGACACTAGTAAATCCCACAAGTAACTCATTAATGCCAAAGGCTTACACAGCACAACAGTCAGCAACAAAGGACGTAAACTAAAGAACTTGTGAGCATGGCGAATTTCTCTTCTGGACGATGGGTGTGTGTGTGTGTGTGTGTAAAGATGTGCATTAACTATTGGGATTTTCAATTTCTTGGCTACAAAACAAAGCCAAGAACCAGTTGGTTGAATGTTTGCAACAAAATCTCAATCACAACAGAACAAAACTCTTATGAGACTTTAAGTTAACCTATGATGGTATTTCTTGTTATGATTAATCATTTTAGAGTTTCCTAAATTTACCTACAACAGAAATTTCATTTTCACAACAGATTAAAACTGCTTCTAATTTGAATTAGTTGCAAAAGTAACTACTGATACAAATAAATAATGCAAACCTGAGGTCAGGATTGAGAATATTAGGGTCACAAGGATTAACAATACGAACACAGGATTTAACTACTGGAAAAAGGTGAAAGGTCAAAAGCCTGTCTTAACTATACCTAAGATGCAGTGTTCCTCAATTATTCTAGAGGGGCCTGTTAATCATGACAGTTATGAAGTTACTACTTACTGATACTAAGTTTCAACACCAAAGACAACCAAGTTTGTTATGACGGGAGGGTTCCCTGACTTTCTTATTAATCTTTAGAGGTAAGAATTTTCAACAAATAATGATAATGTTCAGTTTTGTTTTTCCAACTTCAACATTAGAACTCAATTCCGAGAGCTCTGTTAAATACATATTATACAGGAAAGTCTGACAAAATTTCCAGGTCATAGATAATTTGAAACACTGTTGTCTCTGTCATTACTGGCCATGATAAAAGCAGGACCTCATTCAACACCAGGTCTTCTAATGCTTTAAGTAGGCATTGTGTGTTTGTGTGTGTGTGTGTGTGTGTGTGTGTGTGTGTGTGTGTAGCACAGATAATGATTTGTCTGTTTTGGAGACATTCCCAGGGCTATTCTCAGGTCAGTTCCTCAAACACAAGTGACAATCAGGAAGGACTTCATCCACCTGGCCTGTACTCCTCCAGCTAACTTCATGTCTCAGGGCATTTATTTCTTATCACAGGTGGCAATACAGCAGCCATGAAGAGAAGCACTACTAAGAAAATGAATACAAGTGCACAAACTTTTTCTTTCTTTCTAGAAACCAGCAGGCAAGGCGCAGATTCAAGCTTCAGTGTACTGCAACTAATTTGTAACATTCTCTTGGGACCTAGGAAAAACTTAACATAAACAGAAAGGTTTTACGAGGTAATGCAGATTCATGGATCTTTCACTTTTAAAACTGAGCATATGTGGGAAACATTAAATAAGAGGATATTTTTAGAAAATGTCATAGTTAACAAATTTAAAAACTGAAAATCAGTTCTTTGCTCATGATGTATCTAGTCTACCACTTATGAATGTGTCTTCTAACTCTGCTTGAAGGGTCAATGAGATCATTGCTGCTGTAATACAGAAGCATAAAACAAACACAACATAAGGAGCTTTTAATATTATCTTAGGTTGTGTGACTGATTTTCTGAACCAAAGTAATGCAAGGCAAAATAGATCAAAGCACCAGAAAGTCCTCATGCTTTAAATTTAAAATTTCTTTGTCTAGGTAGCTTATTTCATTCTAGAAGGTATTTTATGAGTCAAGAGTTTATGTTCTATTATTAAAATGATACAAAGAGATTTAGAAAAAGTTACATATATTTTCTGAGAGGCTAATGGCTTCTATTTTATTTTAACTGTTCCCTTTTTAAAAAAAATAAAGTTACATTTAAATTACAAAAATTTCCTGTAAATATAAATAAATTTGTCATCAGTTTTAGTATAGGTAACTCTTGGAGAATAAAAGACGCTCTGTGATAAAAAGACGACTCCTCTGGTCTGCATTTCCCACAGTGTCAGGAGAGTAGAGAAGAGGACTCAAGTCCTCGTTGTGTGCTTTTGCCACCAGTCAGCAACAGAGAAGGCTTTGATGTAAATGTTATCATTTCACCAAATAACTTCCCACTCTTCCCATTCTTTGCTCACTTTCATCATCTATCCTCTTTGAATACAGCACTAAACCGAAAACACCCAAACCAAGGAGACTTGCTTTCAGAGTGCAGGTGGCAGCAGTCCTCATAACAGCTCAGACTATGTCTGTGTGGTTTCTACGTTAGACTAGATAAACACCAACTGACGGAATCCATATGGCAGAGAGGAATGGCAGCAGCAAAGTAAGGGTCTAACAACAGCAGCATTGACTTCAGAAGAACGGCCTGCAAGTGCTTTTATACAACCAAGGAACAGGACAGGGAGGAGTCACAAGGAGCACACACCAAGATGCCTTTTGTTATGACAGACATGATAGTACACAAGTTGTAGGATTAGTATTTGAATCCCACTTGTGTTTTCCTGTCTGGGACTTCTCCTTTTAAATGATACTGCTTTTAGTTCCCTGACAGAAAGTAGTTTGGAAAGCAGAGCCAAAAGATGAAGTGGTTAATTAAAAGCACCAACTCTAGTGTCTCCTGCCTGGGTTGAAATTCAGAC
>LOEQ01000649.1:239448-262013 GCA_001685075.1 Bramus lutescens | reverse complement strand
GACAGGGTTTCTGTGTAGCTGTCCTGGAATTCATTCTGTAAAACAGGCTGGCCTTGAACTCAGAGATCCCTTTGCCTTCTGTGTACTGGGATTAAAGGTGTGTATCAGAATCACCTGCCTCATTTGGTTATGAAGACAATAGCTTGCTAAGGGGCTAAAACAGTGGTGTCTGCCTAAGAGCCCCCACTAGGTTACTGCTGTGTTGTCAGTACTAGGTATAAACAACTTGGGGTCTGGCTTCTGAAATCAAGAAACAAGGGCTGGGGTAGAAAAGCAGGTAAGAAAAGCCCCAGCTTGCCCACTGCTGGCATTACAAACAGCAGACAGCATCAAGCTGCCATGGGCACAGCTTGCTCAGGAACCCATCCCATGGATAGGCTTTCCCCACTCCTACCCCGCTCTACTGCACTGCTAATCTGGGAGCTAACTAAAGACAAAGGGAGGGGTCTAGGCTCTTGGAAGAGTTACAGCGCTGGACTCTGAGGAACAGGTACTTCTCATCTGCCACAGCCAACAGAACACAGTCCATGTGCACAGTCTAAAGTCTTGCTGCTACAGACACTGACTGAGGGCCAGGGAACTCAAGTTAGAGCTGTTTCTAATATTAGTGTGGCTTTGTCCTTCAATACACACACGGGTACAAAAAGGTTCTTTATATCCAACTTGGTAATGCTGTTGAAAATTAGGAATTCTTTTACTAAATACAACCCATCGGACTTAACAGAAAACACCTGCTGAATCACCGATAAGCTTAGGGCACATGCATGACTGCAATTTGGGAACACAATGGCCTACAATGACTGTGAGCATCCTGTCTCCAGTCTCAAAAGCAGATGCTACAAAACCATGTGATGGTAAAACTATTCCACTTCCTATTAGTCTGAAATGTTTGACTTGGTAGGTTAAAAAATGTCATGGTGTTTACTGTAAAACAACGTAACTAGTCTTATACAATATTATACTCTGAAACACTGGCTAGTAAGACCACTTAGAGACTGCAGTGGTAACCAGGCAATGCCTTAATTACTATCTTATATACATTATGTATTGTTTTCATAGTCTTGAGAGTGAGCTTTCTAAAGAAATGCACTTTTTTGGGGGGGGTTAACAGCTCTCACAGAACCTCAAAGTGTGCCTTTCACAGGATGGGCACTGATAAAAATCACTTCCATGAGTTTGGGAACAAAAAAAATGCAATATAAGGTGATGGCTGAAAGAGCTGCAAGAGATAGGGATCCCATCTTTAAACAAATACCAAAATACCAACTTAATAGTGAATTTAAGGATTCAAGTTAAATCTAATTTACTAGTACAATCTCTCAGTGGTCCCTTAGATGCTGTGGTGTTAGAATAAGAAAGTCCTCCACAGGTTCATGTACTTACACATGGCCCCCAGCTGGTGGCGCTGTTTGTGGCAGTTTAGGAGATGCCCTTGGAGGAAGAACATCACTGGTGGTGGGGCCACTTCTAGGTCGCTGTCTTTACTCATGTGACCTCTCAGCTTCCTGCTCCTGCAACCAAGCCTCTCCACTTGTATAAACCAGGACATTTTCTTTCCCCTATATGTGGCTTCTGGTTACTGTGTTTTTATCATAACAGCAGAAAAGTAACTAATACAGAAGCTTTTAAAAAATATTACTGCTCTTAAAATGACTAGCTTAATTCACTGTACAAAGCAATAGATTTCACATTTTGTTCAAGTATATCATTTTGATAATTTTCATAAATCATTATCTCATCTAGTTCTTTCCCCTAATAATTTCCTATTTTCATGTCAGATGTAAATATCATGTATGTCTATATAAAACCTAGGTTCCATGTATTTTTCCTTTTGGAGTCTGGCCTATTTTTCTCAGAAAACTGACTCCAATTCCATCTATTTTTCTGCATATGACTTAAGTGATAGGCAAGGGTGAGCAAATGTTTCTGAAGTTTGTTGACTTGAGTCCTTCAGATAGATATCCAGGAGTGAAATAGTTCAACCTTACGGCCTTTCTATTCCTCTTTCTTTTCTTTATCTTGTTGTTTTTGATTTTCAAGACAGGATTTCTCTGTGTAACCTTGATTGTCCTGGGACTTGCTCTGTAGACCAGGCTAGCTTCGAACTCCCAGAGACCAGTCTGCCTCTGCCTCCTGAGTCCTGGGATTAATGGTATGCACCACTAACGCCTGGCTTGGCTGTTCTATTTCTTGTTTGAGGAACCTTTATATTGACTCCCATAGTGGCGGTACTACTTTACTTTCCTAATACCTGTGCATAAAATGTGCCTTCACCCTCATCCTTGCCAGTATTTGTTATGTGGTTAATAGCCATTTTAGCAGGGGTAAGATGGAATCTCAATGTGATTTTGATCTGCATGTAAATTAATTCTTTTTACATTTTCTCTTCACTCAACTGCTTTCCAAAAGACGCTGTGGTACAACTTCATTTCAAAATGAAGGCTTTTGTCTGGACCCTTGGTGTGCTACTCTTTCTACTGGGCATTGATCATTGCAAAGGAGGGCAGTTCAAAATAAAAAAGATAACCCAAAGGAGATATCCCCGTGCCACAGATGGTAAAGAGGAAGCAAAGAAATGTTCATATACATTTTTGGTACCTGAACAGAAAATAACAGGGCCAATCTGTGTCAACACCAAAGGTCAAGATGTAGGTACTATTAAAGACATGATCACCAGGATGGACCTGGAGAACCTGAAGGATGTGCTTTCTAGGCAGAAACGAGAGCTAGACGTCCTGCAGCTGGTGGTGGATGTCGATGGGAACATCGTAAATGAGGTGAAGCTGCTGAGGAAGGAAAGCCGGAACATGAACTCTCGAGTCACTCAGCTCTACATGCAACTGTTACACGAGATCATCCGCAAAAGAGATAATTCACTGGAGCTCTCCCAGCTGGAAAACAGAATCCTCAACATCACCACGGAAATGCTGAGGATGGCAACAAGGTACAGGGAGCTGGAGGTGAAATACGCTTCCTTGACTGATCTTGTCAATAACCAGTCTGTGATGATCACATTGTTGGAAGAACAGTGCTTGAGGATATTTTCCCGACAAGACACCCACGTATCTCCCCCTCTTGTTCAAGTTGTGCCACAACATATTCCTAACAGCCACCAGTACACGCCTGGTCTGCTGGGGGGCAATGAGATACAGAGGGACCCAGGATATCCAAGAGACTTAATGCCACCACCGGATCTAGCAACAGCTCCCACAAAAAGTCCTTTCAAGATTCCAGCAGTAACTTTCATCAATGAAGGTGAGTTATTTCTAATAGGTCAAATGGGGGAATGAAGTTGGCATGCTATCCAATTCACGCAACAATATTCTTAAATAGCCCTTGTTCTTGTGTGGTGATATCATACATGTTCAATTAAAATTTCAATTTTTAAAAGCAGTATTAGGGTTTAATATAAAATATCTGTTCTCTCTGCTCTAAGTTTCTAGGTGCTTACATAAAATTTTTTTTTCCCCTGTGCAAAAGAACTCTTCCATTCAAATTCTTACAATGGAGGCTGCTGTCAATGAGAAAAATGGCTACTGCTGCACTGAGGGGATAGCTCTGCACCTGAGCCTGCAGCCACAGCCCCACCTCCTCCCACCCTTCAGAATCCTTTCTGCTTCCACCTGTGCTCTTGCCCTAACCCTTATCAAAAAGAGTGTTTATCGTCTTGCTCTCCTCCTCCAGCCTGCAATGGAGTGTTCCGATCTCCACTCAGGAGTGTGACTCCTAACATTGCTCTGTGACTAATCAGATACTGGGTCTTGTTTTTTCCAACTTCAAAACATCTACACAAAACCTAGCTTTGTTATGTCAGGAAGAAAAGGGGCTCTTATTTATTTCCCAGGCTAAACAATTTCTAGCCTGTGC
Source organism: Bramus lutescens (assembly GCA_001685075.1). Lineage (NCBI taxonomy): Eukaryota > Metazoa > Chordata > Mammalia > Rodentia > Cricetidae > Bramus > Bramus lutescens. The sequence goes on along the minus strand of LOEQ01000649.1, from coordinate 258,146 downwards.
TCCAACCAAGGTTTTTGTCAACATTAAAAATCCTAACACTAATACTGAGAGCTCTACCTCAGTTTCTGAGTTCCTTCTCATGGCTTTGCTGCTGAGTGTTGACTCTGGGGGGACCAGTAAACAGATTCCTTTGTTTCCCTTTGTACCTCTGACATGAGCATCATTATCTCATACGACAGCTCTTAAACCCTTTACAAGATGACTTCTTCCTTACAATGGACAGAAAACTAAGATGCCCAGAAGAACAATAGAAACTATTTACTTATTGCAAAGGCAGTACATAAAAAAGGCCAGAAAGAAACAGCACAAGGTGGCCATCTGCAGCAGTGGTGCCCACCAACATTTGACCCCTGCTCCTGGACTTCCACAGTCATGCTGGAGTCTTCTAATTTCCCTGGTTTCCCATTGACATCTTTATTGTTCATATTGTGAATGAGCTGTCTTTAAGACACTCTTTTAGAGGTCCCCCACATCTCAAGATGTCAAAGATCACCTGGGCTCTGATTGCTCCTGAGTGGAGCACTGCCTCTTGGTTTAAGAGACACGGACGCTCACATTAGGGCAGTCTATTACTTCCACATCCTGTACCAAGGCTTTCTCTATTGAAATCTGGGTGATCAAGGTTTACCTCAAGGCTTTAGAGACTAATGCTACGCCTTCCAAGACTCACAGACATTAATTACTAAGTGGCTCTTTCTCCAAATCATGGGCCATTTCTTGAGTCTGTTTTCTATACCACACTACACTGGAGTTACTGAGATTTGTTTGTTTGCCTCCCTGCTGGACCAACTTTGGTATGTTGTGAGCATTGTATTTGAAGAATGAGTAAGTAAGCCATAAAATAATTATTTGGTTAAACCAACATTTTCCTGCTAGAAGTAATTATCACGACAAAAATAGCACAGGCATAAGCATCCTTTGTAAATAACTATATACCATACATCTGCTTATTAATTCTCTGCAAAAAGAAAGTCTCATTTTCCTTTCATGTGTTTCCTCCATAAAAATGTTTCAATAACGCAAATCTACTTGCTTGCATTCTGCGACTTCTGTCCATTCAAATAAGGCTGAGATTAAATGATGCTAACTGAAGGTCCTCCTTGAAGCCCTTGCCGACCTCCACAGGCCTGTAGGTGTTTATTTCCACCAACACCTCTACTGTCTGAAATGCACACATTCTTGAGTTATATTTTACCTTTACAAGAACCTACAGCACATCTAGGAGAAGTGCATTCTAAAACAGAAGCTTCTTTCTGGCAGTTGGATACCGTGTCTCAAGTGTAGGTGCTAACACATTAGATGATTTGATAACACAGAGCCTCTTAAAGTGATTAATCTGAAGACTTTCATGAAAACAAGTATTAAGAACAGAAACCATACAGGTATCATTAAATTAGGTAAATAATCATCATTAATTAGTGAACCAAATCCTTTAATTTTCAAAGATATGTACAAAATTATCCACTAGATCTAGAAAAGTAAAAGCATTGACCTTTCCCATCCTTTTCAAAACTTAAGTTTTCTTAAGCTCTTAATGTATATGATTTATCAGTATGGTAGTTCATATGTAATTTATAGAAAGCTAACTGAGCTGCATTTTATCAAGCTATGGCAGGCACAATTACGAAAATGCAGCTGCTGTCAGTTTTCTAAGTCAATCCTGAAATTTAAGTCAGTGGCATCATCACTTTTAGCAGAAACAACGATATGTATACTTATTTATATAACAAATCAAGAAAATGCTTTACAAAATGAAAGCATCATCTTGTAAGTTTTTCATACATGGAACTTCAGTACAACAAACCCGTGTTCAAATCTCAGCTGTTACTTCAGGTTCTTGCCCCACGTTCTGCTGAAACTAAATCAAAATGCTTACCACACTTTTTCACCTCCCACTTCACCTCAAGGGTGCTTAGTTATCTCTGGACCTGGAAATAGTCTAGCCAGTACTAGATTCAGAAAAGATAATTCTTTTAAATTAAAAAAAAATCCCACTTATGTGAGTGCGGCCAAAGGTTGGCATTGGGATCCTCCCTGACTGAGCTCCACCTTTCTGAGATTGGGTCTTTCATTAAATGTGAAGTTGATTCGGTTAAAGTGGCTGGCCAATGAGCTAAAGGGATCTTCCTGTCTCTGACCTCCAACACAGCGCTGAGATTCCAGACACTGCCTAGTTTTTGCAGGAACACTGGGGATCCAAACTCAGGTCCTTGTACAGGAGGAAAGTTACAGACCCAAGCTTCTCTCCACCCCTCAGAAAAGATACATCTTATAATAACAATAGAAAACTGAAGAAATTCTGAAAATGACGATCATCAGAATTATTTAGTAAAAGTACAAGAGAGTGCCCAGATGGGTTCAAACCACGATATGCAGTGAAAGTCAAGGTCCCTGTCTGTGTGTGAACAAATACATCACCATGTATCAGCAGAATGATCAAAGCATGCATTGGGAGCCTCACGTTTCCTTCCACTTCTCTCCCTGCAGGAATTAAAGTTCCCACTCTCTCTGACATGTAATCCTTCTTCTCTGGCCTGACTACAACACATGCTTCTATAACGTGAAATTGTTCTTACGTGATTAAGGAAAAGAAAAAGGAGAGAAATCAGCATTAATGGGATTCTCCACAAGCAAAGTAGTATTTTGTGCCACATATAATGCAGTAGAATTCAGGGTATGCTTATGGCTAAAATCAGCTGTTATTTTCAGTTCATGAGTTTTTATAACTTGAGGGTTTTCAGTAATGTCTTATTCTCTGTGGTAGAAATGACTATATCCTAACTTTTGATGAGCCATACTGAACATCTTCATGAGCACATATGTACTACATAAAAAGTACTGAAGTCTTTAAGTACATACTTCTGCATGTGAAGATCAGGAACAAAAAGAGAAAAGAAGGGACTGAAAGTGACTGGTGACAACTGCTCTGTTAAGTACCATGCGCTGTGCAGAAATAAGCACGATGTATACTCTCCAATTGAGCACTTGAGGCTGAGGCAGGAGGATCTGGAAATCAAGGCCTGTCTCAAAACAAGGAAAAAGGAAGGAAAACCTCTAAATACTCTGACTGAAACCCTCAAATCCACTCATTACTTGAAAAAACTAAACCAGTTAAGACGACAAGGGCTGTACCTCCAGCATTTGGGAGATTGAGCTAGGACGGCTGTGATTCTAAGACATGCTTGTACTACACACCCCACGGCTCCCAAGTCAACTTGGGTTACACGGTGAAACCCCATTAAAACAAAACAAAGCAAAACAAAAAAACTTCAGTAAACTAGGGAAGCAAAGAACCAAGAATTTACAAAATGTTTTTTAAAGTGATTGTCTTGAGGCTGTCATAATGGATGCAAAATTCAGAAAATCTCAAAAGAGAAAAAAGGAGTCAATCAAATTTTGAGAGAAAAAAATCTATTGTAACTTTAAAGCATTTTTTACTTTTATGTTTAAACATTTTAAACATTTTCCCAAGTTATCTTATTTTTACTAGTAATCTATAGCATAGACATAATTTAAAAAATTGTAAGTTACATATGAAAAATAAAAATGTGGAGTAGAGAATTTGACACTCAATTTTTCATACTTTTTCATTTCCTTGTATTTAAAGTGAAGAGACTGATTCATTTATTTAACAAGCTTGACTGATGCCCAGTTAAAACAGCAGGCATCAAGTCTGAAGAACAACACATGGTATCTCCATCCTCAGGGCAATCCAGAAGGAAGAGTTCACACTCCCCAAGAATCCCCTCCAATGACAGAAACACTGAGCATTTACATATTAAAATTATCTTAGTAAGCTCAAATGGGGACAGCACTATGTTCTCAGCACAATGTATGTAACACATTTCTCAAAATTTCAGTAATCCTATTATAATTATAGAACAGAATTTTTAAAAGAACTTTGACTGAATTATTTCCAGATATTTAAAGGTTATGTCAGAATTTAAAAGCAGTAAAAAATTGACAAATGGCTTTAAAAACTTTTGTCTTTATTTGACATGTTTTTTTCTGAATCATAATTTGTACACGCTTTTAAAATAAAAGGCTTGAAATCTTTGTACAGGATGAAACTCAAGGACATTCAGCAGAACTAGAGAATGTTTTCTCTGGACCCAACAATGTACAAATCAGACTACAAACGATTAACATCATGTTCTGTCCTTTTTAAAAAGTTGAAAATCTTAGCTGGCTAAAAATAGAATGTCTAGGAGGCAAGAGCCCATGTGACTGACAACCTGAGATCAGTCCCCAGGACCTACATGATGGAAGGAGAGACCTTGCTCCTGCAGGTTGTCCCCTGATGTTTGTGCACAGAATAAAATACAGAATGGCTGGAACCATGGAACAAAAGGGCAAACACTGTGCAGCAACTCATAACATTTACCTGGGAACAGAAGACAAGCCCGTGAGTGAGGGGTTAGCACTGCCTCACATGACCTTGACAACCACTATCTGTGCAAAGTGAAGCCATCACAGGGTCACTGGGCAGTTATTTTTAGCCGTAACTCAGATAGTATCTTAGGAAGACAGTTAGACCAACATTCCTACATTTATTTTCTAGCTTTAAGGCAGGGTCTGTTGAAGTGAGGCCAGTCCAGAACGCACTACGCTCGCCTTGCACTTGTGGCAATCATCTGGCCTTAGCCTCCTGAGTACTGGGATTAAAGGTGTGTGACTCAAAACCTGGCCTGACACGTATCTTTATGCATGTGAGGGAAGTGAAGATGACTGAAGTTTGGGAGATTCCATTTTCTTTATTTCAGAGCTTCTTAGCATTTAATGAATGAGTTTCCAAAAGAGAAACACAATATTCACTACTGCTAAAGCTTTCTAGGCTGTAGTGCGCTCCACTTCCACTGAAAACATAAACTCTGTGTGTCCCTTGAAATAAAAGTTCAGACACTGTAAGTCTGGCAACAGGGTTTAGCAGTACCAGCAGATCAACTCTGCAGCATTTTGTAAGCATTAAAAAAAGAGTAAAGCTAGTAAGGACAAAGTCATTTAGGACAGTTTAATTATTATAGCAAAAATCAGAAGAAACTTTAATGTTCATGTGATAGAGGAAGAAAACCAAAGTACCAGTGGCTACATAAGTGTAAGAATGAAAGCCATAGCTTCAAGGAAACACCTGTTAAATATGAAAGACAACATAATACTCTATGTATTTTAGGAGTGCAAATTTATAAAATACAAAACAGAAAAGAATGGGAGATGAACAAGTTAAGGCTTTGGGTAGTGGGACTGAAGTCACCCTTTCATTTAGTTTTAATATATATTTTAAATTTAGTTTCTGTAACTTTTACAGAGCATTATGCATACAGCAGATAAAATGTGGTTATTTGTAAAGAAAGCCATGAAAGTAAGAACTATTTTAATACTTATCTTTTACATTGCTCAACAATCAATATTTAAATTACAGGACCATTCAAAGACTGTCAGCAAGCGAAGGAAGCTGGGCACTCAGCCAGCGGGATTTACATGATTAAGCCTGAGAACAGCAATGGACTGATGCAGCTATGGTGCGACAACAGTTTGGATCCTGGGGGCTGGACTGTTATTCAGAAAAGAACAGACGGCTCTGTCAATTTCTTCAGAAACTGGGAAAATTATAAGGTAAGTTAGGGCAGGTAGATGCAAGCAGGTCTTGCAGGGCAGTAAACAGGCCATGCAGCAAAACATAACTGTCCCTATGATTTTCATTGTCTAGCAAAAGGTTTATACCCATCTCTAGCTGTACAGCTAAAATCAAGATGTGAAAATAAATCCTGAAATATCCTTTTCTATGGATACCTTATACACACACACACATTTTACAAAGATAACTTAATTCCACTTTAACAATTTTAAACTTATTTATTTATTTGTATGAGCGTGTTTTGTCTGCATTTATTATGTACACAATATACATACAGTGTCCTGAGAAGAGGACATCAGATCCCTTGGAACTGGAGTAGTTGTGCGCTGCCATGTGGGTGCTGGGAATCAGAACCAGCGAGTACTCTTAAACACTAAGCCATATCTCCTGTCCTTCAACTACACTTTTGATGGAACTGCATAATATTGTTTATATTATTGTAGTATTTAAGCAATAACAAAGTATACACCTTCTAAAAAATGACCCCTTCTTGGACTATTTTTAAGGATGTATCATGACATGGATGGTAGGGCTATGCACACAATCACATTTCTAGGAAGAACCAGATGATGTGATATCAATTAGAGGAAGTACAGCTGGTCTGTTTGTAATTCTGATGTTCATAATGGTAATTTGTAAGTGAGATATGTATGTATATACCATCAGTAAGGACAGCAGACAGAGAAGAGTAGATTTTCTAGAGTGCTAACTCCTTGTTTTAAAACTATGAAGTAATCATGTGTCATGTGCTTACTTGAGCTTAGGAAAAATTTTACTAGCAGTTAAGGATGAAACATTAATATATCTAGGTCAGAAATGATGGAAATTTCTAAACAAGTTACTGCCACAAATGGACACATGGACATGGACACATGGTCACACACCCACACCCCTACCTTCCTTGCAGTCTTTTTGAAGACAAACTTTCAGTGTTAGTATGAAGTTTACTAAATCTATTCTGTTGCAAACTTGCAATGTCAAATGCTTATTAAAAATAAGGTAGTCCATTTCTTTCAGATAGCAATTTATGACTTTCACAGGGAGAACTTTAGAGATTACTACAATATTTTTTTTACTTACAATAAAATTAAAGATGATTTGTTCTAACACACTATCATTTTGATTGAACAATGGTTATGATTTTATATATGCGTTGCCTGCCTAACACTGAAACAATATACACATACTTTGAAGACACACAGCTCTGGATGAGGGTGTGATCAGGAACCTTTTTGAAGGACTGAGGTAATTCAGTCAGCTTTCAGTAGCCATCAATAAATTTTGTGGTCTTTTGCCTTAATTCTTTTTGTATGTAGCATTTGAAGCTACATAAATTAGTATGGACATTAAGATAAAGCAAAGAAGAAGAAAGTGACAGTGTAGCCCTGAAATGAATTTACAGAAATAAGGCAGTCTACCACAGAAGTCAAATTACTCTAAATGAACAATATCCTCACTCTACTCAGTCTTAAAAAATTTTTTTTGTGGGTGGGGTTGAGACAGGGTTTCTCTGTGTAGCTTTGGTGTCTGCCCTGGAACTAGCTCTTGTAGATCAGGCTGGCCTTGAACTCACAGAGATCCCCCTGCCTCTGCCTCCCGACTGCTGGGATTAAATGTGTGTGCAACCACTACCAGGCATAAACTTAACTTGTAGCTGTAGTGACATTTACTATCTCTATACTTATCTATATGTTCCTGTTTCTATGTTTATTAACAGAAAGGGTTTGGAAACATTGATGGAGAGTACTGGCTCGGACTGGACAATATTTATAAGCTCAGTAATCAAGACAATTATAAGTTGCTGATTGAATTAGAAGACTGGAGTGATAAGAAGGTCTATGCAGAATATAGCAGCTTTCGTCTGGAACCTGAGAGTGAATCTTACAGACTGCGCTTGGGAACTTACCAGGGGAATGCAGGGGATTCTATGATGTGGCATAATGGCAAACAATTCACCACACTGGACAGAGATAAAGATATGTATACAGGTAAAACAAACAAACTGGCTGTACAATCACCATGTTCTGTGCATTAAGTAGAGCCAACTTACTAAAGTGTATTATATGCTTCTCAAATCTCAGCAAGGTTATTTTGGACATAGTCAAAGGGAATATAACTGTCTTTAGGATTTCTAAGGCAATCCCAATGTTCTCTGGAAAGAGCAAGGTTTGAGAGAACTAAAACAAAACCAAGCTACATCCTCTTGGAAATGAAACTCTGCCTAACACTTACAAACTAGCTGGACATGTACCATATGCCAGGAACTGTACATGTTGGAGATTCAGCAAGGAACTAAACGTCTGCCCTTAGGAGCTTCTCTCCAAGAGGAGACAAAATAATATAAATAAGTTATCTTATTTATATTATTTTGCCTGTAAATATTCTTAGAAAATGGAGACCAAACAATGTTTCTTGGTTTCTTTTTCTGTTGCTCTGATAAAACACTGACAAAACCAACTCACAGTGCAGGGAAAGGCTGAAGGGCTCAGCTCAGCTTACAGCTCCAAGTACAGCATAGCAAGGAAGTCCTGCAGCAGGAGCTTGAGGGAGCTGGTGACATCAAACTCATAATCAAGAGCACAGAGCCATGAAAGTATGCATGCTACTGGCTCAGCTTGCTTTCCTCACTCCTGCGCATCTCAGACCTCTGCCTAGGGAATGTTAACCACCCACAGCAGGCGGATCTTCCCACCTCAACTTAACCAAGGTAATCCTTCAAGAACACGCCCACAGGCCAGCCTATCCTCCAGTCTCCAATGACCCCCAAGAACACACCCAAAGGCCAGCCTAACCTCCACAGTCCTCAGTGACCCCCAAGAAGACACCCACAGGCCAGCCTAACCTCCACAGTCCTCAATGACCCCCAAGAACACACCCACAGGTCAGCCTAACCTCCACAGTCCCCAGTGACCCCCAAAAACACACCCACAGGCCAGCCTAACCTCCAGTCTCCAATGACCCCCAAGAACACGCCCACAGGCCAGCCTAACCTCCACAGTCCTCAATGACCCCCAAGAAGACACCCACAGGCCAGCCTAACCTCCAGTCTCCAATGACCCCCAAGAAGACACCCACAGGCCAGCCTAACCTCCACAGTCCCCAATGACCCCCAAGACGACACCCACAGGCCAGACTGACCTCCACATTCCTTAGTGACCCTCAAGAACACGCCCAAAGGTCAGCTTAACCTCCATGGTCCCAATGAGACCCCTTCCCAGGGGATTGTAGGGTATGTTGCCTTGGCAGTAGGGAACAGAACAGTCATCAAAGCCTTGGGTGAGTGCTGTTTCATAATGAGATTTAGATGATGACATCACATAAGAGCCTTTCCTGGGCATCTTATTAAACAGTTATTACTTTACCTAGCAGCACACTAAGCACTATTTTAATTTATTTCTTACTGGCAAAAGAGGAGGAAGAGAGACAGGACTAGAAAAGCTACCTTTCTGTTCACAAACTCATTTAAGTACCAGCTAGGCTATTTTTAGACTTCAATTTTCTCTCAAGCTTTACCATCTCCCTAGTCAATCCTGTCTATCTCTCCTTTCTCTTCCTCTGTATACTTCTTACACAAAATCACTGAATTTTATCTACTCTACTGGGCAGAAAATAAAATTGTCTATAAATGTATAAAGTAGGCATAAAGTGAAATGAGTATGGTTATCCTAGTGATGTGAGCAGAGAGGAGAGACCCGGGATGAACAGAAATGGAGGCGGCCAGTACACACTCCTGACAGGGTGCAGAGTGCCGTGTGAGGACGGACTTGAACTTCAATGTCTATTTCTCCCGCAGGAAACTGTGCCCACTTTCACAAAGGAGGCTGGTGGTACAACGCCTGTGCACACTCTAACCTCAACGGAGTGTGGTACAGAGGAGGCCATTACAGAAGCAAGCACCAAGATGGAATTTTCTGGGCTGAATACAGAGGCGGGTCATACTCCTTGAAGGCAGTTCAGATGATGATCAAGCCTATTGACTGAAGACAGTCTCCAAAGAAATGGCACAGAACTTCACTTTTCAGTTACCCAAATGTAAACACTACATGTTATTTGGTACAATTTATTTTTACAGATACAATTTGTAAACTAAATTGTATTGTGACTGAAAGAATTATCTGTGAAAACAGCTCCATTTTCCTTTAATATGCTACAGAAGATTATTTGTATGCAAATCCTTGTTATTTTAAAAACTATATTGACTTAATACAGGTAAATGTAAATATCTGCCATAAAGTTAAACAAATTTTAGCTTTATTTTGAATCAAATTCAAATACATGCTTAAGATACTTAATGATTTATTTAAAAAATAACATTGCTCTAACTTCCAGTGAAAAAGATAATTTTAATATTTAGTCATGCAGTTCATTTTATTTATGAAAATACAGACAGGAAATTAGAGAAAGATCTCTAGTTTTGCCACTAAAATATGTTTTTCCACTGAATAAAAGTTTATTAAATTGAATTACATTTTTTACTTGTAATGATTTTCTTTCAATAATTTAGGACACAAAGTACAGTATGTATCACTTTAAAAATGCATAAATAACAACCTTATTTCTTAAAAGGAAAATGCTAAAAACATTAATTTCTTGATATTCATGATATGCTAATACCAAAATCTCCTGATACACATGTTATATAATGACAAAAGCAGTAGAATGATATCACAAAACAGAATATTCAGTATACCACTTCTAATATACATCTGAATTATGATGCTACATGTATTAATTACTCCCTTATCCCATTTATTGAACTTTACCCTAAAACATCTAGCTGCAGGCTAGGGTACAGCTCAGTGGGAGAGTTTATGCCTGGTATGTTTCAAGGACTAAGTTTGTTTGAGGCTTGGCAGTGGTAACAAACAAACCAATTAAATAAATAAATAAAACCTGCCTGTTACTTGTAAAAAAGATTGGACAGCTTTCTAAGTACTACTGTATACTTACAGCTGGTTCTAAAACAATTTCAACAGTGAGGCTACAACAGCCTTAAAGCAAAACCCATAGACTCCTGGCAGGTCCAAACTAATTCGACTTTGTAGCGTGTGTGACTAAACCTCAGTCCTAATTTGTCCAACTCAGCTTCTCAACCAACACCTTTATTAGGGGCCTTCTAGAACAGCTTCCTCCCAGTAATATATCACTTCTTACAGCTGATTAACCTGTAACTCACTTGTGAAGCTAAAATTTTAAAGATGTGAGATTTATGCTTAATTAAAAAGAAAATGCAACAAGAACTAAAAATGAGCAAAACAAATTGTCCACAGAGAAGAATGGTCTAACATGGATGGCCACTCAGACAACGTAAGTTCACAAACCAAAGCTTCTGGTATATCACAGAGCAAATCAACACTCTGGTCAAAGTTAAAGCCTAGTGCCACTGACATTAGTTTTTGCCATCAACGAGCATTTAACTTAACCCAAATCTAACACCAAAGACAAATCCTACAGAATTTTAACAGAATTAAAAGCAGAAGAAGAAAGAAAGCATATAAACTAGAAAACAAATGAATTTCCAAGCTGCCTTACTAATATATGGACTCTGCTGTTATAAACAGCTGATGCAGAAAGGTGACTGGAAGACTGTCTATATTGTCAATGACAGCATGCAGAGTAGGGGAATCAATAAATGTCTTGAACTGAATAATGCCCAAATTTGCAACCAGGAATTTACAGCGACTCATGACCTATCCTCTTTCAGCTATTAGGACAGGCAGATAATTTAAAAGTAATCAAAAGCTTACACATCAATAGCTATAGTATAAAAAGAATCTTGAGGAAGAAAAGGCTAGGTTACTAGTGGTAAGCTATAAGAATCATAAACTTATGCATGGTGGCACACACCTTTAACCTTAGCATTTAGGAGGTAGAGGCAGAAGGATCAAGAATTCAAGGCTGGCCCAGGCTACCTATTGAATTTAAAGGTAACCCAGGCTACAGGTGATCCTGTTTCAAAAAGCTGAAAAAACAGACAAACAAATCCCAAATTAAGGCTGCCTTATCTGTAATAAGAATGGACTCATATAAACCTGTCTTCAAGCTAGCTTCTCGAAGGTAAAATGTGCTGGCAGTATTAATAAGCTGCCTGTAGAAGGCACACATCTGCAATTCTAGCATTTAGGAGGCTGAGGCAGGACAATCCTATCTTCAACTCCAGACCCTGTCTTACAACTCCCTTCCAGCTCAGAAAAGAGTCTTATTTGGCCTATATATAGATTGGGTTTGGAGAACAAAATAAAAGAAAACAGATCTAAACTATTTCTTATTATTAAGATATATGATGAAGTTTATCCGTAAGTTTTAAGTTCTGCCTGCACTTAACGGAAGGCCATCAATGTCAGGAGAATACTTGGCTTCTCTGAAGAGATGTTTCAAAATTTCAGATTTTAGAGAACTACAAAATTAGATAAAACACTGAAATTTTGTAATAAAAAATAAACACCAGGAAAGGCTGCAACTTCAATATAGCTTGAGGTGAAATTCCACTCATGTTCACTTAACTGAGTAGTGATATGAGAAATGGAAAAAGAAATTATTCCACTTACAAAGCTAGAACAACCCATGAGAAAACAAAAGCCGGCTAAAAACAAGCTCCTTTCCAAGGTTATCTGTGAGGTTAACTGTTAGCAAGCCATGCTCCTACAGAAAGTGGCAGGAAAGATGAATGAACAAGCCAACCCAGCAGAGTCCAAAAATATTGAGGTAATACATAACACTAATAAAATTATAGTGCAGTTATCTGTAGCCAGGCAACCTGTCCTTCCTTTTGCTGGTTCCTTTATCCAACACATATGAATAATTCTTACTGTTCTGTAGTAAAAGAACTGACACAAACTGTATCAGGAACATATGGTTAAATGCTAGTTGTTATTATAAACCACAAGCACATGAATGATGTTAATTCAACTTAATCCTCAACTGATTTATGTCACAAATCTTTGAAAATAACTAACTCTCAAAATAGAATAAAAGAACATCAGTGGAACTTTAAATACATTTCTGGTGTGGGAGGTCCTTCCGTCTATGTGTTGCTTTTATTGGCTAACAAATAAAGAACTGCTTTGAGCCTATGGCAGGGAAGAACAGAACTAGGTGGGAAAGCTTTGTACTCTGGGAGGAAGAAAGGCAGAGTCAGGGAGACAGACACGGGGAACTTTACCTGGTAAACCACAGCCATGTGGCGATACACAGATTAAGAAAAATAGGTTAAGTTAATACATAAGCGTTAGCCAATAAGAAGCTAGAGCTAATGGGCCATGCACTGTTTTAATTAATATGGTTTCTGTGTGATTATTTCAGGTCTAAGCTAGCCAGGCAGCTGGGAACCAACAAGCGCCCTTCCTTCAACACATTTCAAAAGAGTGAGGGCAAAGAGGATGCAAGGAATTGGAAGAGGAGACTGCAGTATTAGCTAAGGAAACATCCACAGCTGGGTGCCATCTCATCAGAGTTCACTCTCAGAATCCAAAAGAAAATGCCTGAATGTGTTGCTACTGCTGCTTAGAATACAGTATGTAATCAAAATAACAGAGCTGGTAAGGTGGTCAGCGGCTGAGCAAGTACAGCTGAGGCACCAGAAAAAAACGGTGCGTGTGTGTGTGTGCGTGCACGCATGCCTGAAGAGCTGTAAACATGTCACATGATCACAGTACTGTATCATAACAGAGACTTAAAAAGAAGTTTCCAGAGCAACTGAAAGGGCCAGAAAGGCATCCTTTGATTAGCGCAATCAGCAAGTATCTATTCAATTATTTACATGCTAAAACCCCCAAACCAAACCAAACCAACCAGCCAAACAACACCAAAGAAACCCAAAGACAAGGGCTTACACACTTGGGTTGAAAGGGAATGTATTACAGAAATAAAAGAGGCGGTGTTTTGGAGAGCAGAGACTGGAGGGGAATGGAACACTGCATTGCAAAAGGTCATAAGAACATTCTTTTCTCTTAAAAAAAAATCTTCACGTGAAAAGAAGTCATTTCAATTGAAATTTAAAGGAGAACATGGAAAGAGCTGTCTCTTTAAGACCGAGGGCACTATGTCTCCATACATCAAGACAGTTTACTTCATGTCTGCAAAAGGCCTGGAGAGTTGACAAAACTGTCTCTGCTCTGCATCCCCTACCCGGGTCACGACTCACTTTCTCTCTGCTCACAGCATGCCTCTTTCAGAACACACTCTGATTTGGTTGTACTACTGCATTTCCCACAACATGAATTAAGTAGCAAAAAATACACATGAAGAAGCATTTACCATGTTTCATTAAATTATTTTTAAGCAATGTTCTCTTCTTCCCTCTGCAACGAAATGAAACTTCCATGCCAAATTCAAGCCCCTCAAGACTGCTCTCCAGTGACAAGGACAAATAAATGCTGTTAATAGTTTTCAGATTTAAAGCAATAACTCACATAAAACAAAATTTTCCTTGACATTTGCCAAACTATTCCTCTCTAGACAAAGTGCATCCTTGTTTTAAGAGTTTTTGACTATATCGTCCAAGCTGACCACTTTTTGCCTTGAATGTAAACCAAAAAAAGGAACCATTTCAAAAGAAAATGGGTTAGAGTGCCAAGAAAGCATTTTCTACTTCCTGAAATTCAATTTACATTGAATTACTGATACTTTTGGCAATATGGAAGAATCACACTAATATATAAATCTCTAACACCCCTTTAGAAAAATCTTTACAATGAATGGTTGGTTTTGATTATAAATTTTTAATGGTTTGTAGGTTTAAAAATGCATTACTAGTGTGTGTGCATGGTGTGTATGTGTGTGGATGTGTGTGTCATACATGACTGTAGAAGTCAGGATGTGGTTCTCTTTTCCACCTTGACATGGGTTCTGGAGACTGAACTGGCTGTCAGGACTATGTGTGCTGGGCCACAGACAGCCCTTGGTGATTATTTTCAGCACTGAAAACACTATCAGTTTAGAACCTCTCAGTTATGAAAGATTACCCCTTTTCTATGCACTACAGATCCTTCAGCTGATAACATCCTTTCTCTGAGAACATCTACAGACAAAAGGGAGAAAGGAAACATTATGAAAAGTGAGTGTTAGCTTTCAAACATCTTCAGTTGAGTTCTGTCCATCAAATGCACAGTGTCTTGTCATCAAGTGTACAGTGTCTTGTTACTAAATGCAGTGTCTTGTCATCAAATGCAGTGTCTTGTCATCAAATGCAGTATCTCGTCATCAAATGTAGTGTCTCGTCATCAAATGCAGTGTCTTGTCATCAAATGCAGTATCTCGTCATAAATGTAGTGTCTCGTCATCAAATGCAGTGTCATGTCATCAAATGCACAGTGTCTTGTCATCAAATGCAGTGTCTTGTCATCACATGCAATGTCTTGTCATCAAATGTACAGTGTCTTGTCATCAAATGCACAGTGTCTTGTCATTAAATGCAGTGTCTTGTAAGAGCTCGTGGTTTTAGAAATTGTTCTAGTTTCACACAAACAGAAAAGGATTCTAAAACCAAGGAAAGCTAAATTCTAAAAACTCAAGACCTAATTAATTTCAAATGAAAATAAAATATGAAGAAGCCAGGATTGGATGTAAATTAGCAACAAATCTTCCTTCTTCAACATATTTCAATAATAAGTATCAGAAATGAAAAAAATGACCCATTTGTTTATAATGCTAACTAAGTAGTTAATAAGTCATCTGAGGGTCACATTATATTTTCTTAAGGAAATCCAGTATAAAGGTTGGAGAGGTGGCTCAGTGGTTAAGGCAGCTCAAGTGTTTGCTGTGCAATTCTGAGGATGGAAATTTGAATGCCCGCATCTATGTGACAAGCTTGGCATCCAAAAATGTCTGTAACTCTAGCCCCAGGGGATATGACACCATTACATACACATATGCATATATACTCAAGCAGCATGTGCACATGTGTACACACACAAACTTAAAAAGAAAAGCACACATGCTTTAACAGATTAAGTTTACTCAAAAGGGTTGCTGCTAAACAAAACTTTCAGTTCAGGAAAAGGACAAATTTCAAGCTGGAAACTAAACCAAGTCATAATTAATTATGTGGCTAGTTTAATTTGTCAAGTCTACCAAGTATTTATGCCAAATGGTCCATATCTTCTCATTCTAGAATAGATGTTCTTCCCAGAACAGAGTAAGGATGAACTACATGAGGACTATCAATACATTAAAAAAAATGTAGCTGTTGAAATATATGGTTTCAACAGAATCATCTTAAATACTTTGCCAATACCCAATTCCTTATTTTTTCAGAGGCAGACTTTAATCTATCACCCAAACTAGCTTCAAACTCATGATCCTCCTGTCTCCACCTCCCGACTGCTGAGATTATATGCACGTATCACAATATCCAAGTTCCTTTTCACTTTTAACTGTTAGACACATGCATCTCATTTTCCTACATTACATGATAAACAGAGGAGGGGGAGGAGATAAAATGCAATGAGCCACAGGTTTGTGTTCAAGCCCTATTAAATCCACAAGGGAGGAACAAAGTTCATCTTATTCCTTGTTATGCATCTAGCACCAAGCACAAGGCTAAGTAAATGCTGGTGTCAGCCAAGGCACTGAAAGAAAACTGCAAGCTGTAGAGCTGAATCATGTGAATATTATATACAAGTACACTATTATATTCAAATAGAAGTAAACAACACTACTAAAAATGGGGAAAGCCAGAAAGGGACAGTACAATCAGTTGAATAAACAATTATCTTCTAGCCAGGTATGATGATGTACACCTTTCATATCAAGTAGAGGCAGACAGAGATCTCTGTGGGTTCCAGGCCAGCCAGAGACACATGGTGAGACCTGTCTCAACAAAACATCTACCCAAGTGCTTACTTTTATAACATTCCAAGGTATATAAGGGGATACAGATAAGATTAGCGATGAACTAAAATAGAAGATGAGATAGGGATTAGATTTGCAGGAAGGGGGAAGAGCTCATGTAAGCACATGTCCAACTAGAAGTCAATAAGTATCTCAAGGCAATTGATTTGATAGTTCAGTTTATAAAAATTAAGTAGACAGACATACAGGCTCAGCCCAGAGCTGAGATTATTAAATACTGCATGTCAAACCTGAGTAAGATCACTCCACTATATTCAGAGTATAGTGGAAAAAAAGTAGACAGACATATTTAAATGATTACATATTTAAAAGAAAGAGCAGCCAATGAAACAAAACCCAGAAGTTTAGAGGGTGAGCCAAAAGAGTCAACTGCCAAGAGCAGAGAAACTAGCACCTTAATCACAAAATTAAGAAGACATCTGAGAAGTACACAAAAGAACGGGACATTGCATGAGACACTGCATGGGACATAAACATAAGACATTGCATGGGACACTCCATGGAAAACTGAATGGGACACAAGCATGGGACATTGCATGGGATATAAGCATGGGACACCGCATAGGACACTATATGGGACACAAGCAGGGGACATTGCCAAGTAGGTGAAGGGGGAGATAACAGTGTGCTGAGCAACAGAAGTGACAACAGGGCTCTTTCTACTAAGTAAATGGTGACAGTGAAAAGTAAGACTCCAAGACACAAGAACATAAAAAGAAAGGGAGCCTGGGTCATTGGAGACCAACTAGAACGTACAATAAAGATGATGGTTCTGGTATTTTCTACAAGTTAACATCTTGCACCAGAGTTTTGCCTTGTCTGCTTCAGGCTCCAAGGCTGGGAGAGAAGAGGCAGTCTCCAACAGAAAACCTTTGCAAATTCTTCTCAATACTTCCCTTCTCTGTATCTACACAGAGGCTCATAAACATACACAGCTCCGTGCACACACAAATGCATATGGCTCTGTGCACATACAAGTGCATATGCACACACACAGTTTCAACTTCTGCACGTTTCCTCTATGAAACAATGTAGAACAAAGATCCCTGAACTAGAAATCATAGCATTAGGATTCATTTCTTATTTTCTCATTCTTAAT
This sequence comes from Bramus lutescens, assembly GCA_001685075.1. NCBI lineage: Eukaryota > Metazoa > Chordata > Mammalia > Rodentia > Cricetidae > Bramus > Bramus lutescens. The sequence goes on along the minus strand of LOEQ01000649.1, from coordinate 240,561 downwards.
TTAAAAATTAACTTTCTCAAGAAATAACAAATTATGGCATTTAATATAGAAAAGCAATTCAGTGAGAAGGCAGTCATAGAATCAGGAAATTTTGAATTAGAGAGTTTAGCAGGTATGACTGGAGTGCACTAGATAGAATTATTAGACTGTGGATATGTTATAACTGAGTTCTTAGAGTACTGAAAGTCAGATTTCCATCTCCACATGCTTGGTTCTCAATTTTGAAGTAGGTGGAGTAAGGACATCACTTGACTCAAAAGGAAATAGATTAGAATCTAAGCATAGAAGACTGAAATAAATTGATTGAAAGCTAAGCACTGAAAAGCCCTTTTAGAACCAAGGATCACCAATTCTTGGTCAATGATCCTATACAACAAAAGGTTTATTTGTGTTTTTACAGAACACAAGGACAACAGTTCCCCAAATTTACATTTCTAAATATGAACACAGCTAAGCTACAATCTAAAAAAAAAAAAGGACCGACCACTGGAGTGGCCATTACCTACACTACACTTTAGGTTACTATGCCTTCAATAGGGTGTGAATATATCTCACCACAGGAGTCCTACAACGCCCCACAATGCTATTCGTCAAATTTTCTCTGTGAACTAAGACTGATGCACTCTACAACAGAGGAGGTGTACATACCAGATTCTGAGTTTGCCTTTTAGTCACTGAAAGGTGACACTGAAATATCTGAAACAAATAGCACACGTGTAATTATTCTTAGAAATCGCTCTCTTTAAGTCTACTAAGACAGCCACTTAAATGGTAGAGAGCAGATGGGCAGTAAGATGAGAAACAAATGCTTATGCACAACGACGAATTTCTACAGAGTCAAACCAACTCACTTTGATGACCTCAGATATGTATCACCTACAGCACTTCCTGTATCTTTAATTTACATATAAATTTAGAAGGATGGCTTATTCAGGGCCTTTAAAAATTCGACAGTCAACAAAACAGTATTCATATTTTGTTGAAAAGAATCTATAAAGTCATTAAATAGCTTTTGGAACTAATTAATACTGTAAGATATTTTATATAAAGATCTAAGTACTTGGGGCTGGAGAGATGGCTCAGTGGTTAAGAGCATTGCCTGCTCTTCTAAAG
>LOEQ01000649.1:225397-239373 GCA_001685075.1 Bramus lutescens | reverse complement strand
TGCACACAGACAGAATATTGTATACATAATAAATAAATAAATATTAAAAAAAGATCTAAGTACTTAACCAAATGATAAAATACAAAACTGTCATGTGCTAATTTTAACTTCCACACTTAAACAATTAAATTATAGGCAAAAAGTAATACTGATAATTAAATGAAACCACTCTAGAATTCAAACCAACTGTCCAGTACATAAGCACTTGGGTCACTGTCTTCAATTAGAATATTAAAAAATCACTACAAGTTTTTTTTTCGGTCATTAAAAGCATTACTGCTGGGTGGTGGTGGCACATGCCTTTAATCCCAGCATTCAAGAGGCAGAGGCAGGTGGATCTCTGAGTTCGAGGCCAGCTTGGTCTACAAGAGCTAGTTCTAGGACAGGCTCCAAAGCTACAGAAAAACCCTGTCTCGAAAACAAACAAACAAAAAAGCATTACTAAATAGCTAAAACATATCATTTACCATGGTCCATGTCTAAGTTAATGTTACACTCTATGGAAAACCTGAGAACAAAGGGCTAATTAAACATGAAAAGCATTTCAGGTAATAAGGTAAACATTCGCTTACCTGATTTTCTTTTCAGCTTAGAAATCTTACACATGCACTTAAAAAATACTCTGCATTTCATAAAAATGATTCAGGAAGAGCAACCCCCAGGGATGATGAACACACAGTGATGTAACTCACCTAGATAAGGAATGCAAGGTGTCATCTTTAAGCTACTTATATAGTCTCTGAGTCTTTTGTAGTTATCTTCTTTACTCATTACATATTCTAATTTTTCAAAGGTAGTTTTGTCTTTTCGACTTAATAACTAAAAAACAAACAGAAAAGCCTAAGTTATTTACAAGTTCCATCTTATTTTTGCAAAGAACTGAACAGAAGCTGTATTTAGCACAAATCTGGATTTTAATTTCAAAGTTATACTTTCCTTAATTTTATTTTGGTAGGATATAAATAAAACAAAATCAGGCACATGTATTAATGACAGAGTATTTATAAACTCACCTTTATATGCACATAAATGAACCTATTTCTACTAAGAGGTAAACTATAATACACTATCTTACTACTCTTTGTACTTAAGTAATTTTTTATTGTTTTTTTCTAACTTAAAATAACTATGTGAATACATTCATTTCAAATGCCCAAACATTTTTATTGACTGCTTCCTTAAAAACCATTCCTTCATAATCACCAAGAAATACTCAACTGTAAGTGATTAACATCTTTTCTTGACAGATCCAGAGACAGTTTGCAGTACATGTGCTGGAGATGACTACAAATGACCAGGGACGGTGAAAGATGGCGATTTAGTACTCACAATACTAACTGAAAGCTCCCGGAGGTTTGTTTTGCTCTGTTAGCATTCCAAAGACTGTGGTTTAAAACCTCTGAAGTTACCATTTTGTCACAATACAGTAAGACTTGACTTTATTACATGTTAAAATACTGGCTCTTTGTACAGCATGCAAACATTTCACTTACACAATTGCCATCTAATTCTGCTATAAAGTTAACAAGAAGTTTGTGTGTTTTATTACAGATGACAGAGAAGGAGAGTCAGTCACGGGGTTAGCAAGTGGGAGACTGTACTAGTGCTCTCAGTCTTATTTACACAGATGTATGCTTCTGTTTCTCGGGGTCTCAAAGACTTGCTCTGATAATGAAACAGTCTGACACCTAACCCACTAGTCTTTTCTGGTCTGTGGTACATTTTCTTGATTAATGACTGATGTGGGCGGACCTAGCTCTCAGTGGGTGTGGTGGGATGCGGCAGGCAGTCCTCAGTTGCTAGGAAAACAAGCAGAGTAAATCAGCACCAGCCTTCCTTCACAGCCTCTGCACCAGTGACTGCCCCCAGGTTCCTGCTTTGGCTTTCTGCCCTGCCTTTCCCCACTGATGGAGTGTGATCTGAGAGCTGTAAGATGAAATAAACCCTTTCCTCCCCAAGTTATTTCCCGTCATGGTGTTTAATTAAATAACAGAAACCCTAACTAACACACCAATTTAAAATACTTTCCTTGTCCTATGTCAGGGATCCAAAGCAAATATCTATTTCTGGGTTTTATTCAGCTTAATATAGTCACACATATACACATATATCTGCTGTTTTGTTGCCAATTATAGAATAGGCAAAGGCTAATGTCTTCAAACCCCACTTCCTTCTAAGGTATATTCTGCCTTCTTAAACCTAGCATTTTCTTATAAATTGTATAGCTGATCTTTATCCCATTAGTACTGGTGCATAAATGCTAAAATGTTATGTATTTAAGGTATCTATATGCATACACATACACACACACGTACATACATACATACATACATACATATATATATATATGTATTATATGGTCCGAAGCTAATAGAACATTTTGGATGGATTTTCTTAGCAAGTTCTAAGTACATAAAATTATTACCTATAGTTACTATGCTTGGACCTTATATCTCAAATTTATTCTGTAAAACTAGACTTTGTGACTACTCACTGAACTACAAACCTCTTCCAGTTACCCCTACTTTGAAAAATGCTCACTCTATTCTCTACTTCTACAAATTCAACTTTGAATGCTACATACACATCAGAGTCAATATTTCTGTCTCTGGCTTAGAGTCTTCAAGTTCATCTATGTTTATGCAAATGCAGCCTATACCTTGGGGACGGTGAACAATTTCTAACACGGAAAAAAGAGACAGACCATTAACCTTTGCATGTCAGTTCCTTTGGAAACAGACTTAGATAAACTGCTGGGTCATCTTGTAACTATTTTAAATTTTCTGAAAATTTAAATTTCTATTCTATTTTCTATTATGGCTGCACCATTTTCATCCCCACCATTGGTAAGCAGAATTCCTTTTCTTGTCCACTCCCTCACCATGGTGGCCTAGAGATGTGTGTACCTGAGACTATACACAGTGACATAACTCCCAGTCACTAGAAGGTCCCACTACTTCCTAAAAGACCTCTACTACATGCTTCTTTAGGAGACATTGAAAATCTAAAACATGTTTTAGGTTAAAGTCTGAAATGTTCCCTTCATGGGTTAATCTGTTTGAACACCTGGTCTCCAGCAAGTGGTACTACTTGGGGAGGTTGAGGAACCTTTGAGACATAGGCCTTGGCCAGATGAAGTGAGTTGCTGGGAATAAGCTGTGAAGGTTATACCTGCTTCTGGTACTGACGTGGGCTGTATAGGAGTTCTAGCTGTCTACTTCTGCAGCTGGGGGAACTGCTCTGTATGACGGACACTCCCCATCTGTGATTAAGTCAAATTCTCTCTCACGCTATTTCAAGATCAGGTGCTGTCACAGCAACAGGAAAAGGTTAACTATTCTGTGTAACAACTCTATCCCACTATCCAGTACTCCTTACTTTCGTCTCTCCAGTTTCTGGCCACCACTATTCCACCATCTCTATGAATCTGACTACTCTAGGTGACTCAAATAAATGGATCCTGTTTCTCCTTTTATGCCTGTTCACTTCACACAGTTCATCTGTAAGGCTCATCTGAGGTACAACATGTTGTATAGTGTCCTCTGTAGGCTGAATAATAATGCACTCTGTGTCTATATTACATCACATGTATCTGCCATTCATCTCTGTACTAATGCCTGGCTGTTTCTACTTTTTGGCTGCTGTGAACATTTATGCAAAAGTATGTTTATATCTCAGCTTTCAATTCTTTTGGGCATATGTCCAGAAGAGGAACAGACTGCATAGCAATTCAGTTTAATTTTTACGGGAGTTTTCATTGTTTATAATAACTTCTTTCTTTTTAAATAATTTAAAGTTTCCTTTATAGACAAGCAAACTAACCTAAATAATTATCCTCTTCCTCATTTCTTACAGAAAAAACTATCCTATTCTTATTTTATTATGGCAGCTAAGTATCCCACATCAAACAATAACAGTGAAAATGGCATATGTTCCTAATATTTTACCTATATTATAGGATATTATAAGCTTGTGTCATTTTCCTTTTATCAATTAAGAACCCCAGACAAACAAAACCCTCAAGATTTTAATCATTAAAATGTAATCCAAATGGGTGCGAAACATCTATGATCTTACATTATCCCTCGAAGTTCAGATGCAACAGCCTACTCTACCCAACCTTCCCATCTAACACCTCGTGCAACTCAGGGTCCTTCCCAGCAAACATCTTTCCTTTCTTATAAACCTTCTGATTTAAGCCTTGGGGGGGGGCTTAGATATAATTCTTGTTCCTTGAGCTTCACAATCTCTCCAAGCTTATCATTCCATTTTCTTCTCCCAAGTCTTCAGCATGTCTGACATTCTAGTACTGAGTCACACTGTCCAGTAGACTTTGTGTGATGATGCGGATATTTGTGTTGTTCAAACAATGCCTGCTAGTCAACATTCCCGAGCACTTGTGATGTGGTTACTATGGCTGAGGAATTGGAGTTAGTTTTTTTTTTTTTNATGATTTAAGGTTAATAGCCACCCATGGCTACTATGTTAGACAAAAGAACACCGAGTAACACTGTTACTATGTCAGAAGCCACACTTTACTTTATGAAACTGTCATTTACAGCCTACAAGTAACCTCCTCTTATGTCTTTAAGATTTGAGAAGCTGGAAAAAAGGCCCTACGAACCACTGCTTACTGTACCATGAGTCTCACTGCTTAAACTGTACGTGTGTGGTAATATTCACCAGCCTCTTTTGACTTCTCTTCCAGTTACTGCACCTCTGCCATTTCCAGCCACTGCTCTGTCATCTTAAACTGTACAGCACGCACTTTACTGGGCTCTATGGCCCCTATCACGTTTTACTTCCTTTTCACCATTTATCATTTCTTATCTTTATTTGCTGGCTTAGTTTCCTGAACTTTGAATAAGACAACTCCCTCTCGTGCTGCTCTAGATCTCTCCAGTACAAATGTGACTAAAAAACCTCATTTGGTTAAATGCAACACTCGTCAGCATACCACACTTACACTGAGCCTGAGCCTAGCAAGCATATAATTGTTGGTTGCTTTTACTTAAAATTCATGACCCCAAATATTCTTTATAAAGCCCAGGGACCTTTCATGCCTCCTCAGACATAATCTTCTAGATGACATGTCTGTCCTTCCTTCTTCAAAGTTTCAAAGCTTTCTTTCAAAATTCTCAACTAAAGACTTTGTTTCTAAAGAAATCAAGGCAGCCAGAGGAGCCTTTATAGACTCCCACCACCCAACCTACCAATTCGCTGGCATTTGTATCCAGATACACCCTCTATGTGTCTATAAGACACCCACTTCTCATACTGCTAAAAAACAATGCTGCCTTATTTTCCTTTTCATCATATTTTTCTTCTCATGTTTGTTACTATATAATTTATTAATTACAGATTATCTTTCTCCAGTAGACTATCAGATGTGTAAGGATGGGATCTTTATCAATCACTGAAATGAAAATTTTTAAATTTATTAAGTTTATTATAGATTAGTAGAACTGTTACCAAAAAAAACTTGTTTTCACAGAATTAGATAGGGTAAACAAAAATATTTTCAAGAAAGGTAACAATCTGAAGGAAGTATATCTCACTTCAAATCACAACATAAATCAAAGTATAATGCCTTTCCCTGGAATTTTAAAGACAGAACTCATAACTGTGTACTTATGGTCATTTCCAGCCCCCTCCATGAAATTCAGACTTTAAAGAGTGAGACCATCACAATTAAAATGCATTTTTAAAATAGTAAAATCCTTCACCTGGTATAACATATAAAGATTACAAGCTCTTCCACACTAATAATCTTCCAATATAGAAATGCTACAGTTTTCATATAAACCTATCCCTTATACAGCAGGAAAAGAAGAGCAGCATTTTCTTGATTTACTATGAACAAAGTGAGAGGCCTGGGGAGAAAGCTCCTTTAGTAAAGTGCTGTTGAAAACAAATCCCAGTGCTGGGGGTGGGGTGGAGACAAATGAATCCCTAGAGCATCAGGCAGCCTACATAGCCTAACTGGTGAGCTCCAGGCCAATGAAAGTTTCTGTCTCAAAAAAGAAGGCAGATAGCTTTTGAGGAGCAGCACTGAGGCTGTCCTCTGTTTCTGAATACACAGGCATTAACACATGAATGTTAGCAAATGAGCACATGCACACACACACAATAATACTTTAGCATTTTTTATAATCTTTTGCTAAATGTAGTAATAGACACCCACAGACATAGACACACAGGCAGACAGACATACACACTCCTACCCCTGCACAGAGGCCAGCTACTTGATAGGATAAGGCAGGAAGACCCCCAAGGTAAAGGCCATCCTGAGTGACAAGACATTGACTCAAAAAGTAAAAACAATAAAAAGTGGTCTGGGGAAGTAGCTCAGTGACACATTGCTTGTAGGAGGCCTTAGCGTAGAAAAAGAAAAGGGAAGTAAGACAATCTAGAAAGATTGAGTACTCAAAGATAAAGATATAAACACTGGCCAATGGCAAAAATCACATCCTAATCTTGTTAAAGTAACAGGACCCAATATGATGACTGTTATAACAGAACTTGAGCAGTATCATATAATTCCATGTTTCCCACGAGATTTTTCTACATTTCTTAAGGTTTATGACTAAAAATAATAGCAGCTGATATTAATGAAAAATTTTAAAGGTTGCAATTCAGCTCTTCAAACTTACCAAAAGTGTAAAATGTACATTGCTAAATGCAAATTATCAGGAGAGTATGACAAGGGATGTCATCAGCTACCCTTAAGAGGTTACTCAAAACAATTCTCTCAAGTGCAAAACCCAAGCATCGGCCTCAGTCTACCCACAAATTACCTCATAAGTTCAGTGCAATGCTTACGGAGTCTTAAATGTAGGTTTCGAATAATAAAGTGCAAGACATTTAAATTTAAGACTCTATTACCATAATATTCATCCTACTAAGACTGACAAAAAACTAATAAACTAATAAACAAAAGTTTAATGCTTCATTAAACTATGGAGGGTTACTCACCGCCCATGTCTTAGTCAACCTGAAAATCGGTGCACTCTGTAAGCCAGAAACCACAGCCATAAGTGCATGAAGGTTATTAAGCTCATACAGTTTCTGAAGATTTAAGAAAAAGGGGGAGAAGTATTTTTTAAAGAAAATAAATGTAGGAAAATACAGATTAACTCAATTTAGGCAGTTGGTAGAATACCAGTATTTACTAACGTCATTGTTGAAAACTGTCTGCTAGGGAACCCAGAAAATTATTTTTGGCTCACAATATATTGTCCATGTTCTACTTTGGCATTTTCAACCCAAGCTCTGGGAATAAATCCAGTTCTAAATGGGTAATATACTTTCAAAGCTGAAGTTACGGGTTGGTGTCAAGGTTAACTGGCGTGTCCACAAGGGCCATGCCCTGGCTCTGGAAGCAGCTGCATCCTTTGCAGTGCAGTCTTACTGGTTGTCTGCTTTGTGGTAAGGTCAAAAAAGGGTCTCCATAGGTTGGTTTTCTGCCTAATGTTCCTGCTATCCCAGGGCCAGAGTTCAAACTTACTGTCTTCAGTGCTCCCTTCCATATTCTACCTTCTCATGTCCAAGAGCCTAAATCCTTTGTTTCTAATCCTGCTATCCCAGGGCCAGAGTTCAAACTTACTGTCTTCAGTGCTCCCTTCCATATTCTACCTTCTCATGTCCAGGAGCCTAAATCCTTTGTTTCTAATCCTGTCTGGGATGCTACTCATACAGTATGCACACACCAAACAGTAAGGTCCATTAATTTCCCAAGAAACCCACTTTGCATTTGCTGCTAATTTCTCAGAATTTTGTCATACTTCTACCCTAAAAGTGGGATCTAAAAATAAGTCATTTTACAGTTGTCCCAAGCAATCAGCTAAGCCCTATGGTGGACATTTAATGGACAATCCAAAGGAAGCAAATAAAAACAAAACAGCAAACATGAAACAGGATATAAACCTTCACAGAAGATTATATAATCCAGTCATTAAATGAGTGTACATTAAATGTTTATTTGTGACTAAATACCACCCTAAATTTGATATATGCTAAAACATGCAGAGGACCTAAAAGGAAAGAAAATTGCATTTTGAACTTCCGCCTCCACTCCTGCCTGTGTCTGCTGCAGCTTGTGGGCATGTCCTAATATTTTCAGACTGCAAGCTTCATCACTAATGTGAGTCAATGTCCTACATCTTGCCATACATTTTGTATTTGAATCTGTCTACATGTTTATACAGAATGCTGGTGGTTGTGTTTCTCTAAAGAATACTGACTGAAACAGGTATTAAAGGGAAAGACCAATAAGCTAAATACAAAAGGCAGAGCATCAGAATTGTGACTTAACAGTAGTAAGAGAAACAATGGGGAATTGGGGCTTGTAATAAAATCAAAAGCTGTCAAATATAAGTTGGAGTGTGGACAGAAATTAAACTGTTTAGCACGAAAAATGGTATGGATAAAAAATACAAATTAAAAAAATCTACCAAAGACATCAGAAAAATAGAAATTCAGAATCTATGAAAAAAGTTATAACTTTTTTAGTTAAAAACTAGTACTTACCTGACTTTTCACACAGAATGTTTTTTAAAAATTTCTGTAATATTTCTGTAAAATCTCACATATGTGGAAGTCTAATCCTGCCACCTAGTGCCACAGAATGTTAGAATAGGATTGTTTCTATGTGTTCAGGAAATACAGGAAGAATTCCAATTTAAATAATAAGCAGAACACCCCTATTTTATTCCACCATCTTTCAATCCACAGATAAGATAAGACCGGTTTATTCTAAGAATCATGAAGAATGAACATGGATGTACCATGGCACTTAGCAAAGTTAACATAAATTTGGAGTTGTTACAGGTTCATCTCAGTATCTTTCTGTGGAAAACCTGCTACTCTCTCCAGAATTCCAACTACCCTTGAAATCTATGCTGCTTCTCCAACTGTATTATTATCTTTGCCTCTCGGTAACTCTTCAGGGCACTTGGTAACATCGTATCTACTATTCATTTAAACTAAAGTCCAGGAGGGCATGGCAGCTCACACCTGTAATCTTAGTACTTAGGAGTCAGAGGTAGGGGACATGACTTCAAGGTCAGCATGGTCTACTGCAAAACTGTCTCAAAAATAAAGCCTTTTCTTAGGATTTATGTGTTTTCATTTTATTATGTGACTGTGTACCACTCAGGTGTCTGGTGCCCATGGAAGTCAGAAGGAGGCATCAGGTCACCAACAGGTGCTAGAAGTGAACCTGGGTCCTCTGGAAGAAGAGCAAGTGCTCTTACCCACAGAGCCATCTCTCCAGCCTGCAAAGTCTTATTTTCTGCATAGGTGGGCAGTTTATTTCATGATTAAAATAAATAAAAACAAACAAACAAAACAAAAAAACCTAATAGAAAATTACTATGTATTCTCCAACTTAATCCTACATAGCTTTCTTCATCACCTTCAACATAGTCTACTAGTTCACAAGTACTGTTATTTATCGTACACTAACCCATCTATAACAATGAGAGTGACCATGAATAAAGGAAAAGGCAGAGAAAAGAGGCATTCAGTGTACTCAATCCCCTTTTTGTTGAGAATCAATCAACAGTCACTTAAAACTTCCAAATGGGTGAGCTAAAGACACGCCATGCTTACCTTAGCAGTTTTAATATAGTGGCTCAGAACTTCAGCTCTTATTTTCAATGTCTGAGCGTGGAGAATTTCTCTAACAACCCAAAAGCTTACCTGAAAAAAAAATAACCAAAGGGCAAGATTTATCAAGATTAAAATTAACATTAAATGCTACTTGGTGTATTTCCTATAGTTACTTTTAAAACACACTTTTTACTGCTCTTGACTACGGTTTTCTTATGACTAAAAGGAAACACCATGAAATATCTAATAAAGACCTCATTTAAAAAGTTTTGTGGTACTTTCTATTTCAATGAAGCACTAACTAAAAAAAAATTATCAGAAGCTGGCAAGATGGCTCAGCAGGTAAAAAAAATGCTCCCACTGTAAGGATGGTATCCTGAGTTTGACCCCTAGAGCTCATGGTGGAAATGGAGAATCAACTCTGGATTGTCCTCTGACCTTTAGGTATGCACGACAGCATGCATGCACTCAAACAAGAATAAACACACACACACACACAATTATACAAATACTCATTTCAATTCATGTACTGCAAAAATAGAACCTAAGTATTTAGAGCTGGTTCAGATTTTAATCTCAAAAAAAGACATGGCGGAAGTCTAGTGAAAGGGCCATGATTTCACAGCCTGTTATTTCTTCACTTGAAAAAAGGAGAAATACTTTAGACTTTTCTTGGAATTTCTACCTGTAAACAGGTGTAAACATGTGTGCATATAATTACATGCATTTTGTGAATTTATGTTAACATAAAATTACATATTTTTGAGTAATTATATCTATTTAAACATATTTAAATAGAAATTTGTAACACTGATATTGAAAATAAGAGCAAATATAAGTAATTAATTCAAATATAAGCTCCATAATCAATAACTTAATTAAATTTCATATTAGATGCAGTTTAAGACAAATATGATTTTTAAAATCCAAATTGTCATTTTCATCAAAAGTTGTGATGTCCATCACACCCTTTGATGAATCTAGGCAGCTTTCATGAAAAGATTATTAGCAAAGCTGGTTCCGACTTCTAGAGTGAAGTCTGAACAGACCACACAGTGTCTGCCTTGATTGCTGGAATATTCTCCCTGGAGATCCTGAGCTAAATCCTGAGACGTCCAAGCTCACAGAGCCACCATGCTAAAAAGACTAAAATTAGCTGATTAAAATTGATCATTTTTGAAGATACTAACAGAATAATCAGGGCTAAGAAATAGTTTGACATAATTAGACTTAAAAAACACCTATGGTTATCAAAACAAAAAGAGAAAATTATTTTTAAAGGAAAAGATTATCACCCAACTTTCCAATAGCCACGAACACTCTAAATAGGAAAAAAAAATAAAGAAAATGGAATCAAGGATCTTTTATTCAATAAAGCTGGTTTTTACCTATAAAGAACACAAGCAAATTTGCTTTCATGCCTGAACTGAGGCAGTACTGTCCAATGAGCTATCTGAGAGCAAGTTTTGGACAATAAAAATGACGATAGGCATCAACATCAGTGTAAGTTCTACATACTTATTCACAGAACTAAAATACAAACAGAGAGCGCCCCACAACACCAACACGCTCAGACAGCACAGAGACAATGGGGACAAGAGAGAGCGCCTGCAAACCTACTGTTTCCAGTCACAGTGGTGACTGCCTGTAAGTACAGTTAAATATACCTTACTCAAAATAACTGTTTAGGTTTTTGGAGTATTTGTATAAACACAAGATGTCTTGGAAATGAGAACCAAGTCTAAACACTAAATTTGCTTAGGTTTCATATGCACTTTATACACAGAGCTAAAAGGCAATTTTATTCAACAGTTGTGGAATGTACCTACATCTTATTGCAACCTATCACATGAAGTCAGGAACAAGTCAACTCATGGTGTCACAGCAGTGCGATTTTGAGCATTTCAGGCTTGGACTTTCAGACTAGGAATATTCAGCTATTACTATTTTTAAGACTGTGGTTTGATACACAGGATAAAGCAAGTGATTAGACTACAGGTTTGAGTTTCTAGAACGCTAGACCTAAGAGTCCAGGAGAAAGGACATGCAGATATATTACAGGAGATACAAAGGAAAAACCAGTCCCGAGAACCTCAAGTATCAGTGAGTTCCTGAGATTTCAATGAAATAGCTGTAACACCACCTACTGGCTAAAAATGGGATAGGGTGACAACCAACGGGAAGAAGGGGACAAGACAGAAACAGAAAACTACTTGGTTACTCTCTGAAGATGACGGAACATCAAGTCATTATCTTTACAACTGCTAAATGATGATGATGATGAGCTCAGGACCTTTTGTGCTTCCTTTAAGATGGGTATCTAGGTAAACCCACCAGCCCCAAGTGTCTCAGTCACTGTTTCACTGCTGTGAAGAGAACACCATGACCAAAACTTGCTTACAGTTTTAGAGGGTTAGTCCATTATCAAGGCAGGAAGCAGGCAGCCATAGTACCAGGGCAGCAGTTGAGAGCTTTACATCCAGATCTTCAGGCAGGAGGCAGAAACACAGTGGGCCTGGTGTGTACTTTTGAAATCTCAAAACCTACCCCCAGTGACACACTCCCTATTACAAGGCCACATTTTATAATTCTTCCCGAACAGATCTGTTAACAGGAGTCCAAGCATTCAAACATATGGACCTAGGAGTGCTATCCTCATTCAAAGCATCATACCAGAGATTCCAAACTGTGAATAAAAATGATGAAATGAGAATCCACCTTCGAACGACCTCAAATAGGGGTGGGCTCTTGGGTTAAAGTGCTTTCTTTGAATTTGAGGCCAGCCTGGTTTACAGATTGAGTTCCAGGACAGCAAGGGCTAAAAAGAGAAATCTCTGTCTTGAAAAACAAAAACAAAACACCAAAATTTAAAAACCAAAAAGAGCTAGTGGTAAGGATTCAAATTTAGGTGATAAAACACAAGAACTGAAGGCAGGGGCAGCTAGAAGTCAAAGTCACCGTCTGGAGTATCCTGCACATGTGCAGCCAGAGACCAAGTACTCACAGCAATCTCGTCGCAGAGGCAAACATTCAGAAAACGCCCTGTCATCAAGAGCACAGATGGATTTAGCTAAGGTAGCACTGAAAATCAGTGATTAAATAAATTGGAGCTGCCTGCACCACATGAATGTAATGAAAAAGGCCACAGGAGAACTTGTACAATATGCCATGGCACATTTTCAAAGATGAAAAGCAAACCATATAATTTGTTTATATAAATACAATTATTTCTGATAAATCTATGAAAATTATGAAGTTAGAAAATAAAAACTGAGAGCTGGGTGTGGTTGGTGTACACCTTTGATCCCAGCACAGAGGAGCCAGAGGCAGGAGGATTTCTGAATTCAAGGCCAGTCTAATCTACAGAGTGAGTTCTAGGACAGCCAGGACTACACAGAGAAACTCGGTCTTGACAAAATAAGTAAGTAAACAAACAAACAAATAAATATTAAAAATAAAAACGAACCTAGGCATGGTGGTACATGTCTATAATCCTAGCACTCAAGAGGCAGAGGATCAGGAATTCAAAGTCATCTTCAGCTATACACAGCAAGCAGAACTAGACTAAACAACACAAGACCTTGCTTCAAAACAAACAAGGGAAGGGCCAAGAAGATGCTCAGTGAGTAAAGTGCTTTGCCGCACAAACAAGAAGACCTGAGTTTGCACTTCAAGCATTCATGTAAAAAGGTTGGTAGGCAGAGCTGGAGTAGGGGTGGCAGAGACAGGAGGATTTAAAGGGTTTGTTGGTCAGCTAGACAGTCAATCCATATACTTCAAGTTCAGTGAGAGGTTGTCTTAAAAATGGGGTGGTGGTGATGACGTTCAATATGAGACACTAGAGGCTACTCTCCTGGCTCCCACAGGGTATGGCAATCAGGCACAGCCACACCTCTCTTAACCCGTAAGCACAACTCACATGATTAAATCTTCTCGTGAAAGCAACTGCATTCGGTGCAGAACTATATTTTTCTTTTTTATTCCATCCACAACTTGAAAGTTCCTAGAAGAATAAAATAAAAATTAAGTATAAATTAACTATAAGAAATAGCTCAGTTTTTTTTTATCATATCAGGGAACTTAAACATTAAAGTCTGCATGTGTTCTTTTCTGGAATAGCTAATAAGAATGTCTAACAATATTAATTATTCTGTAAAAACTAAAAACAAATTTATTAGATTATATGCATAAAACTACTGTCTAAAAGATTATAGGCAGCCAGGTGGTGGTGGTGCATGCCTTTAATCTCAGCACTCGGGAGGGAGAAGCAGCAGGCAGATCTCTGTGAGTCTGAGGCCAGCCTGGTCAGCAAGAGGTAGTTCCAGGACAGGCACCAAAAACTACAGAGAAACTCTGTCTCGGAA
>LOEQ01000649.1:196419-221171 GCA_001685075.1 Bramus lutescens | reverse complement strand
AGGGGGGCAGGAGGTGGAAATTTTTAATAATAAAAAAAAATAAAATAAAGCCGGAAAAAAAACAGTATTTAAAAACTGACATTTAAAAAATCCACTTAAGGGATTAGAAAACTAGAATTGGGGGCTGGAGAGATGGCTCAGAGGTTAAGAGCACTGACTACTCTTCCATAGGTCCCGAGTTCAATTCTCAGCAACCACATGGTGGCTCACAACCATCTAAAATGAGTTCTGGTGCCCTCTTCTGTGTGCAGGCATACATGCAGGCAGAATGCAGTATACATAATAAAGAAATCTTATTAAAAAAAAAAGATAGCTAGAATTGTATTAGGATTCAGCACTCTCTTCTTCAGTCCTGACCTGCACTTACAGCTGCCTAGACTTTAGGGAATTTTGACCTGTTCTACCTAACCTCCCATCAGCCCAGGGAAATGGCTCAATTGTTAAAGTACTTGCCATGCCACTACGAGGACCTAAGTTCAATGCCCAGCTTACAGGCAAGCACTGCAGCAGGCACCTAATTTCCAAAAATAAAGTGCAGGGACTAGAGATGACTCAGCAGCTAACAGCACTTCCTGACCCTGCAGAGGACGCGGGTTCAATTGCCAGCACCACTTTCAGCTAACAACCTTCTGAATTACAGTTCCAGGGGACACTCTCTTCTGGCCTTTATAGGCATTGCATACACACAGTGTACAGACAAAAACAAATAAATCCTTAAAAACAAAAAGTGCAGAGCAAAGAGGACATCTGCTGTTGACCTCTGGCCTCCATCCACTCCCACACTCAGGCAGTACAGGGATCTTAGGGAGGGGGACTAATGTACTTCACTAGTCAATTTGAAAAACAGTATTTGTGAGATGAAGTCTTGCTACATATCCCAAGCTGGCCTTGAACTCACTGCAACTCCCCTGCCTCAGCCTCTCAAGTGCTAGGATTATAAGTGGATACCACAATGCCCTCTAAATGTTTTCTTTCTTCTTCTCTTTTCTTCCTGTCTTCCAAAAGAACAGCTTTCAGAACCCAAGTCTGCAGTCACTGTGAATAAACAACTTGATGCACCAAAGAAGGCTATCTGATGGCTGCAAGGAGCTCAGGTAGTGCAGGGAGGGACTGTTACTCTGCACACAATTTACTTGGCTATCCTTTTTAAAATCTGGATACTGTCAGTTCATCTTACAAACATTAATTATCTGACTTCTTCAGAGAAAAATAGAAAATTTATAACTTCCCTTTTTTGTTTCAGACTCTAGGATCCTCCTACAAAATGACACTACAGTATGACAGGAGACATGTTTTGCGGTGACTGTCATCCTTATACTGACGCCTTGGTCACACAGAACTGCCTATACTAAAGCATCTAACATGAACACCACAAAACTGAAGTGACTTAGTGACTCACACAATGCTTTGTAAGGCCTAAGGTAAGACAGACAGGGCTGTTTGGTGCGCTGTGCAAGTAAGCCTCCTTCTCAGCAAAGACTTAATGAAATCCCGCAGCCCTGGCACACTGACATTTCTTTTAATGCGCTTAACTTGCAATTCTAAGCTCAGCAAGTAAAGAGAATCTTCAAATAATGCCTCAAATACATAAAACAATTTTAACAGTTGCTCAAATGCATTTCAGAATGTGCATGGATTCACTGTGAATCAGTAACCATGAAGATCAGTTTCCAGTTACATTTATTTCAGAAGCACAGGGAAGGCAAAACCCCCACAACTGATGACCACCTACCCTATGAGAGAATGACTCAATTCACAGGAGTCACAGCTTCTCTTACGTCTTGTAGGTTTGATCTAAATTTCATCTTGTAGGTTCCAACACTCTTAAAAGGACTGTTCTAAGGGTGATGATGTAGGGATACCTATAGATAGAAGAAGAGAAAAGGCCAATATAGACCAGCATGTAGACAGAGATCGAGGGAGGAAAGGAAACAGGGGAGTCCCAAAGACTGGGGTGAGGGAAGCGACTAGGACAGAGGATGTCCATGAGAAGGTTAGCTGCTGCTGAGCTGTGTTCAGGGCGGAGGCTTTAAAGAGACAGGACATCCATTTGTGCCCGGTTTATATGGTTATAAAGAAGTCATCACCACAGATAAAATGTCATTCATGCTTGCATTTTTTTCATGCTTGCATTTTTAATAAAAACGAAAAAATCAAAACTGAAACTATGCAACTTAACAAGGTATGTTATATTTCTAAAGTAAGCAAGTCTTCCTTACTTCCCTCCTCCCAGTATGTCAGCATTACCCCTCTAATGAGATCAGGGATAAAGACAGCTATTTCTACTTCCACAGATGCCAAAACAACCATCTTCCTTGCCTTCTCTGTCCTGCCAGAAGCCTGACCTTACTAGTCTAAGAAGTTCAAGGCAAGGAACAGAAGCAACACACACTGACAAACGGCTCCATCTTGCTTCTAACAGAACTCCCGCATTATTCTAGCGTACAAGGCCTTTTGCAGCTTCTATTCTCAACTCTACGATCTGCTCACATTTTAATGCAATGACTATTTTTATTAAAACAGGATAATATTTATTAGAATTTTGTATGTTGCTAAGATTATAGTCTTTGGGCAGACACAAAAATATCTGTACAGAAAGTCTTTTATACATCCAGCAAGAAATATGTCAAAAGATAAATTTTTCAGAATTATTTTCTTAACTTGGCTATCATTCTCCCACAATCTTTAGTGTGCCAATCATACAGATGAGGTTCACATCTCCTAGTAGATAATGTGTGTTCACTGATGCAGTTCCGAGCACTCACTGGAAGACTAGCTCCAGGACCTCCCTCAGATTGAAAACAAAACCATAAAAATCATTAGATTTGTGCACGCCCCATGCATGTACTCCATCACACTTTACAGCACCTGTAGCTTACGTGTAACACCTCACACAATGCACCTGCAGGTCTATTCTGCTGGTGCCATGTTGCAATGCTCTGAATGATCAACAGATAAATCAATTTACATTCCCAGTAACAGGGCGATATTACCAATGGACCAGGTTTTAATTTATAAATTAAGGTTAATTATATGCCTTATATGAAAAGCTTAGGCAAAAAGTGTCTTACATTTGGTTTTCCAATTTTGGAAGGTACCCAATCTGAAAAAAGAAAACAACAACAACAACAACAACTAATTAATTAATTAAAAAAATGTCCCAAACTCCTTAAGATCTTCAGGTTCGACTACTGAGCTGCTATACTATATTGAGCAATGCCAGGGAAAGAAGTCTATACATGTATAGTACAGACAGATCTGTTTTTTCCAAATATTCTTGCTCTGTTATCAGTTGGAATTAAAGTGTGGCATTCTCTTTGGCAAGTATAATGTTTATTAGAAAAGTTTTAGTTAGACCTTGTCCTTTAAGAATACTTAAGAACCTTGTGCCGTGGTCTGAATGAGGTGTCCCCTACAAGGCATTTGAATACTTGGTCCTCAGTTGGAAGCTGTTTGGCAAAGATTAGGAGGTATGGCCTTATTGGGGCGCGCGTCACTGGGGAAGGGCTTAAGACTTCAAAAGCTTTCAGCTATTCCCAGTGAGTGTTCTGTTCTGCCTCTCAAGCAGGAATGTGAGCACTCAGCTGTTGCTACTACAAGTTCCTGCATCCACCAGGCTTTCTGCCATAGAACTGTAAGTCCCAATAAAACCCTTCCTTCTGTAAGTAGCCTTAATAATGTTTTGTCATAGCAAATGACTATAATGCAGATTTTAATATAATTCAACCCTTAATTAAGGCTTATAGAAAGATTAAGAGTCACTACTGGATTTTAAGTCAGCTCTCTGGCATAACTCACTCTGCAATGAATGATAGAAAACTCACCCTGAAGAGAAATTCCACTAGCACAATAAATGCAGCAACGACCTCAGCAGAATACAAGTTTTGTAGAACATCAGAAAACTCACAACAGACAAAACTGCTCTAGACATCAGTGTAGTGGGATGGAGATGGAGGTGCACTAGGGGTGGGGGTGGGAAGCTTTGGGAGTAAAAGCCTCACCTACCGCTAATCTGCTCTCTGCTTCAATTTGCAGTTCAAGATAGGTTCTCAATTTCCCACTCCAACAGCCACACTTGCGGCTTACTGCCAATACTCCCCTGTCCACAAGAGATTCTTAAGCCTCGGGAATCATAAGTCTAGATAAACTCCTTCTGCAAGCTGCCTGTTAATGGAGTTTTAGCATAGCAATAGAAAAGTAATTTATCTGATGGGACCTTTCAGAATACAGTCAGAGCTTTATCAACATGAGAAAACTCATGGAAAGGGGTCCTATGAATGTGTAAGAGCTTTCTTCATAATCCAAAGAGAAATAATACCTTTGAGATGAGATCCATGGATATGAGAAAAACTTTAATAAAGGCTGGGCACCAGAAATGATACTAGAAATTAATGAATGTATAAAGCCCTCTAGCTAACTTTTTGTCCTTAATCGGTACTAGAAAATTCAGCCTTAAGGAAGAAACATTAATCGGGGGGGATGACCCACTTCTGTATACAGAATGTCATTTTTAGATATGTCATTTTAATGTCACATTAAAGGTGTGCATCTTTAATTCCAGCACTCGGGAGGCAGAGGCAGGTAGATCTCTCAGTTCAAGGTCAGCCTGATCTACAGAGAAAGTGCCAGGACAGCCATAGTTACAAAGAGAGACACTGTCTTGAAACAAAACCAAACAAAATCAACAACAAAACAAAAAAAAAGCAAAAAAAAAACCCCAGCAATAACAACAAAAATATCACATAGCCCTGGTAACAGACTTTTGTAGAAATGGCTCCAAGCATGCTAAGACACAGGAAGGGATTAACAGTCACTGCTTCAGTTCACACTAAACAAGAGACAAATTTTCTTGCCAGTGTGTGATGACAGACCTCCAACAAGCACATGACTTGTGGTGGCCCCTCCACTGTTCTCACTCCTGAAGAAGGCTGTAGTTTTGATGGACGTTCTTCTGACAGCTCTAACTACATATAATACAGCTCTGGTTCTGAGATGACTCACTGCTGGGACTACTCATCTGGCAGATCCAAAGACTCCTTTGCACATCCATGGTTTTTGAAGTCAAAGACAAGGAACATATTCGTGGTACAATGCATGAGTGGCAAAGCTAAGAAAAAAATATTACGACTCTTCTGACTCCTTGTTCTAATAACTAGAAATCTTACTTTGCGATTCAAAAGACAAAGTAAGTGAAATGAAAGCTTAAAGTTTAGAAGGGCTGGAGAGATGGTTCAGTGATTAAGAGCGTTGGCTGCTCTTGCAGAGGACTCAGTTGGGTTACTAGCACCCACATAGTCTGTAATTCCAAGTGCTGTTTTGATCGCCACAGGTACTGCATATGTATGTTATAGGTACATACATGCAGGCAGCAGACACACATAAAATAAAAAGAAGTTAATCTTTGAAAGAAAATTGCAGAGTGCTGACATTTTCCTTTCTTTGCTTTCTGAAAATCCATGATAAAAATGTCTCCATTTTGCCACTCTTTCCCTGCCATGATGTACCAAAACTCAGTATCTGAACTAAAATAAAACAAATCCTTTCTTCTTTAAACGTGGGGGGGGNNGCATGCAAAAAAGATGGGAGAAGGGGGAGAGAGGGAATGTACTCAGCATCTAGGGGTGAAAGCCTCAGTGTGTGCAAGGCCCCGAGATTTTTCCCAGCACTATTTTAAAATTAAAAAATAACCAAAGAATTGATTTCGAACTGTGAGCTGGACACTGATTTGCAGGCGACAGCAAAGCGTACAGCAGCTGGCAGTGGAAAGTAGCGAGGCAGAGGAGAGGAGCAACAGAGCACTGCGATGCAGAGAAGCCCTGCTAACATGGTGAGGGCAGAAGGTAGGAGACGCTCAACTTCCTTCCGGCTCTGGCAACCACATCACTACACTCCCCTCATCACTAAGGGGGTTATGTACTAGCAGGGAGAACAACAAAATTCTGATTCTGTATGACAGAAATCACAGTGTGAGGGAATGTGAATAAATCACATAACATTAGCCACAGGCTGCCCTGTACACCAGTCCTTTATATGAAATGAGGTGATACTTGCATGTAATTCACAAGTGTCCAACATATATTTTAAACAATGTAAATGCCCTGTCAACAGTTTCTAGACCCATTTTTTCCCAAATATTTTTTATCCAACTTTGGTTGAACCCACATATTAGCAGCTAATGCCAAACTGCTTTCTTAGTTAGCATGCACAAGATGGGATTACAGATAAAAGAGACCTTTCTGTTAGAGTCTGAGGGAAGGCCCCAAGAAAAGAACAACAGTCAGGTATGCAGCCAGCGAGAGTGTTTATTAAAATTTAAAAACTACCAACATGCTGGGGTGGCAAATGGGGACCCCAAAGAAGGTCACAAGCTCCTTTTAAGCAGTCAGGGGAATTCCAGGGAGGAGGGTTTAATCTGGGGCTGATTAGTGGAGGAAAGGTTAGTCTGGGGACTGACTGGTGGGAGACCCCCAGTGGTTAGGGTACGGAACGCTGATGCTAGTAGTTATTGGGAGACTGTGGTCATCTGCTGATTGGTTGGCCCTAAGTTTCCCCAGAACTGTTTGCTCAGCTCCAGCTATTTCCAGTTCCCTGGCAGGGGCTGTTAGAAACCTGTCATGGCCCTGAGCTGGCTCCCAGACTCTCTCACTTTCATATGAAAATGATTTTTGATAGTTTAAGATGTAACAGACTTTCATGAAGTATGTGTATAATTTATTTAACACTTTATATGAGGTTACATGTAGAATTCAAATTTGGAACAGACATGAAAATAAATCCAGTTGTTTCAGCTCAGAGATAGCCACTATCTTAAGTTTAACAAGAAAGTCCTTTACTCCTTAATGAGATTACTATGTTAACGCCACATCTAAGTAATACATATCACTTTAGGCTAATAAAAAAGCAAATAGATTACATCAGCTGATACCACAGCTTAGAGATTTCTAAAATGTAGTTCTATTTCAAAAACTATTCATTGGTATTCAGTAGTTTCAGCAATGTTTGTGGTTTATAAGCCAGGATTAATAATACACTTAAGTCATGTACCTAGATGGATGCTAGCTACCAATACTTAGCATAAAAAACAAGTCAAACACAAAAGCATTTAAATGCCATTTACATCAAAGTTTGAAAAGCTGAAACTTGAAATGGTACATATTATTAAGCAATACCTATACTTGGGGAAATATAAGCAACTAGACAGGAATAATACAGTCTATTACTGGATGGTGTTCATTTGAGTGGGAAGGTACCAGAAAGGCTTTAGCGGGACAGGCTAGTACACAGAAATTTATCTTACAGTTCTTTCAACCTTGTTTATGTCTTTTATATTTCATAATAAAGTAACAAGCATTCTTCTACCACACGACACATCCTACATATGCTGGCAGATTTAAAGTAATCTTGTGTTCCAGCAAGACTGATATCTAACAAGAATATCTCAGTTTACATTGCTCCCAAAAGCTATTTCTATCAGTTTGTTAAAAACTTCCTTCCATTTTGTGAGCGTTTCCTAAATACTACATTCATTTTCTTATTCTAAATACTGAGTTCTTACTAAAAGCCAGACAAAATAGTATACAAAAAGTGTCAATCCCATCCTTTTGTAGCTTCAAATCAAGACAGGTAAGCAACAGTCAAATGACACAAGACCAAGAACGCTGTGTGCAACTGCTTATCCTGGACACAACTGAGACCATGCTGCACTAGTTTTCCCAGATGACTGGCTGTTGCTGCCCTCTGATCTCCTTGGCAGTTCCTACACCTCTCACATAGGGCTCTTTACGTACTTCCTGGCAATCCTATCCACATTTTATTTATTTGGACAAGGGGATTGAACCTAAGGCTGGTGCTTAGCACATATTCTACAACTACCCTCAGGCCTCACGTGCACCACACACCACAGCTTTATACTGATATCTTTCAAATTGACATTTCCGGCTCAGACTACAAATACATGCCATTATGCACAGCCTGACTAAACTGTTTCCGGGGAAGGGGTTAGGAAGATGTAAAATTAATAATGTCCAAAGTCAAACTCTTGCCCTTGTCACCAAATCTGCCAGTCCCTCTTGGTCCAATACTGCACATTATATTCTACGTGAATGGCAGTGGTGTGATACAAACATTATAATTTCTCACTTTGGAGAATATCAGCTACTCACATTTGATTTTAGACCAAAAATTCTGGCGCCACGACTCCCCCTGCATACACCACCGTGACAAGCTCTCCCCATCTTGCCACTCATACACTAATGCAAGCACAAGTCTCTCAAGTTATCTTGTTCACTTTTCCTCATATCCTGTCAACAGTATGAGTTACTTAAACCTAAATCAGAAAATTTTAGTCTTCTGCTCAAAACGCTCTTATGATTGGCTGGAGGGATGGATGACTCAGTGGTTAAGAACATATACTGCTCTTGAAGAGGGCCTGAGTTTGATTCCTAGAACCCACATCAGACACTTCACCATCACCTGTTAACTCTGACACCGACTTCTGAACTCCATGGGCAATTACACTCACATGAACACACACAGAAACAACTCCCCCAATGTGTTGTGGAATAATCTTTTTGTACACTGTGAAGAAGTGTCACTCTGGTTGGTTTATTAAAGAGATGAACAGCCAATAGCTAGGCAGGATTTCCAGGCACAGAGGATGCTGGGAAGAAGGGTGGAGTCACCAGTAGACACAGAGGAAGCAGGAAAGCAACATGGGCCTCACAGGGTAAAGGCAATAAAACCATGAAGTAGAAGGTAAATCAGTAGAAATGGGTTAAGTTATAAGAACTAGTTAGAAACAAGCCTAACCTATTGCCCAAGTGTTCATAATTAATATGTCTCTGTGTGGTTATCTGGGAGCTGGAAGGTGGGACAGAAAAATCTGCCTACAAATGGTGTCCAACGTCTGACCACGTACAACCATGTAAGACCTGAGAGAGCTTTAGAAAAGGTTCCAAACACAGAAAAAAAGGAGCCAAACCAAACATGGCTTCCTAGTCTCATGACTCTCATTTCAGCCATGGTATAGAGACACATCTCCCCACAGCTGCCTGTGTGCTTGAGCCCACAGTGCACCATGAGCTAAGCCATATGCAGGGCTTAAAGTTTCGCTCATGTAGATGGAAACGGTCACAGATACACAGGAAAGCAGGTTCAGATGGAAACAAGACTCTAAACAGGTCAGGGTGTTTAGTGTTAAAAAAATGGGTATAGACAGTCATAGGAAAATGAATATTTTAAAAATAATAAAGTCTTTAGAGAGTAAAGTAAAAAAAGAAAGTCACGTAAGGAAGAAAAATACAAAGGGAATCTGGATCCTATATGGTGTCTTTTTAACTTTGAATTTTTAAAATGCTAATGTACAAAAAAATAGCTGCTGAGAGATTAAATTATGAAAACTACTAAATTAAACCAAACTATATATTTTTAAAATGTCTAAACTTCAGTTCTAGGACAGCCTGGTCTGCAATGTGAGTACCATGACAGCCAGAACTGTTACACAGAGAAACCCTGCCTCAAAAAACAAAACAAAACAAACAAAACACATATACAAAAAAAGGTCTAAACTTCAAAATGGAAGGAAGTCAATGTGTTGCACTGGGGGAGAGGTTATGCTTCTGTTTTCATAGGAAATGAAAGGCTGTGGATTCCTTCCAGATTAACAGAGATCAGATCTGACCAGGAGAGAACTCCTGAGTAGCTTGGCTACAGACATGTGGGAGGAAGCCAAAAAAGACTATAGACAGGACAAGTGATATGTAAGGTGATTCCTTGACATAGGAACAGCTCAGAGATGAGATATGAGAAATCTTACTGACTACAGAGTCCTTCCTCATGACTTATTATTACCTGCCATCTTTTCATTTGGCATGGATAGAAAGTTATATTCAGGTTTGATTATACAACTCAAACAGTTATAAAGTTGACAGATGCCTTTTACCTGCTCAAACATAAAACAAAAATCATCTTTAAGTGACTTCTGCACACCACACATTCTATACTTGTGTTAATGCAGATATGTTACCTTTGAAAGTTTATGTGTTCTCACAGAAGGGGGGCCAGGTGTTAATGAAAACAGATGGTCCAGGTGACCCAGCCTCTCAGAGTTCTGCATCTAGAACAGTTTCAAGACTGCTGGCTGAGATGGTCCAGCCTCACAGACTACTCTAGCCAGGACTTCCGATAAGCCTTACTTACACTTTCCCATTGCACAGAGACTAGACAACAGCTAACTTCCCCAGGTCTTGATCATTATCCAAATTTTCCCAGGTGCCAGCAACCCAAACAACAGGAAGAAGTCTAGCGAACATAACACCCACACTCCCAAGAGGTAGTGTAGATGGCTATTGGTCTTTTGATGGGTTATAGATGTTTATTATCATCTGGGGGGTTGGTTACAAGTTGTTACTGGTCATGGTCAGGAAAAAAGCTAAACAAAGGAGTTAGATTCAAGGATCTCTTTATGAAGGAAAAGATATAGTATAGAAATGATGAGATAAAAGGTAGATTGTTGAGTTTACTTTTAAACCAACACTAGTCACAAATACTTTACATCAATATGGATTTTTGTATACTCATACAAAATTAAGGTTATTTTTGTTATATTGTATGTATGTTCCTAGTCTTGTTTAAGGTTTTGTACCTATGCTGCTCATTTTAAAATGCTCTGTAAAGTTTAAGTCTTTGAAAGCTATTTAGGATAATAAATACAGGTTAATAGTCATCTAGAACTATCAAACTTATAGTCATGTTAGGCAAGTTTTCAAAGTCATACAGATATATTTTGGATAGATAGGTGATCTTCAAACACTTCAAAGACCTAGAGAATATGGCATTTAAAATGTTTTAATAACAAAAGGCTTTTCATGACAATTTTAAGAACATAAGGCTTTTCAAGACAGTGAGACACGTCTGCTCCTGGCAGCACCAACTTACTTCAAAAAAGGATGATGGGCACTGAAGAACTTCCATATGGAGTCTGCTTTCTTTGTGGCAAAAGCTAGCCATTTGGGCAAGAAACTGAACTTGCCAAGACAGGGTAGGACAGTCATTCAAAAATTCCTGCTTCACAGAAAAATCTGTCAGATATCCTATGCCTGTAGGCTGAACATAGATGCCCCAGCATTGCAAAGGAACCTTGGATGACTATGTAGAAAGACAGCTGTTTCTGTTGCTTTTTTTGTTTGTTTGTTTTGGAAGTTGCTTGCTCTGTACTTCCTGTTTACTAAGGTAATATTATATATTTCTAGGATCTTTGATGGAGCTGAAGACTACATAGTCATATTTATAGTTTTTCTTAGTTTTGAAAGAAGATAAATTAGGTACAGAACTTTGAACTCACCAAGATTAAGACAAATAATAAAGTATTTTCTACAAAACTGCCAAAAACAAATATATTGAACATTGTGAATGTAATTCTTACCTGATAACTATTCTTATTGTATATAGTTTTACTGTGTTAATAGTTAAAAACCTTTCCATTTTATCTAGACAAAAAAGGGGAAAATATTGGGGAATAATCTTTTTGTTACTGTGAAGAAGTGTCACTCTGGTTGGTTTATTAAAGAGCTGAACAGCCAATAGGGCAGGATTTCCAGACACAGAAGATACTAGGAAGAAGAAGGGAGGAATCACCAACTAGACACAGAGAAAGCAGGAAAGCAAAGTGGGCCCTACTGTGAGTAAAGGTAATAAAGCCACAAGGCAGGAAGTAAATGAATAGAAATGGGTTAATTTAAGTTATAAGAACTAGTTAGAAACAAGTCTAACCTATCAGCCAAGTGTTCATAATTAACAATAAGCCTCCATGTGGTTGGTTATTTGGGAGCTGGCAGGTGGGACACCAATGGCTTACCTCCTTCATCAGAATAACTGTCTCCAAAGTAACATATCCATCTAGCCCTCACTCAACTGCCGTCTCTTACACATAGCCCTTTCACCTAACTTAGAAAAACATAATTCACTAGCCTTTGCTCACCTGTTCCTGAATGAAACACATTTCCCCAAAATACCTTAATACAGTGGTTCTCAATCTTCCTAATGCTGTGTCCCTTTAATACAGTTTCCCATGTTGTAGTGACCCCAACCATAAAATTATTTTAATTGCTACTTCGTGATTGTAATTTTGCTTCTGTTATGAATGTAAACATCTGTGTTTTCCGATGGTCTTAGGGTACCTCTGTGAAAGGGTCATTCAATCCCAAAACATGTCACAACCCATTGCCCTCTTGGTATGCAGTCTCACCTCCTTAAGGATTTTGCTTCTCAGTGAAGTCTTCTTGATGGTCCGTCCAATCTAAAACTGAAACCCTTCTACACCTCATGTCCTCTGATCTCCCCCTTTAGTTTTCATAATACTGTTTAGCTCACCTCACTGGAACATACAATCTGTGGGGGCAAATTTCAGTGCATATTTACTGTTGTTTCTCCAACAACTAAACCAGTGCTAACACATAACAGGCACTCAGTATACTCACTGCATTACAGCACAACACTGTCAGATGACAAGTATAAGATGTTAGTCCACAGAAAAGCAAACAAGTCCAACTTCACCTGACAACTCAAGGAAGAAGAGGTAGTTAAGCAGAAGAAGCACAGGCTCGGTAATGAAGGATTAAAAGGAGGCCATTTTGCTAGACCAAAAAGAGTAGAAAATGTGTTTAGAAGCAAGAAAAGGCAACATGATGAAGAGAATCACAGATTCTGAAGTGATAGTTTTCAAAACCACTGAGGTGATTTGACAGGAGTCATGTGAACACATTTTCAATGTTGCTTGCCATGAGATAGAGAACAGATCTCAGGGGTCAGAACAGAGTAGAAGCTCACTGTGATTGTTTATCTGTATTGTCAACAGAATGAATTTAAAGTCAGTCAGAAGATGATGTAGCACGTGTCCAGGAGTGCCTTGAAGGCTTTCCAACAATGACCAAGTAAAAGACCCACCCAATCTCTGAATGAGGAGTGCACCATACCCTGGGCTGAGGGGCCCGCTGAGTGCCAGCACACCCCTCTGTCTAAGGCCTACAAGATATCAACGGCTCTGGTTCACCATGTCTTCCCCACCAGGCAGACGGGACTCTTTCAAACCACAAAGCTCAAGTTGGCTCTGGTGGGTATCTGGGCACAGTGACTAGAAAAGTTACCAGTATCTACATAGATCAAATGAGAGGGCATTGCAGTGACTCAAGGGAGAAAAGATGGTTTCTTAGATTGGGGAGCTGACATTAGAAAAACTAGGTATTTATTAAGGTAGAGCAATATCAACAGAGCTGGGCACAGTAGTGGACACCTATAACCCAGCACTAAGGAAGTGGAGAAAGGGCAAACAGGTCTTATACCTTCAGCTATATATACTGAGTTCAAGCTAGCCAGGGCTACCTAAGACCTTGTTTCGAAAAGGGTTGGGGAGTGGGAATCAAAGGGATTGTGCTGAAGAAGATGTGTGTGAGGAAATGAAGTCAAGGGAAACTTGAAGGTTCACAAAGTATTGTTCAGTGTCCAAAGGTAAATAATAAATCCTCTCAGAATGGAAGTCTACATCTTCAGCTAACATCCTAGTATACAATGTACGGAACACCTGAAAGGGAGCTACCCCAGCTAAAAACATGCAGTAATCTAAAGGCAACTCTAGGATCAGAAAACTTAGCACAAGGGAAAAGTATAAAATATCTGAATAAAAACCTTATGCCGATTACAAGCAGAAATACTTTGGATATTGTAGGTTAAATAAAATCACCTATTGATTTTACCTATTCCTTTTTACTTTATAATGTGGCTACTACATAATATACAATTAAATAAATGATACTAGATTTCCATGGGTTATCATGAGTCACGTGAAAGAGCAATTATAAATTGGTTTTAGTCAAAAGAAAAATTATTCTTAGAAGACTTAAATTCTAGGGGAAGGGATAATTTTTGCCAAGAATAACAGAAATAAATATTCCAGAGGCTTTTGTTTTGACCATTGAAATACAAAAACCATTGTCTGCCCATTATTTATAAAGTATTCAGTTCTTCTTTGTTTACTATTAATCTGATAGCTCTGCTTTTGAAGCCTTCTGCAGTGTAGAGAAAGACAAGAGGCTTGTGGAAAATGACAGGGGCCAGAGAACATGCGGGCAGCTCTCCCATCACTTGATAGGCAGCAAAGTTGAGATACTAACACATTACATAGCCTACTTAGGGAAAAAATAATCACGATAACCTGTTTATACCTTAGATGTAATGCTTTATTAGTTATTTTTACTTTATGTACATTGGTGTTTTTCCTGAACATATCTCTGTGTGAATGTTGGGTGCCCTGGAACAGTTGTGAGCCACCATGTGGTTGCTGGGAATTGAACCCAGGTCCTCTGGAAGAGCAGCCAGTGCTCTTAACCACTGAGCCATTTCTCCAGCCCTGCTTTATTAGTTATTAGAGTGCTTTAGGTCATTATAGATTTATATGTAACACAACAAGTATTTCACATTATTCCCAAAAGAACCAACCATGAATTATCAAAATGGCTTTGTTTGGAGGTCAAAAAAAATTAAGTTTATAGTCTTACTCACTTAGAGCAAAAACTGTCTTCTCAGAATCTAAGCCTAGTGCCAACACCGAGCTATTATTACAGTTTAGATATGACCTGAATGTGTCCCCAAGGGCACATGTGCTAAGGCCGAGTCTCCAGTGCAGGGAGACAGGAGAAGTAGTTAGAGGTGGAATCCTGTACAAAGGAGTCAGCACAGGAGCACTCAAGGAGTGGGGTAGCTCTCCGGGAGTGGGCTGGCACAAAGGCCACCACACTTGGCCATTTCACACAGCCATTTCCTTTTCTACGTTACTGCCACATTGTGAGACAGCCCATGGGGCTTTCACTTAAGGTCCTGAACTGCCAGCCTCTAAAACTTTTATATAAATAGACCTCTTCTATATAAAGTACCCAGCACCAGGCATTTTGCTATAGCAATACAAAGCGGACTAAGACAGTTGTATTTAAAAAATAACTTCACTATTCCCTCATCAATAAAGCAAAAATATTACTATACACAGGCCTTAAAATGATAAACTATTCTGGACATGGTGATGCACACCTTTAATCCCAGCACTCAGAAGGGAGAGGCAGGGGATCTCTGTGAGTTTGAGGACAGCCTGGTCTACAGAGCAAGTTTTAGCACAGCCAGGGCTACACAAAGAAACTCTGCCTCAAAAAACCCAAAAGATAAACTATAAACACTCTCAAACACACACACCCACACCCATGCTTACAGTGAGTGGGCAGTTATGTACCATTAGTCCTTTTCTTACTGGGGGGAAATGTGTTTCTTGGTCCTTCTCTACAGTGTCAACCCAGCGCTGCCCAGCCTGGCCACCTAACTTCATGCTCCACAGGAAGGTGGAAAGAGAAAACTGATTTCACTAAAGTTATTCTCTGAGCTCTGCAATGCCCCTACGCCACTTACATCATGTGAGCACACAGAGTAATTTTTAAAAATTAAATATGCTAAAATAACATAATAATATATAAAATTAAGGCAGAAGGTAAATTACTAAGTTATGTCTAATTTTCACCTTCCTATTAAAAAGCCTCAATCCTCTGAGTAAATCATTTAACTTCTATAAGTCTATTACTTCCTTCAGTAATGAAATCAAATTAGTTGATTCAAACATCCCACTTATGATTAAAAAATGTACTATGATGAGTGCTGTATGAGTCTCCAAGGACTGAATAAAACATAGGTAAGTTATAAGCTTTTGCTATCTAATGATTAATATGAAATATGTTTTGAATTTCTTAAACATTTTAAGATAATATGGCTAATCGTTCTCTATATTTACAAGGAATATTCTTAGAACTACTTACATCTGGCTGAATAGCTTTAAACACTGGCACATCCATTAGTGTTATCTGACCCTGAAAGACAAAGGGGGTTTTATTTCGTTCTGAATGCCAAGTTCTTTGGAATCCTATATGAAATTTATTCAAAATAAAATAAATAAAATTTCTATTCAATACTAAATTACAGAATATACAGTCTTTAAATACGTACAGGAAATAGAAATCATAGTCTTTGTGCCTTGCATAGTTACTCCTAGTTATCTCTCTCCTAGGGAGGCCAGCAGAGAGAACATGTAGGCATCGTCATCAATCGATGGATCAGCAGTTCTCTCAGCACCAAGGCTGATGGCCTAAATTCAGGATGTTCAATCCCTCGTCCCCACATGGCAGAGGCAAAGAACAAACTCTCAAGTTGCCCTCTGACCATGGTGTATGTGGCCCCTTCTCATACAAATAAACAAATACATGTTAAAAAACAAAACAAAACAAAACTTAAGAGAAGCAATCAGGAGAGGGTAAACACACACTACAAACAAGAACACTGTTCCTGGAATACAGAGTGGTTCGAGACCAAAAAAGCAGTTTATTTAGTTAACAAAAGGTAAAGAAAGACCTAAATAAGTGAACATTTATGTCAGCTAAAAAGATATTCTAGATAATTCATGATAGTCTTATGATTGAGAAGTCACATTTTCCAATTTTTAAATTTACAAAACAGCAAAAAGTACTTTTCAACATACTAAGGTGGTTTGAGTCAGCAAAGGCAGAGATAGGTACGTATCCATTCTTTACCAAACAGAGGGGAACAAGAAACTGCCCTTTAAGGCAGCTGCCCCCCACCTCAACCTTCTCTTGCTTCACACTTGTGCTAGTCTCCAGCTCTAACTAAGTCACAGTAACTCAAGTATATGAACTGCGTACAAATACTGGAAAGCTAGAGGCAGAAAGCTTACCGCATATTCTTCTGGCGTAACCTTAAGAACATCAAATACCACAGCATCAAAGCTTTTCTTCAATTCAGAGCCCTTCTCACTTAGCGACTCAGAGCTGCTACTTTTCTGTCAAAGAAGAAAACACAGCCCTTAGACACTGACTCAGCCAGAGTCACACAAAGAAGACAGTCCTCAAAAACTGAGGACCTAACTTGGAGTCTCCAACATCCATGTAAAATCTAGGCAGAGTGTACACTTCTATAACCCCAGTGCTGGGCGGCATGTAGAGAAAGAGGACCCATGGAATTTGCTGGCCAATCAGACCAGCTGACTCATAAGCTCTGGGTTCAGTGATAGCCGCTCTCAAAATCAAACTAGAGAGTGAATGAAGATTACCTATATGCAAGAGCTTATGTCTACATGCACATGTGCACAGCCATGTGAACATGAATATACACACACCGGAGCTAAGAACACTGTGTAATAAAAGATACAGAAAAGGTGAGTACAGCATGTTGCTTAGTTGGAAGAATGCTATATAAAGAGTCAGAAAATTTGAAAGCAATGTTGAATTTCCATTTCTTTTAGGATCCTATGTAAGCTACACTTCTGTATTTTTCAATAAACATTCTGATGTTCCCTAGTTGCAGAAGGGAAAGAAAAGAGAACACTGCACATCTACAGTCATGCATGGCCTAACAATTCAGACACTGTCAACATGTTGTTAAGCAACCCTGTCAATTATCACCACAGTTTACTCACACAATCCACAATGGCTACAACATGATCACGGCACCCATACACGAAGTTGCTACTGATCAAAACGCCATTGTGCAAGGCATGACTGTATTTATAACTTTAAAAACTAGGAGAAATAGAAAATATTCTTGTAATATAAACTACAAGATAATATTCAGAACTCCACTTATTAAACAATGGTCTAAGCCATTCATACTTGTTAATATGTTAATGGCTGATCGTGGATGTCAATTTGACACATCTAATAAAAGGGAACTTAAAGAAAAAATAGCCCCCATCAGACTGTGTGCTGTAGACATGTCTGTGGGGCATTTTCTTGACTGCTAATTGAGCCCAGACACTGAAGGAGGCACCACCCTTAGGCAGATGGATCTGGGCTGTATAAGAAAGCTGGTAGAGAGAACAAGCCAGTAAGCAGCTTTCCTCTAAGGAATCTACTTTAGTTCCTGACTTCAGTTTTCTTCCTTGACTTCCTGTACACTCAATCTGTAAACTGAAATAAACCCTTTCCTCCTGGAGTTGCTTTTGGTCATGGAAAGCCTTCCTTTTTGTTTAAACAGAAAAAAGGAAATGGTGTGGGAAGTCCTTTTGTCTATATGATTTTATTGGTTAATGAATAAAGAAAACCGGCTTGGCCTATAGCATGGCAGGAAGAAGGGGGAATTAGGAGAAGCCATGGATTCACCGCCTAGGACAGATGCTGGGAACTTTAGCTGGTAAGCCACAGCCACGTGGCCATATACAAAATACTAGAGATGGGTTAGTTTAGGATATGAGTTTAGCCAGAAATACGTTTAAGCTATTGGTCAAACAGTACTGCAAATAATATGGTTTTCTGAGTGGTTATTTTGTGGCTGGGCGGCTGGGACAAACAAGTGACCCTTCCCCCAACAGTATTTATCACAACAACAGAAAGCAACTACAACAAACCTGGTTTCAGAAGACAGGGGTTGTTGGGACTGACCTGACAGTGGTTTTGGAAGATTTTAGAACTTTGTGCTGGAAAAACCATTGAATGCTCTGAGCTTAAAGGGCTGTTCCCTAAGATCTTAAAAGCCAAGAATGCTGAAAGAAAACACATGCTGTAGGAAGACTTGCAGCTTGTGATTACCTGCCTACTGGGACATGGCCTGTATATATGTGGACGCAGGACCTGCGTCTGCCCCTTTTCTTCCTCCTTTTGGCCAGCTGCTCGTTTGGATTGTTGGACTCAACCTCTGTCCACCGTTCAAGCAGAAAATTCTGATTTGTGAGTTTACCCCCAAATAAATAACTATCTATTTCTCAATTCTGAGCTAGTGTGAGATTTCTTTTAAGCATCCTTTCACCTCTTCACTTGGTGCCCACGTGGATTTAAATTCCATGCCCACTGGGTGAACAGCCTGGTCCTTCCATGGCCCAGAGAGGCTTGCTTTTGCCTAAGTGGTTTTTTGTAGAATCCCGTCACAGGGGAGTTTGCTGCATGTGGCTATTTGGAAATTTCCCAAGCACATGTACACACAACCTCTGAATTCCCCAGGGCAGGGTGATTACTTGCTGTGTGGCAACTAGTGAAGCTCTTGGTTTCTGCTCCCCGCCCCTAGATTTCTTGCTCTGTGTATGGAATTGATTTAATTGCTTTTAATTTGTCAAGCAACACACATTTCTCAGTATCTAACCAGTACCAAGGCAGAAACTAAAGCAGCCCAGGACCGATTCTGTCACCAGCTGCATTGCTTCTAGTCGCAACTCTGCAACTAAGCCATCTGCTGGACAATAAAGATTGCTGTTCACTGGATCACATAATCAGGTAATAAGTAAATCATTATGGTAGACTCCATTACCAATGCAACTTTTAGTACCTTTTTTGCTAATACTATGGATTGTATTTCTACCTCTGATCAAGATACTTACACACTGTTTACATTTGGAGGTCACTGTCCTCATTTACTGCAATTGTTTATTGTCTTAGTCTTTAAGTTATATAGGTATTAAGAATTACAGATCAATAGTCATCTATGTTTGTCATACTTATAGTTAGACTAATCAGGCTCTTTAGATACATAGAGATTATATTCTGCCATAGATAGATAATCTTCAACCACTTCAAAGAGCTGTAGAAAATGTCATTTAAATAACTTAGAGATCTGTTAAAGTGAGACACAATTGCTCCTGGTAGCATCGATCTATTCCCAAGAGAATGTTGAACACTGAAGACATTCCACTTGAGCTTGTCTTCTTAGCAAAAACTGGCCTTTGGGCAAAAAACGCCCATGCCTCAACCACTAACAAGATACATAGTATCCGAAAATGGATAAGCATGACTGTCTAATCTTTCCAAGAAAGGGTAAGACGGTTTAAAAAAAATTTCTTGCCTTTAAAAATAGCCTGTAAGTTATTCTAGGCCTTAGTCAAAGTTGGTTGCAAATGAGACTTTGGGTGATTGCCCAGGTAGTCAGTTGTCTCTGTCATTTGTTGCACATTTTGGAAGTTGCTTGATTGCACTTCCTGCTTACTCAAGTAATATTATTTCCTTTTTCAGATCTTAGATGGGGTCGAAGACTAGATAACTGTAGTTACTTTCCTCTCATGACTTGGCCAAGTTATTCAGTATACAAGACTTAAACTAGCTAGGATAGGATATTTGTTATTATTGTATATAATTTTATATTAGGGTTAGAACTCTCTTATTAAAAAAAAAGGGGGAGGTGATTACCCGCCTACTGGGGCGTGACCTCTTATACTATATACGTGGATACAGAACCTGCATCCGCCCCTCCTTTTAGCTGGCTGCTCATTTGGATTGTTGGATTCAACCTCTGTCCACTGTTCAAGCAGAAAATTCTGATTTGTGAATTTACCCCCAAATAATTAACTATTTCTCAATTCTGAGCTAGTGTGGATTTTAAGTGTCCATTCATCAATCTTCAAATGCAGACAATGGAGGTCTGGCTATGAAGCTTCAGAGCAAAGCCGAGACTATCCAGGCTGTTCACGTAATATTCTGGATGAAGACTATATGGAAATAGCCAGTGCTGAAGAGTCATCCGTGATTATAAGGAGTACAGCATCACTGAGACAAAATCTTCTGGGAAGTATTTCCCTGAGGCCAGCGCACAGTGAGGGCCAGGCTGAACTTCAAGCTGGAAGCTGAACATGACAAGATGTTAGAGCCTCACATGGTACTGGGATTGAAAGCATGAAGAGGTCATGGAGAGGAGCTGCTGCTTTGCATCATATGGTGCAGTTGGAGTTCTTGCAGAGAGGTCTGGAGCAGCTGTAGTAAAGGTGCAGCCTCAGCTGCAGAGGAAGCCCCAGGACCAATGCTGTGGGGCAGTGGTCTGGACCCTGTCACTTGTATTTTAAATAAACACTGATTGTAGCCAGGCAGGAAGCATAGGTGGAGAGACCAGGCAGGAAGTAAAGTAGAGGCAGGGCAATGAGAATTCTGGGAAGAGGGAAGTTTCAGTCTGCAGTTGTCACCCAGACACAGAGGAAGCTAGACATAGAGCAAGCAAGTTGTGACTGCCTCGCTGAAAAAGGTACCAAGACACATGGCTAATACAAACAAAAATTATGGGCTAATATAAGTTATAAGAGTTAATAAGAAGCCTGAGATGCTAGGCCAATCAGTTTATAATTAATGTAGACCTCTGTGTGATTTCTTTAGGACTTAATGACTGCAGGAACTGGGCAGGACAGAAACCTCAGTCAACAGAAAAGGGGTCTCAGAGAGAATTCAAGGCTTGGCACTGTAGAGAAGGGTTGGATCTCCTGAGAGAGGCCAGGAAAGGCTACTGGGGCAGAAAATCGTAGACTGTCTAAGAATGGAGGAAGCAGCTGAGCACAGTATGAGTGTATTAATCCACTGCTCTATGCTCTTGAATAGGGATGTAATGTACTAGCTGCTTCAAGTTCCTGCAGTCCTGACATCCCACAGTGACAGGCTGCCATCTGGAACTGTGAGCCAACTAAGCCTTTCTCCCTGAAGCTGCTTTTGTAGCAGGATTTATCATCACAGCAAAGGACATGAGAGGAAGGCAGAAGACAGCAGCAGGTCTGCCGCTGTGATAACCTGACTGTGTGACTGTCTGTGGGAGGACTGTGAAGAACTGAGCAGGCCGTCCAAGTGCAGGCTAATTAGAGAAGAATGTCAGACAGTGGAGGCCTAGGTCATGAGGATTGGGAGGAACAAGCTCAGCTAGGACCTGGGTTAAGAGTGTGTGTGGTAGTATGTATGGCTGCATTCTGCCTGTATCCTGAGAACTTGAATAAAGAAGTTAAAGATGACTGACTGACCTGTTTGACAAACTAGTGGCCTAAAGGCCACAGAAGATATTAAGGAAGAAATCAATTGGTTCAAGTTAAGTATTTTGTTCATAAATATCACCTTTTAAGGAAACCTGCATTGACATGTTAACAAGTCTAAAGCTTAGAAAAAAGTGGGAAAACATGCTTTTTGCCACAGTAGAACTACTTAAAAGGTAGATCTTTATAACCTTCCTTCTCATCCAGTAAAGTATATTACTCTGAAGCCTAACACAATTCACTTACTTTTAGGAGAAGAAACAATTTTGTTCAAATGAAATGATCTTTTATTTGGTAAGTGTTCATACACTGCTTCCTGTGAACTGGATACACAGTTACAAACACACTAACCACATACACATGACAAATGTAAGGAACAGAGAGCCACAGCATCACAAGTAAACACACAATCTGTCTCAAGAAAGAAAAGCTAGGAACAAATTTATACAAGAAAATATGTTTTTTAAGTTATAGTTTGAAAAATACCTCCCATCTGTTTATAGGATTAGAAAAGAGTTTGTTAAAAATACAGTATTTGAAATATATGTGGAAAGACAAAATTTCTTTTCTGTGAAGTGAGAAAGGAAAAAAATTCCTTGTGGAAAAACTGATATACCCAAGTTGTGACAGAAGGGGGAAAAGACAACTGCTACGAAACATCAACACAATGTGATACTCTCTGAAGAAAACGTTAAATTTCGGTTAGAGCACTAATGGGAATTAAGGCTAAAGCAGCTGTGCCAGCATGAGGACCTGAGCTTAGCTCCTAGGCGCCATCACTGGGGCAGCGGAGATGAGAGGAGTCCTGGAGCTTACAGCCTAGCTAGTCTAGTTCAGTTTGTGAGCTCAGGGTTCAGTGTTAAGACACTCTGCTAATTAGTTTTTAATGTTCAACTAGACACAAACTAGAGTCATCTAGGAAGACAGAAGAACTGGAGAACTGTCACATCAGCTGTGGGCATGTCTGTGGGGAATTGTCTTGACTGATGATTTATGGGGAGGGCCCAGCCCACTGAGGCTGGCACCATCCCTAGATGGGTGAGCCTGGACCATCTAAGAAAACAAACTGAGCGAGGTCAAAGGGACCTAGCCAGTAAGCAGCATTCTTCCATAGTTTCTACTTCAAGCTCCTGTCCTGACTTCCCCCAATGATGGGAGTGCTACATGTAAACCAAAGAAACCCTTTCTAGACCAAGTTAGTTTTAGTTAAGAGGTTTGATGGTATACCAACAGAAAGCAAGCTAGGACAGATGCTGTCTGAAAACATAAACAGAGAATGGCCGAGGACAGCAGGCAACATTGCCTCTGGCCTACACATAAGAACAAACAAGTCCACAATATACCAAGGCCTGGATGAAAGGCTACCTATGATAGCATCTAAAGTTAGTCAGTAGGCAATAAAGAACCACCAGTCATTTATGGAAAGTTTAAAAGCTGTATTTTAAACAATATTAATTAAGGGCTGGAGAGATAGTTCAGCTGTTCAAAAGTGCTTCCTGCTCTTCCAGTTGACAAGATTTCAGCTCCCAGCACCCATGTTGGACGGCTCGCACCACCCATAACTCCAGCTCCAGACAACCTGACACCCTCTTCTGCACTCATGAGGAACACACACACACACACACCACCACCTCCTCATACAACAACAGCCCATAAAAGAAAAGAGTATTAATTTCTATTAAATTTCCGTTAAATGGACCAGAAAAAGCAAGGAAGTGAGGCAGGCATAGCAGTGCATGGCTGTAATCCTAGCATTTGGGAAAGAGAGGCAGGAAGAGTCTTTGCTATACCCTGGGCTTAAGGTGAGCCTGGGCTTCATAAGATCTGGGATTTTAAAATAAAAACATTCTTGAGTAATTTTCACCCCTTCAGTGTGGGCAAAATCTATGACTTGCTTCTAACGAAGAACATATGCAAGAAAAGGAATATGATTTCCATGATTACATCACTTAAGTTTACAGGCTTGTTGGCAGACTCTCTGACTGTTTGTGACAAAAGGATGTGGTGCCCAAAGCAACTCATGGAAACAAAACAATACCAAAAAAAAAATTTTGTATTTTTAAACAGGAAGCTATTCTTATAGTTCTCTTAGACCAAGGGATTAAAGAATTAAACAGTATTCTCTTCTACCATAGTAATAAAACACAAAAAAGTAGGAAATGCTAAAATTATTAAGAAACACACTCAAGATTTGTAAACAAAGCAAAAAAATTGTGAGGAAAAAGGCACAACACATGAATGAAAGAACTGACTTCCTAGTTCAGTCTTAACGTCTGCTTCAACTCTAAGCTACATCTGCAAGGCAAGCTTGTCCTATACTCATCTGATCACCAACAGGTCCACATAATAGAAGAATATCCCCAAAAAAGTTTCAATACTAATCCCAAGAGTTTTAGGCAATCATTATTTATTATTTTAAACTAACTTAAGTACCTAAAGTACTTGCATGATGCAATTAACATGCTAATGACAAAACTTAGCCGTTTGTTTGTTTCTGAAATTGGGCATGGAGGCTCATGTTCTTTAAACCCAGCACTTGGGAGGTAGAAATAAGCAGATCTCTGAGTTCAAGGCCAGCCTGGTCTACAAAGTGAGTATAAGGTCAGGCCAATCTAGTCTACACAATGAGACCTTGTTTCAAAATAAATAAACCAACCAACCAACAAACAAAAACCTTAGAAATGGCTCAGTAGGGAAAAGAGCTTGCTCTCCAAGCAAGAGGCCCTGAGTAGACTGCCAGGCAACCATATAAAAAGCCAGGCAGGGCCAAACACCTGCAACCCCAGCATTGTCTCATGGTAGTAAGGCAAAGGGTGGTAGGAAAAGATACCCAAGGTTGTGCTCCAGCCTCTGCATGTGCATGCTCAGGCAAATGAACCTGTACATTCTGTGCATACACCACACACACACATACACACACACACACACACACACACACACACAGAGAGAGAGA
>LOEQ01000649.1:132908-148593 GCA_001685075.1 Bramus lutescens | reverse complement strand
TAACGGGCCAGGCAGTGTTTAAATGAGTACAATTGGTGTGTTGTTATTTCGGGGGTATAAGCTAGCCGTGCAGGATCCGGGCAGGACAAAAAGCAGAGCCCGCTCCCCTCATTACTACACTTAGCTATGAAGGTTTTAAGTGAGATATACATCCTATTCAATTAACCATATAAATGTATAACCAGCAAATAGAAGTCTACATCTTAGATAGTATTTCGGAGCTAGAACCAGAAATGAAAATGAAGTCAGCATGGTGGTGAAATCCCCAAGAAATCATTATTCTGTGGGAGTACTGGGAATTGAACTCAGGGCCCTGTGCATGCTAGACAAGTGTTCTGCCGCTGACTGGGTTCTATGCCTACCAGGAAAAGAAAAAAAATTCAATTGCTAGGACAGAATTCATTTTCTGCAGAAAGCCTTTCAACGTATTTCTTCCTACAGCAAGATTTCAGATACATCTGTAAGAAACTCAGTGTTTCTCCTGAATGTCACAGGAAGAAACTAAATTTGTAGCCAGTGTAAAATGAGTTGGGAACCTGGAAATTGGAGCATGCAAGGCATTTTTCTTCACTTGAAAAGAGAAAATGTCAAAGTAGAGGAGCAGAAAGGGAGGAGTCCTGGACACAACGTGCTCAGGCACTGAAATAGTCCTAGTGTGGAAAGTGTGAGTCTCTTGGTATAAAATGTATCTTCTGAGAGATTATATCAGGGAGGGTGGAGGGAAGAGGGGAAGGGAGAGGATCAGATGTATTGGTGGTCAGTTCTGTTGTCCAACTAGGTAGTCTAATAAAGTCTCATTATGATTTATCCATTGCTCATTTAGTGGTCTCATCAGGCTCTGAGTAATCTGATGTAATTTCTTGTCCTGAAAAGCTGAGGAAAACCAAGTCCCAGAAGCCCTTCCAAACAGAACGCACGCCCCTCATGCCCATTATCACAGGCTGACCTCAGCTCCCCCTGATTCAGAATGCTGGGATTAAGGCACGTAACAACATTCCCAACTACATATGACTTCTTATAACAGACTCTGAGTTCCTTGAACATGAGGTGTCTTCAGAGTTGAAGTTCTTTCTGCCCCCGGACCCATGTCTGGCACAAGGGAGGCTTTTGCTTTCTGTGTGACTAATGAGCATGAGTGGCTGTGGTTAGCAGACAGACTCCTTGCATTTACATCTCTGTTGTGGTGAACTGAAGCTTCTTCAAGAGACACACCATAGCGGTCCCTTCCTCCAGAACCCTTTCTCTTTTGTGTCCTTGATTATTATCTCCCATTTGGGGCTGGGGTAGGGATACTCTAGTTTTATCTTGGCTGAAGGAGCTGGTCTTAATATTGTACCCATTTCTGAGATCCTTTATCTTAGCCAAAAGACTGAGAAGTAATATAAACAGATGCTTTTCCTCACAGCTGACTTAAGTTCCTGAAAGAGGAGAAACAAGCCTTTGGTTTTATATGCTTTTCTGAACATTTCTTTTCCCTTACGGGACACATCACCTGCATATGTAACCATTTAGCTACCACTGTAAACCTCTGTGGTAGGGACCAGATCAGTCAGGAGATCAAGGTTGCATTGTTAAGGTGGCGGCATCTGCGTTTGAAGCACTCATGCTCCGTTATCACCAGCTTAGCGCTCCACTCTGGCACCTGAGAGGCTTCAAATGTGACCTAAAGTAGCATCCTCACTGCTATCATGACGTTCCATTTCTATAGAAACGTTATACTAGCACTGAGCTGTCCCTGATACCACAACCTTGTCCCGGTTTGTTCTTTTCTGTAGCAAATGCCTCAGAATGACATTTTAGAGCCCCTTGCTGCTGACGATCACAGAGAACAGCAAGGACACATTTACTGGAGGTTACGCCAGTCTCTGCCTCTCATCAGCTGTGGGAATAAGACAAGTCTCGGAAATCCTTTAAGCTTCAGTTCTTCATCAGAAAGACAAGGGACAATAAAACCACCATCAGATTCTGCAAGGATGGGAATAGAGGTAAGTGGTACAGTGCTTGCCTAGCAGGCTCAATGCCTTGGCTCAACCCCCAAAAGAGAAAACACACAGAAAGAGTGGTGCTGCTACAAAGTTCGGAGATGATGTAGACAAGGTGGCTGCTGTGATATCTGAAACATAGTATGTGTCCAGCTAATAGTAGCTGTTGTTATTCTTTTAGTTCATTAGTTATTTCTGCAATATAGAGGTACTCATATAGGTTCGTCATTGAGCCTGCTGGTGTGTGTGTCTGTGTGTGTGTATGTGTGTGTGTGTGTGTGAGTCTGTGTCTGTGTGTGTGTGCACGCATGCTATTGCTAAAACTGATCAGATTATAAATTATCACAATGCCTGTGTCCCATTAATTAGTCAAGACAGTCCAATGATGGAGTCGCATATCCTTGCTGTAGCCCCAGCCTCTCCAGAGCCTGCTGTGTGATGGTCCCATGGCTGTTATGTAAAGAAAACAGTAATGATATTGATCTTGGAGACTTCTTACAAGTCAAGCATAAATAATTTCTCTATCATTTCCTCATGCAAAGTCATTCATAACCATCTCTCCCGACGAACCAGGTCAGATCATAGGGACAGACCTGTCAGTGAGGAGTTATTCTGGTCCAGCTGTTGCAGTTCTCAAGGGAGAAGGACCAAGTGATGGATGCTTACTGTGCCATATTCTAAAGTTAGGAAGTACAGGATAGAGAATCTTGCATTTGGAGGAGATTTGAGGTGCTTCCCATTCTTCCCTTTTCTTCTACCTCCTCCCACCTGTTACTAGATTCTTCCATGGAGAACAACAAAATGTCATCCAGTGTTTGCTTTCCTCCAGTCCCCCAAACAAGCAGCTCATGTAAAGACAAAGTAGTTTGCGATTACCAGTCGCTAGCTGGGCAATAAAGTCCACAAACTCAGATTCACTTGTCTTTAAATGTGCATAGCATTTCAGAGCACATTGTGCTGCATGTACTGTGTAAACTATGCCATAAGTACTGTATGTACTGTGCTATATGTCCTAGATGTACTGTGTTGTATGTACTGTATATACTTGCTATATGTATTTTATATAGACTGTGCTGTATGAGCTGTATATCCTGTATGTACTGTGCCTTATGTACTGTGTATATTATATCTATTGAGCTGTATGTGCTGTGTGTACTGTATGTACTGTGCTGTATGGTACACTACATTCCCATCACTGTTTTCATTTCATTAATTAACTTTGGTTCTAAAGGTAAAAACTACTAGCTGGAAACGCATGGATTTGGGCACTCGGGCTCTAGTTCTGTCTGTATTGTTTGTCCAAACAAGCCTATATAACAGCTCCAGTATTGCAAAATACCAGCTCTCTCTGGCCTGTCCAGCTGCACCCTCCCCCTCAACAAACAGGAAAGCCCCAACTCATAAACAGGTCCTGTTCAAAAAGACTACAGATGTGTGGTGTTCGGAGTTCAGAATCTCTTCCCCACCAAGGCTGCATTATAAATGATGGCTAGGACCTCAGCTTTGTCCACAGCAATTTATTTCATTTATAAAGTAGTTAAATAATGAGACTAGTCCAAGAAGGAGGAAAGTTACCTTCCTCCTTCTCTGGTTTCTAGGAAAACCAGACAAAGCTTTGAGACATGTGCATGCTGCTCACTTGGGTACTCCTCCACTTCCTGTCTACCTCCATTTCCCCCCGTCTTATTAATGGCCTTTCCTGGAGGGACCCAAGGGCTCCAATCATAGCATCCCGTTCAGACCTTTTTCAGTCTGCAAAGTTCTTAGCTTTCCCTGTCCTTAGTTCTCACCCTTCACTCTTCTTCTCCCCTTCTCCACCTCTCATCTCTCTCTCTTCTGGTCCCAGTCCTACCCAGCCCCTAGGCTGTC
This sequence comes from Bramus lutescens, assembly GCA_001685075.1. Classification (NCBI taxonomy): domain Eukaryota; kingdom Metazoa; phylum Chordata; class Mammalia; order Rodentia; family Cricetidae; genus Bramus; species Bramus lutescens. The sequence continues at coordinate 144,742 of LOEQ01000649.1, read as the reverse complement.
TTCCCATCAAACATCACCTCAGTGGAGCTGCCCTTAGCTGATTAGTGGGGAAGGCAATCTGACTGAAGTGATCTGTGAACACTAAGCTCCGTAAGAGCTTCCTGGGTGTCTGGAGTTATTCCAAGCAGGCCTCAACTCTTTAGTTCCTCAACAAGCCAGCAAAAGAGGCACTATTAGTATCTGCATCCCACCGATGTGTAGCAAGGAGGCCGCTAGTTAGTTTCTGGCTGCTTAGCCCTGAAATAATCACACAGAAACTGTATAATTTAAATCACTACTTGGTCCATTAGCTCTAGTTTCTCTCTTTTTTAAAATTATTGATATTTTAGTTCTAGTTTCTTATTGGCTAACTCTTACATCTTAATTTAAACATCTCCATTCATCTGTGCATCACCATGAGGTCGTGTTCTACCAGCAAAGTTTCAGCACGTCTGTCCCTGGCAGCTCCATGGCTTCTCTTTAAGTGCTCCTCCTTTCTCCCAGCATTGCACTTAGTTTTCCCCACCTAGCTCTGTTCCCCTATAGCTAGTTCTTCTATGGGCCCAAAGCAGTTCCTTTATTAACCAATGATATTCACAGCATATAGAGGGGGATCCCACATCACAGATGAACCCGAGAAGCATCAGTTAAATGACCTTGATACTGCATTCAGTAATGGAGGCGTGGTGTGAATCTGAGACCCAAACTATGGTCTCATTGTAACTTTTCCAGACGATCTGCACCTTGAAAATGGAATGCCTCTCAATTCCAGTAGCATCAAAGAGAAGGGAAACCCATTTATAAGGCTTCAGGAAGATAATCTGGGTTAGGCAGCCACCAGGCCAGGATGGAAAGTTCAGAGGTTTACAAGGCATGGTTAGGTAAAATGCTGTGAGGGTTTCACCATGGTATCTTAGGTCGTATCCTTCCCATAGGCACAACGTGTGAGGATGCTCTTCCTAGCCAAGCTGGGGTGGGGAGTGTTCTTTCCAATATTTTTTTTTGAGACAGGGTCTCACTATGTAATTGTGACTGGCCTGTAACTTACTACAGACCTCATAGAGATCTGCCTGTCTCTGCTTCCTGATTAAAGGCATGTACTTTCACACCCAGATTCTAATTGTCTTAACCCTCCCATTCTGTGTTTCTCACCCCAGTTTTGGCACATATGGAAAGAAGAAATGGTGGAGCTGGGCATGGTGTCCAAAACCTTTAATCCCAGACTTGGGAGGCAGAGGCAGGTGAATCTATGAGCAGAAAGCCAACCTGGTCTACAAAGCAAGTTCAAAGACAGCCAGGGTTGTATAGACTATGGAGAGAAACCTTGTCTTGAAAAACAAAGCAAAACAAACAAAAGAAAGGAAAAAAAGGACATGGTTTCTCTTTCTCATAGAGAGGCACCAAGAAGCATGAAGAAAGGCAACAGCATCGGTATGCTGAGAAGTGACAATCAGCTCTGGGCTGTGGTGTGCTGAGGTCCTTAGGGCAACTGAAGAAAACATACAGCTCATCCAAGGGGCAGCTGTTTCTCCATCCAGGTGGCTTTGGTATGCAGACAAGCAGACACTTAGACGCCAGAGTCCTCGTAATTGCTATGCTATGCTGTAAAATGACACTGGGACCATGCACGTTGTTGCAGGGTTTTGTTGTTGTTTTTTTTTCCGGGGGGGGGGGGGTTCTGGGAATTGAACACAGAACCTTACATGTACAAGATGCAAAATGTGTGGGTTCAATCAAAATTTTGGCCTATTTTTGTCCCCTTAGAATTTGATAAGCTATTTTTAAAACAGGCATGGGTCCCCTTGTAAATTAGCAGAACTTCTTGTAAAGCTGGAGTAATTAAGAGTATGGTTTTAGTTCAAGAATAGACAAATTGACCCATAAAATGGAATAAAGAGTCCATAAAAAGACCACACAGATGCACAAAGTTAATTCTGTCAGTGTGGCAAGAACATGCAGTGGTGCTGGGCAATAGTCTGTCTGTAGGAGAATAGCTAATTTGGAAGTCTTTGTTTTACCACACACCCAAATCAACTCCAAAGAGTGATAAAAGCCAAAACAATAAATCTTTGAGAGAAGGTCTCCTTGAAGCTGGAGCTTATAGACTTGACTAGACTGGTTGGCCACACCCCAGAGATCCTCCTGTCTCTGCTTTGCCAGCACTGGGATCTTAGGTGCACACCTCACCTGGCTGGGTTTGTTTGTTTGTTGTTTGTTTTTTAATTGGGTGCTGGAGGCTGAACTTAGGTTCTCAGGCTTGCATAGCCAGCACTTTATCAACTATTATATTTCCAGCTTCTTTGTCCTCCACTCCAACTACAAAATGTTTAGAAAATAACCAAGGGTAATACTGTTATGATTTCTCAGTAGACCAATGGTTCTCTCCTCCTCCTCTCCCCACTCTACCTTTATTCTTTATTTTAAAAAGAAAGAAATCTTGTGTGGTACACTATAAAGCCAGCAGTAGGCAGAGTCCTAAGAATGGTCTGCCTACAGAAGGATTTCTTGTGCAAGACCAGTTTTTTTTGTTTGTATCTTATTTTTGAGCAAACTATATATCACTGTGTATCCTAGGCTGGTCTCTAACCTTCAGTCCTCCTGCCTCAGTTTCTCAAGTACAGGGATTACAAGTAATTAATACGTCACCAAGTCTGGCTTGAACAAGTCCTTAAAAACACAGACTAAAAAGAAAATGATTAACGTTTAACCACACACAAAAATTTTCTGATCAAAACAACATCCCTGATTATTAAGGACAAGACCACAAACCTGGAGAAGATATCTTAAAAAAAAAAAACCATAGCTGGCAAATACTTTACAATCACAATATTAAGGAATTATCCAAAGCAAATTGGGATCACAGAAACAAAGCTACTTTGGAGGAAGCATTTTACAAAAGAAGCCTAAATGCTCACTAAACACACAAAAGGATGCCTAACTTTAGTTCAACAGGAGAATGCAAACTATCATCATAATGTGCCAGACACATTCATATTGTAACATGCATCTGGTCTAGAACCACTGGGTCTCAGTGCCTGGTTAGCCTGCTCGGTAGGCAGTAGAACATTCCAAAAGCCATTGAATATGGAATAGCCACAAGTGACTTATTTGTTTACAGAAATGTTTGCGAGCCACCAAACTCCAGAAAAATGTATTCTGAACTCAATTCCTCCTTTGCTAGATCCTCGGGTGCCAGAGACCACTTCAGTCCCACCCTACTGAAAGGGTTGTGCACAAGAGTCTTAACAGATTGCACTTTGAACATCTTTATGCAATTTAAAAAAAAAAAGTAACTGTGTGACCAGATTGCCAAGGTCCCTCCAATGGTGTAGTAGAGACGGTAGTTTGGGGCCATGAAACTTTTGTTGTGTTTGATGTATGGGATAAAACCAATGGCCTTGTTCATGCTGAACAAGTGCTCTGTCCTTGAGCTACGTCCCCAGCCTTTGGAATTTTGAGACAGATTCTTGTTTCATAGCCCACACTGGCCTTGAACTCCCAACCCTGCCTCCACCTCCTGAATGCTGAGATTACAGGCATGTGTTGTAATCCATGTGTGGCTAACATTTAAATTTTTAAAAACCTCTGTAAATCTAGCCAGACAATGGTGGCATGTGCCTTTAATTCAGCCCTTGGGAGGCTGAGGCAGGCTGATCTCTGAGTCTGAGGCCAGCCTGGTCTACAGAGCTGGTTCCAGGACAGCCAGGACTACACAGAGAAACCCTGTCTCAAAAACAAAAACCAAACCAAACCAAACAAAAAATCAGTGAGTCTGCTCATGGTCTTGACGTATGTTTGCTGAATGAACAAATTCCTCATGTGAGACACTATCATCCAGGCTTCTCTTTGATACAACAGGGCTTGTCCATTCTCTCCACCAGTGTCTGGTATAATTCCTTTATCTAACGCCAGTTGCATTGTATCTTCTGGATCAGACGATTTCCCGAATGTTCCTAATCACAGAGGAACATGACTGCATAGCAGACCCAGGGTTCCTCCCACTGAAGAAAGAAAAAGTGTTCATCCCGTCTGAATACTCGTCTCTTTGGAGTTTGTTTTGTGTCACTGGGTCTCAAAACTTGATACCTCAATGTGTCCTCCAGAACTGGGTTTCAGAACATGCGAACCAATGCCCATTTTTACAGAAATAATACCCATAGATGCGGCAGCCAGGTGAGTTTTCCCAGAGCTGCATCTAATGCGGAAAACATACCTCCAAGTCGTGACTCTGATAACTCAAAATCATTTTCGAGTTGGGCAAGAAGTTCAGATTAATTGGACATCATGCAGATGAAATTTAACTCAGGACAAATGGCTAACTGTGGTGCCTATTAGCACACCAAACATGTGCAGGCCTCCAGGTTCTCTCGGTGTCACAGGTACCTGTTGTGGTATCCCAGGCTGCCTTCCGGGATCCTCTCAACTCTTCTCGCCCTACTCTCTACACTGAACCTCTCCAGTCCAGGGCCTGCCTCCCTTCCCCCACCTTCTCATTCCTATATGATCATGCCATTTCAGCTGTGTGCTTTCTTGGCTCCTTCCTCTCTTGCCCCCCTCTCCTTTGCCTGCCCCCCACCTCCATGATGGCCCCGTTCCTTCTGCTGGCTATGTTCAATGTACTGCTCTCCCTCCCTGCGCTGGACTCTTCCAGATGCCGCAGGCTATTAGTCTCCCCATAGCTGCAATAAAAACCTTCTATTCGACCAGACCTTGGAGGGGTCATGTTCTCCTTTCTCCTTTCATTCACTGGGTAACTTATTAAAATAAAGGCTGGGCGGGCAAGATGGTTCATCTGGCAAAGAACAAGTATGAAGATTGGATGCCCAGACCCGTGTAAACAGCTGGGCGCAGTGGCATGTGCCCGTAACCTCAGGCCTGGGGTGGTGGTCAGAGAGAGGTAGATTATGAAGCTCCCTGGCCAGCCAGTCTAGCTGAATCAATGAGCTTCAGGTTCAGTGAGAGACTTTGTCTCAAAAAATAAAGGTGGAGAACAACCAAGAAAGACATCAGGCATCAACCTCTAGCCACACATGTACACGCCCACACTCAAAAGTTCATACCACACACACACACACACACACACACACACACACAAAATAAATAAGTGCATGTATAAATAAATCATTTGTTAATTAAGTGTTATTCAGCCCAAGGTTCTGGAGACTGGAAGTTCCCAGGTCAAGGGGCACAGCTACTGAAATTTGTTTGTTGTTGGAGATCCAGGTGGCCAAAGATATCACACAATGAGGGGAAAACCAAGAGACAGAACCAAAGTTGTGTGTGTGTGTGTGTGTGTGTGTGTGTGNTTCATACCACACACACACACACACACACACACACACACACAAAATAAATAAGTGCATGTATAAATAAATCATTTGTTAATTAAGTGTTATTCAGCCCAAGGTTCTGGAGACTGGAAGTTCCCAGGTCAAGGGGCACAGCTACTGAAATTTGTTTGTTGTTGGAGATCCAGGTGGCCAAAGATATCACACAATGAGGGGAAAACCAAGAGACAGAACCAAAGTTGTGTGTGTGTGTGTGTGTGTGTGTGTGTGCCACATGCGCATATCTGGAGACAGAAGTCAAATCTTTCCTCAGAAGTCATCCACTTTGCTTTTGGAGATGGGGTCTCTTACTGGCCAGGAAATTGCTGAGTAAAAGCTGGCTGACCAATGAACCCCGGGGTTCCCTATCTCCACCTGTATGGTAAAGCTTGTCTCTTTTACACTGGTCTGGGGATCAAACTCAGGTCCTCACATCTACAAGGCAAATGATGCTTTACTGATTGCACTATCTCCCCACTCCCAAAAGGACTTAACCTGTTGATTGAGGAATAGGTCAAACCATTCATAAGGGCAGATCCCTTATGATAGAAATCTCTTAGGGTACAACAACCTGTTTTCGTCTCTTAAAACCTCACAGTGGGGCTGACAGTTCAACCTGAATCTTAACGGGGAAATTCAAGCCATGGGGACAGGAACTGTTTTGGGGTTTTTTGTTTATTTTTTTATTTTTTATTTTTTTTTTTGTAGGTAAGGAGACTCAGTTCTAAGTCAAAAGACAATAAGCCCTTCAGCAGTTGCTCTCAGATTGCCCAGGGGCATGTCAGCTAGGCAAGATTACAGAGGCTAAACTCCTTCAGGCTTTCAGTTCTCTTTCAGTTCTGTGAGGTAAAGAGTGAAGGACTGGGATGACTTTCAGTATTTAACACAGATTCCATTCTTAGAGTAGTCTTAAGGGTGGAAGCTGCAAGGTCTTTGCAACCAGGACCCTCACTTTACAGACAAGAGCTTTCATTGTACCAAGGTCAAGCTACTCTAAGGTCTTGAGGTAGGTAGTAGACAGGGGGACCCTGGATGGGTTTAGGATGTGATTTTAAAATCAGAATGAAGGATGACAGAGAGGTGTTGTGAGACAGCAGCTGCCTGCCCCTAAATGTTTGCAGAAGGGCATTCTGATCCCCACCACCTCTACCAAATGAACAGCTGCTAACAGTTGGAGACAACTGTCCTTCCTTTGATTTTGAAGTTGTAAAAATCTTGCAATTAATGACATCAGAGAACACTTGCTCCTCTTGGTCCCATCCATCAGGCCTTGGAAGGTGACTGGGCCAACAGCTGTCGTATAAGAACTTATACCCAGCTAGAACAGGAAAGCGAGTTGAAAGGGGGATACAATCCAAATCAACTTTCAGCACATTGGCATCTGAAAGAGAAGTCCCCAGAGAAGGTCGACCTTGTCTTTGTTGGATGGGAAAGTGAAGAAAACATGGCAAGCTAAGATCAAATTAATCTCTCCGGAGTGAAATTCATGACTGGAAGAGAATGAAACAGGCCATCCCAAAAGGATAAAGAAGGAACTCGTAACTGCCTCCCAGGAGGGACCAACGGCACCATGGGAAGACTCTCTCGTACTGCAGAACCTCCTTTCTCTACACTGAAGTATTTGAATCATGAAGCTTTGTCTGTTTCGTTTAAATTAATTTCCATAAAGGGAGTTAATGAAGCAATCTTTAAGATTATTGTGCTTTAAAATGCAATCCTTATTAAACTGGACTGAACCAGTTTAATAATATTCAGAACTAACCTGAGTCGTCTACAGAGATTTGAGGACAGTATGGCCAAGCCTATGCTGTCTGGAGTAGCCGTGGGGGAGCAGCTGGCTCTCACCGGAGCATCAAGCCAACACATGCTTCTCATTCTCTTCTAATATTTCTTGTGGCAACTACTGAATAGATGTCTGCAGCAAAGTATCTCCTTTTTTGGAGAAGGACTAAGTATGGCTACTACCCTGTTTTTACAGCTCTCATCACGCCGTCCAGTTCAATATAACAAAGTTCCCATCTTGGCCAACAGCCCATACCTGCTTGATTTTGCTCAGATTTTCTGGGCTATGTTGATAATCTGAAGGCAACAGGAAAGAACTGTATATGCCTGCAAAACTGCATTATAATTATAGACATATTTATTACACACACGTTTTTCAGAAAAGGTCTTGTGTAGTTCAGGCTGTCCTCAAACTGGCTATGTTGTAGAAATGATCTTGAACTTGAACGCCTGAGTAATGGAAGTTCAGGCAGGTGCCATCACACCTTTTATGAAGCACCCCAACCTGGGGGTTTCCCACATGCTAATCAGGCACTCTACCAACTTAGCGACATCTCCAGGCTCTATAGATACCATTTTAAAGAAAAAATATTTCAGAGATATAATGTCATAAGAAGTCAGACTTATTAGAAGGTGGTATCAAGGATATTAATCAACTGATGTACTCTGTATAATATAGCAAGAGAGATGGGTTCTCAGCATTATAAAGCACACCATTCAAGAGGCAGGATTGCGCAGCAGCTTACATCATGGAGTCCAGAGCCAGAATATCTGGGAATTTCCACTTCACTACTGAACTAACCATGCAGCTTTGGGCAACTGACTTATCCCCTGGTGTCACAGTGTTACTATCTATAAAATGAGTGTGTGTGTCTATGTATGTGTGTGTCGGTGTGGGTGATATCCCAAGCTGCAAAGGGTCATTATAAAATGAAGTTGGTTAATAGTTTAAGGCATCTGGAAAGGCAACTGGCTGCGTGGTAAGCACAGCTGTATGTAAATATTAGTATTCTGCAAAGAAAACTGTGGCATTGTGGTCCAGGCCACAAGTCCCCATGTATGAAGATCTGTTTTTATCAGACTGTTACAAAGGCCTGGAGGAAGCAGTCCTCAGGGCGACCTATTCCCTCTCTCAGGTCCAGGCTCATAGGCAACTCCCTTGATTACTAACCCAGCTTCCCAGATATCTTTGCTCTGAATGAGATGCAGGATATCTGTCACCCTCCCAGAAAGTAAATGCAGTGGTATTTGGTTTACACATCCATTGTTGTGGGGGAGGGGTGGTCACTGAGTCCGCATGTCTGGGTACATTCTTAAAACCTACTTTACAAGTATGCCCAACTGAGGTCTAAAACTTGCACCTTGGTAAAATTACCAAGGGACACATCATCCCAGAACCATTTGGGGGTCAGGCAACATGAAAGAGGCTGGGTGTTATTGCTCTGTTGTGTGTAGAGACCACTCAACACGTTTGCAAAACATGGCCATTTTGTTTAGTAAAATGTTATTTTTTAACATACTGTTTATGTAGAGTAATTATACATTTGAAAAAGTGCAGTTTGTTAAATACATGTGACAGTCTTAAGCCAAGGAAGGAGCTGCTGTCGGTTTGCTTTTGAAAGCTAATACAAAACCAGAAGGGCCATGGAGCCCTTTTATAGGGAAGGGGCCAATTGTAAGTATATTCTCAAATATAACCTCCTCCTTCAAACTCCTAGGGGCTTAGAGTTTGTGTTCACACGTTTTGCAAAACTAGGTGGTTCCCGGAGAGGGCCATTAGAATTGAGATAGTCAAAATGCTAGTGCAACCCCCAATACAGGTGGGTTGCCTTCTAATCCAGGCTCATGTGACCCTCATTACCTTTGCTCCTGTCGCCATTCTGAACAGTGGGCTCTGTTCTGAGAGCATGGGAAGAGGGTCATGACAAACTGGAGTTTCTCTAAATCAAGGCAACCATGGGAAAGAAACAACTCTCTTATGCCAGTCAGGATATTTTAAATTGTGACTAGCAAAGCATTAGAATTAACCAGGGCTGAGTAAAATAACCTCATGTATAATTTAAACCACATATTTCTGAATTATTTTTGTTATTATTACTATTATTATTGGGTCTCAAGTAGACCAGGCTAGCCTCAAATTCCCTATACAGCTGAGGTTGGCCTTGAACTCTGAATCACCTTGCTTCTCCCTCCCAATGCTGAGATCACAGGTATCTTTAAACAAGGCTTTTCTGGAGCAAGACATGGTGGTTCATACTTGTAATCCCAGTACTTAGGAGGCTGAGGCAGAAGAATTACTAAGAGTTCAAGGTTGGTCTAAACAACAAAGTGAGTTCTTGGTCTCTCTGGGCTATAGAATCTGACTCCGTCATCCAAACAAAAACAATCAAAACAAAAACTCCCAAACAAACACCCGGAGCTTCTCTGAGAGTTCCCATGTTGTAATAAACTCAGGTCTCTCTCATCTCCACTTGCTTTTGGATATTGGTGATTTCAGACAGGCTCTGCCTTTATGGTCCCTGGTGAATGTCAGCAGGTCCCAAGGCTCCATTCATCTTCATCCTCACCCCTACTTTAGAGGTAGCATTTCTAGAGGAAGTCCTGAGATTTGTTTTTTCTTTCTGGGTTGGCTTACCAACTGTGCATTCCTTATGATACCACTGTGTCCAGGAAAATGAAATACTAGTCCAGGCAACACATTCTATTCCCCAAGTTCTCCAGGCCACGTGGAGCCTCATGTGGAAATGAGGACGATTAGGGGAGAAGGAAGGAGAAATGGAGGCTGCAGAAGTAACCAATAAAAGCAACTGCCTCCTTGTAAGAAGAACATTAAAGATCAGGAGACTCAGTTCTCTACCTTAGGAGGGTGAGACATGAAAAGGCTAAGGGATTTTTTTTTTTAATATTTGAAGGTGTCATTGAGAAGAAGCATTACTTTATTCTGTGAAACCCCACTTCCAGTTAAAGCTCACCAGCAATCAGAATTTTATTAAATTTAAGCAATTTGTCCACAAAGGAAGGAAAAAAAACCCAACAATCAAAACAGAAAGGTAAGCAATGAAATGTGAAATTTCCCCTCCTTTTCTTTCCTGCTTCTTGTGTCCCCTCTACTGGAATCCTCCAGAGTTACTCTCGGGGAACTAGTGATGAAAAGCTTTCTGAAGACTAGAACGACCTGTTGGGCATGGTGGCATGTGCTATAATCCCAGCCTTTGGGGGATGAAGGCAGGAGAACCAGGACTCTAACACTATTCTTGGCTGTACGACTAGCTCAAGTTATGTGAGACTGTAGCCCATTTTCAAAATTCAACAATGTCTACATCTTAAAGAACTGGTGCTCCATCTTTTTAAGCAAGATGTTTTAAGATTTCTATTTCAGGTGAATGTGACCTAAGTAACTATAAGGTACCAGTACTCGATGAGTGAACCAAGTGATTAAGTGTGGAAGGTACCTTGTAACATTGGGGCCGGGCTAGTGGAGGTTTCCTGCCTGGCCAATCAGCGTTTACTTAAAACATGATTGACAGAATACAGACAATTCTCCCGCACCAGTACCTTAGGAAGGATTAGGAAAAGTTAAGACATTCAATACTAAACTGGGGTGATTGTGATACACACTTACAATCCCAATACGTAAGAGACAGAGGCAGAAGGATTGCCCTAAGTTTTAGGGCAACCTGATTTACATAGCAAATTCCAGATCAGCCAGGACTATGTAGTTAGACCTTGCCTCACAAAAACAAAAACAAAAAAGAGTAAATATTGTTCATTATAGAACAATAATAGTAATAAATCTATCAAATCCCCCTTTCTCTTAAAACCAGAGCAATCATGGCAGAGATGGTGAGTAGGTACCTAAGAAGGATGCTGTTGAGATGGGCAGAGGCGGGGGCCAGGCCTGTGAAAGAGCCCTTGAACCAGAAGATGGAAGTGAGAAAGAACAGGACAGGGAGCAGCAGCGACTCCCAGACGCTCCATGGGAGCTGGTTGGCAGACGGCTCTGTGGGGCATTCTGTGCACGCATGAGTCATCACAGGTCCCTCTGTCCTGATCTAACTCTGTCAGGTGATTTTATAACTGGACCCTGCTTCAATTTATGTTCAGTATGTGAATAGTTGCTTTTGCTTTTGGAACACTTCTAGTATCAGAATCTCTCTCTCTCTCTGTGTGTGTCTCTGTGTGTCTCTCTGTCTCTGTCTCTCTCTCTCTCTCACACACACACATGAGTCATTCACTGTAAACTTAATCAAGCGATCATGTCTGATCCACGCCTAATACCCTCAGCTATAATAAATACACATTAGTGTGTGTTTGTTTTACACACCACTTAGCATTAAACACATCTCACTTCTTGAAAATGTTATCTCCATTTTTCTGGTGGAGATTTAGATCTTGAATGGATAAATAGCTTGTTCAAAATCACATAGCCCAGAAGTTGTAGAACCAGAATTGAGGGCCAGTTCTAACTAACCAAACCCACATTCCCTCCTACACATCTCTGCCTTTACATTCATAATCATGTTTATATGTATGTATGCTTCGTGGGAGAGCATGCTTGTGATTCTGTGTGGTTAGATAGCATACACGTGTTCATGACAATCCCAAAGTACAATTTTTTCTTTGTTTCTTTCTTTCTTTCTTTGTTTCTTTCTTTCTTTTTCTTTTTCTCTTCTTCTTTCTTCTTCTTCTTCTTTTTCTTCTTCTCTTCTTCTTCTTCTTCTTCTTCTTCTTCTTCTTCTTCTTCTT
>LOEQ01000649.1:116848-132818 GCA_001685075.1 Bramus lutescens | reverse complement strand
GGAGCCTGTCTTGGAGCTCGTGTTGTAGATCAGGCTTCACTCGAACTCACAGAGATCCACCTGCCTCTGCCTCCCAAGTGCTGGGAATTAAAGGTGTGCATCACCCCCGTCCAGCCATATTTTTCTTATTTGTTGTTCATAAATTATCACAAAATTACTTGGGAAGAAAATTATCAAAAAACAACAGACAACTGGCTTTTCAGAAGAGCCCCCTCTGATACTCAGCTGCATGGACCACACAACAGGGTTGCTCCTTCCTGTCTTTATGGATTTGCTTTTGAACAAGTTCAGCAGAGAAACACTTGGTGCTTATTTTTGAGGCTTGTGTCAAATGAGTACTGAGACCTTATGAGCTTGACAGTGCCAATAGGACACAGTTTTTCTTAACAACCACTAAATAAGACCCCTCGCTGCAAAAAATAAATAAACAAACAAACAAATAAATAAGCAAAACAACCATAATTTCCTAAGGGAGTACAGACTCCTTTAGCCAAGAGTTCTCAGCTAAAAATTAAAAGTTTTAATTCTTTAAAACAAACAAAAAAATGAAGCCAGTTATTTCTTTTTCATTCAGCAAACCGTTGTGTGCTCAACCTCTGTGCTAGTGCCCATGGGAGAACCCCAAGCATGTCTCAGTAGCGGCTCCCCTACAGTCTGTTCTTCAGAGAGTCTGACCTTCACCCCACTAAGTCCCTATGCTGGCCCTCATTATTCTCTTACCAGGGAATGAAACTTTTTACAGCCTGGGCTCATTTTGTTTATCTACTTGTTCTTCTATGGCAGTTTATCTGACCCCATCTGTCTCCCTCGCTGTTGTGCCTGGATGATTCAGCATGAACCTAGGAGAGAGGCTTAATGAGAAGGTGTCTCCAGAACCCAGCAATGCCTCCTGCATGGTGGCACTGAACAATCCGTGAATCTCTGTACTTATGGAATGACTACGGCCTAAGGCATTCCTGAAGGAATCAGGCGTGATGGAACTCTGTGGAGCGTTTGGTTGTCTGAACAGACACTGTCCTAGAACAGGCTGGAGGGGGGAGATACTAATCAGGCAGTGCTTCAGAGGAAAGACACAAGGCCCAAGCAGAGTCCAGCCCAGCCTTCCATTTCCTGGGACACACCCACCATTCCTTATCAGGCTCAAGGTTCCAGCCAGAGTAGCCTGTCCTTTTGCCAACAAGTGTCAAACTTCAGCAGGAGAAATATATGTCTATTTTTTTTTCGTTTTTCTTTTCTCTGCTTCCCATCCCATCCACCTTCTTCTTCTTCTCCTTCTTACCCGTCCCTCTTTCTCTCTCTTTACTTCCCTCTCTCCTCTCCCTTCCTCTCTTCTCCCCTCCTTTCTTTCCTTCTTCCTTAAGAAGCTGCAAGGGTGTGCACACACAACTAGATCTTCTCCCACGGGGAAGCCCACCTTGACAGCAACAGTCAGAATTTAAGAGAGAGACTGAAAGCCAGGGATCCGCGGGCATGTCCTTTTCAGGGCTTAAGTGTTCAGTTTCAAATCTAGTTTCCTCTTATAAATAACCCCATAAAACCAAAACCAAACCAAAACAAAACAAAAAACCTCAAGCAGCTCTGCTGAACCTGAGAATCCCAGTTCATAGAAATATAGAGTGGTGGATGCTAGTAAGGGGCTTTTTGGGTAAAGCATGGAGATTGGGTTAAATATGATGCTTAAGAAAGCTTGTACCTAAGAACTTCCATGATAGATACAGCCTTAACTGTCTCTTCACTGTGGTTCTTATTTACACAGCTGGCTTGTTCTTTAAAATAGACATGAAATAAGAAAAATCTTTAGGATATAAAGCTAAGTGAGGAAGGAGGGATGGGAAGAAACAAACAGGCAGAGGACTAAGGCTCAGAGAAATTGCACAGATTTTGAGTCAAACACTTTGATTTGAATATATAGTTTCGATTTGCGAATGTGGCCTTGGGCATATTGGTTAATATCTTAGAGCCTTTGGCTTTCTGGCCTGTCAACCAGAGATAACGCTCTCCCTGTTACTGAGAGATTAAATGAAATGCAGCATGCAGAATCTCCACCACTGTGCCTGACGTTTAATAGATGTCACTTTTTCTTAATGTTCAAAAGATAATAATAAACTCACCAAATAAATCTAAAAATGCTGGCTGAAACCTAACTCCATGTTAATAGTATTTGTGCTTGAATTCAGCCAACAAACATTTATCAAAGCTGATGATGTACAGGTAGGCCTTGGGTGACAACAATGGTTAAAATGGGCAGAGTCCTTGACTCTGAGTTAAACTCACCGAGTTTAACTTCACGTGGAGAGAGATATATGATAAACAGATAAATTAAATGATGGCTCGAACATCTGGAGGTGCTGAAGATAGGGAGTATCATTGCCCATGTGGAGATAGATGAGCAGCAATTATTTTAGCCCTTCATTGATATTGGCGCTGGGCCAAGCATCCTACCAACTGAACTGCATCCCCCGTCCGTGAGCAACAGTTTCAAAGCAGACGTCATGAAAAGCTCACTGAGAAAAAGATTTGGGGCAAAGATTTGGAAATAAAGAACAGCAGCACAACTATTGAAAACGTTTCTCTCCTTTTGTTTTATTTGTCCTCCTGAATTTTTTAACTTAAATTTTCTAGCATGTCTGTGTGATGCAGGTGCACATGCAATACCACGTGTGTGGAGGTCAGCAGACAACCCGTCTGCTCCCTTCTTCATGGTGTGGGGTCCATGGTGAAACTCGGAACATAAGCTTGTCCCCAGGCGCTCTTCCCACTGTACCGTCCTGCTGCCTTTTCAAGCAGGAATTTACAAACTCACTTTATTCTAAGTTTGTATTTTGGAAGACTGCTACTCTTTTCCCAGTTTTATTAAAATATAATTGAAACATAAAATCACATATTTTATTTTTCACAAATAAAATCATAAGGTGTGCAACACATACACATTCTGAACTTATTACCTTAAGCTAATTAACATCCGTCACCTCACAGAGCTACCATTTTTGTGTGTGTGCTAAGAACAGTTGAGATCTATTCACTTGGCATCTAGCACTGCCTTATTTTATTTGCTTTTTGAGACAGGGTTTCTCTGTGTAGGCTTGACTGGCCTGGAACTTGCTCTGCAGACCAGGCTGTCCTCAAACTCACAGAGATCTGCCTGCCTCTGCCTCCCCAGTGCTGGGATTAAAGGCTTGCACCACCATCCGGCAAGCACAGTCTTATCAACTGTGGTTATCACGTTGTGCATTAGAGTCCTACATTTCTGACTTCTGGCCTCCCTGTTCCTGCTGGCAATTGCTGTTCACTCTCTGCTTGTTTAGATTCCACATGAAGCAAGATCATGCAGAATGTGTCTTTCTCGCCTGCCTTAATTTACTTAGTATGAAACCTTCTATGTTGATCTATGCTATTACATATGATACTTTCTCTTTAATATTTTATTGTGTGTGTGCACATGTGTGTGTGTGTGGTGTGTGTGATGCACGTGCATGTGCACATGCTCAAATGAGTGTATATGGAGACCAGAGGGACAACCTCAGGCACAAATTACCATTTATTTGTTTATCTATAAATTGTTTGTTTTGAGACAGGTTCTCCTACTGGCCTTGAACTCACCATGTAGGCTAGGTCAGCTGGCCAAGGATCTGCCTGTCTCTGTACCCCAGGGAGGGGATCACCAAAGCACCACCTTACTAAGGAAGGTTTTGATTCTTGAACTTAGTTTTCCTTAGTTTTCAAAGCAAACACTTGACTGCCTGAGCTGTCTCCTTAGTCCGGATTTCTCCTTTTAAAAGGCTGAATATCCCATTGGGTGTAAATCTCTGTCTGTCTGTCTGTCTGTCTGTCTGTCTGTCTGTCTGTCTGTCTGTCTGTCTGTCTCTCATGTTCTTGCGTTCTGTCCATCCATCTACTTACTTGTGGGTTGTTCCCATATCTTAGCTGTTGTGGATTTCACTATGATGAACATAGATAGGGATGCAGCTGTCTCATCCCTGTACTGATTTCCTTTCTTCTGCCCTGTATCCAGATGTGGGGTTGCTGGATCATCTGACCATTCTGTTTTTAACTTTTTGAAGAGCCTCCATTCTGTTTTCACAATGACTGTACCAATTTCACAATGACATCGGCAGTGTGCAATCTTTGTTTTCTTCCAGGCTCTGCCAACATCTCTTATCTTTTTGACAGCAGCCATTCTAAACAGTGGTGATGATAGTATCGTATCCTGGTTTTGATTTGCGTTTCCTTGAAGATTAATGGTGTTGAACGTTTTTTAAACATGTCTTCGGGTCATGTGCATATTATTTAATATTTGCTCAGGTTTTTTTTGTAGTGCTGGGATAGGACCTTGAATCTTGTGTTTACTAGTCAAGAACTTTACCACTGTCTTAGTTAGGGCTTCAGTTGCTGAGATGAAACTCCATGACCAGAAAGCAAGATGGGGGGGAAATATTTGGCTTATATTTCCATATCATTGTTCATCTTGAAGGAAGTCAGGACAGGAGGCCAGAGCTGATGCAAAGGCCATGGAGAGGTGCTGCTTACTGGCTTGCTCCTCATGACTTATCTGCTTCTTATAGAGCCCAGGACCACCAGCCCAGGGATGGAAACACCCATAATGTGCTGGGTCTTCCTTCATCAGTCAACAATTAAGAAAATGCCTTAGCTGGGCAGTATTGGCACAAACCTTTAATCCCAGCACTCAGGAGGCAGAGGCAAGAAGATCTCTATGAGTTCAAGGCCAGCCTGGTCTACAAAGCGAGTTCCAGGACAGCCAGGGATACACAAAGAAACCCTATCCTACAAAACAAAACAAACAAAAAAAAAACAAGAAAGAAAAGAAAATGCTTACAGGCCTGCTTATAGCCCATCTTATGGAGGCATTTTCTTAATTAAGTTCCCCTCCTCAGATGGCTTTAGCTGTGCCAAGTTGACATAAAGCCATCCAGCACAACCACTGAGCTATAAACTTAGCCTTGTTTTGTTGTTACTATTTGTTTTTGAGACAGGATCTCCTTCTCTAGCTCAGGCTGTCTCCCGGAACTCACTGTGTGCTGGCCTCAAACACAGAGCAATCGCCAAGTCTCAGCCTTCTGAGTGCTGAGGCATGTAGCACCAGATGCAGCTCACTTTGCCAGTTTTAGAGAAAAGTGCTACTCGGTTTGTTCTACTGGTGAGCATTGAATTCTTTATATAATTACTTTATTAACTCTATTGCATTAACCCCTTATCAGACACGGGGCTGGCAAATATTTTCACTGATTTTGTAGGCTGCCTTTTCCTTTCGCAGTGTCCCTTTTAGTGCAGAAGCTTCTCAGTTTGGTGCAATCTGACCACTTATTTTGCCTTTGTTGCTTGTGCTTCAACACACACACACACACACACACACACACACACACACACACACACACAGGACTGCCAAGGTTAATCTTGTGGATTTTCCTCCATGTTTTCCTTTAATAGTTTTATGGCTTTGGAGCTGATATTTAAGTCTCTAATCAATTTTGGATGAATTTTTGTGTACAATTAAAGAGCAGATTTAATGGTATGGTAATAGTCAGCTTTCCCAACACCTTTTGTTGAAGAGACTATTCTTTCCCTGGTGTGTCATCTCAATGTTCTTGTTAAAGACTGGGTGAGCATACATACAGATTCTCTGTCTGGTTTTGTACCAGTTTCCTACTGTTTGGATTATTCTAACTTTATGACATCATTTGGACTTAGGAAATGTTATTCCACTGTTTCTTCTTATTACTCAAAGTTTCTTTGGCTATTCATGGTCTTTTGTAGTTCCACGTGAATATCAGAATTGCTCTATTTCTGTAAAATATGCCAATGAATGTTTAAGATGTCTTATAGCATATATTAATTATGTATGACAATGAGTTTCATTATAAGATTTATGCCATTGGATTTTTGGTAGGGGTTGCATCAATATACCCAATACTTTGAGAAGAATGGATATTTTCTTAACATATTAATCTTAATGTCTCCAACCCTGTACATATTTGTGTTTCACTCAGTTTCTTTCATCAAGGCCTTGAAATTTTTGGAACATTTGTCTTTTAGCCCCTTGGTTAATTTATTCCTTAAACATCTTACTCTTTTTGGTACTATTATAAATGGGATTTTTCTTAAATTTTCTCCCTCCCCTTTTCTCTCCTTCCTTTCCCCCTTCCTGCCCTTTCAGAGTCTCATGTATTCCGGACTAGCAGGCCTTGAACTCACTACACAGCTGACAATGATCTTGAATTTTTGATCTTCTTCCCTCTACCCACAAGTGCTGGGATCACAAACATCCACTACCACATCTGGGTTGTACAGTGCCAGAGAGCAAACCCAGGACTTTGTGCAGGCTTGACAGCACTCTACCAGCTGAGTCATATTCCCAGCCCTTTAATTTCTGTTTTAGGTAGTTCCTCTACCGTGTACGGAAGTAGAAATGGCTTATGTTGTGTCCTGGAGTAAAGAACTAATCATTTCCCACAGGTTGAGTCTTTAGAGTTGACATATGTAAGACTATGTCATCATAAACACAGATTAATTTCTTCCTTTTCGATTTGGATGCCTTTTACTATTACTACACCTGCTAACACTTCCTCCCCCACCTCTCATTCCTTGTTCTGGGGACTGAACCTGGGGCCTTGTGCCTCTGAGCTCAATTTCAAACTCAACTTCTTATTTTTCCTTGAGTCAATAAGCTTTTATCCCTTTTTGTTGTGCTTGGATTTGGCTTTTTGTTTTGAGACAGGGTCTCAAGCTCAGGCTGGCCTTGAACTTGCTATGTAGCCAATGAGGACCTAGAACTAAATCCTGATCCTTCTGCTTCCACTTCTCAAGTGTTAGGATCCCAGGCGTGTACCATCACACTCGGCTGAGTCAGCAGTTCTTACCCTGAGTTCCCTGGCAACTTTTCTACTCTCTTCTGTGACAATTCTAGTTCAAACCCAGCATTTTTATTGCAACCTATAATCAAAGCGTGCAATTAAGCTAAATACAGTAGTGACATTCCAACTAAAATGAATAGTTACAATAAAATATAGTTATAAAATATTGGCTCGGAGTTGATAAAATTAACCTTGCAGTCTTTCAACAAAAGCACTCTTTCCCCACTCGTCAGGATCGTGAAAAATATGAATCTAAGTTTTGAAGGTAGCAGCATGAAACTGAAAATAAGAATATCTTCCTCTTTCTGTGATGTAACAAAAGGAAGAGAAGGTGTAGGGGAAGCAGGGAGAGGAAATGAACTGAAGAAGAAGAGCAGGAGTAAGGAAGGTCGGCAGTTTCTCAGCAGAGCGCCCGGCTGTCTCCTAGTTCCAGTGCGGAGCTGGAATCAGTGGCAGGGTGTTCGCCTAGCATCTTTGAGGCTCTGAGTTCAATCCCCAACACCACGAGAAACTAAACTAACTTACATAAGACACAGCACAGTTTGTCCAAGAGAGAGAGGGAGAGGGGAAGAGAGTCAGAGAGAGACAGACAGAAAGTAATACACTGGGTAGGAGAATCAGGAGTGTTATTATTATTATTTTGAACACCAGGCCAGAGCTCTATTCCTGAACTACACTGCAGCTCTGCCATGATTCTCTAATCCATGTAGCTATAGCAATAAGTGAAATGGGATAAATTGTGTGGAGATGCTTAAATGGTGCTCACTTAGGTGTCCAATATCTGTAGTCTCCCCATCTGAATCTGTATTTGTGCAGATGGTAGAACATTCGCGAAGGATAAGTGCTCACCCATGTTACCCTTTGCAGCCTTTTATTTCTGTTTGCTCACCTGGTACTAACTCACTGGATTAGATGTCGAATTCAACAGGGTTCGTTGAAGGCTTTGAGCACTCACTATACGTCAGGCCTCATGTGAATACCAGACGTTTTCTATTAGTTTGCACCCCTGCAACTAACTAACTCTTTTCCCCTCAAGACTTAGAGAGAGTTCAGTGTTAGGGTGGAGACTTTTATAGGTCAGGATCCACTCATAAAAGACCAGGATGTTTCTAAATTCATGCCACACCTTGTGTGAAATGCTCACGTATTTTAAAAGCAAACCAGGCAATTTGAAAGGCAAAAAGTAGTAGCTTTGGTCCATGATGCTTTTACATTCTGCCTTGTAGAGCCCTTGCACATACCTGTCAATCATGAGGCATAAGGTTGTGCACACAGATGCAGAAAGTTCCCCTGGGGTAGATGATGAATGTCACAACTGCTCTTCCCGTTAAATGAACTCAGAGAGTGCTTGTGCACTGTTACTCTGCTTTGTTTTGGAAATGGGGTCCCTACATGTAGCCCAGGGTGGCCTCCAACTTTTAATTATTGCCACAGCTTCCTGAGTTCTGGAATGGCAGGTGCGCAACAGCGCCGTCTGTCATTCGTGTCTGTTTTTCTGTTTGTTTGCTTATGTCATCATTAACAGACATGGACTCACCTGCTGAGTGAGTGCAGGGTGTGCACCAAATGCTCTTCTCTGCAAGGAGGCCGTTTCTAGTTTCCCAGCACCAAGAACTCAGGTACAGAAAGATGGCCTGCCAGGAGTACAGCCTAAGACGCCAGCTAATGCCCCACCTTCCCTTATGGGAAAGCAAAATGATCTCATGGGAACTTTAGGGTCTGATGCTCCATTCTTTAATACTCTGAAGCAGCAACAGGAACAGCCCCATGGAGTGTGACATGGCAGGACAGCCTAAGCCAAGGGGCTGTTCATCCTTCTAACCCTGCGACCTCATCAAGAAACACTGCAAACCCAAACAAAACGTGAATCAAGGAAATTTGAAACTGGCTGATCTTCCATTGGTCTTCAGATGAAGGTCAAAGGTTGTATCACATAATCTAGGACCAGTTAACTGGCTGGTTTTGTTTGTTTTGTTTGAGACAGTTCTCTCTATTATGTAGCTCTGGCATTCTGGAACTTGCTGTATAGACCAGGCTGGCTTCGAACTCACAGAGATCCTCCTGCCTCCGCCTCCCAAGTGCTGGGATTAAAGGCATGGGCCACCATCCCTGACGACTGATTGTATTTTTAACTTTATGTATATGGAAAAATACATTTCCTGTTTAATCATGCTAAGCAAACAAGCCAGTGGCAGTCATCACATTAATGGCATATATAACCAAGCTAATTTCGTTGCTCACACAGCAGATCTGAGTTGGGAGAAGGCTATGGAACAGGAACCAGTGTAGATGGAACAGAAGAAAGCTGCCTGACTTTATAGAACTTCTTCATTTAGCAGTGAGGGAGAAAGATAATCAACAGCAGACATAAGAAATAAGTAGATTATGCGGGTGTTATCAGGTGATAAAAGCTGTAGTTAGTACCTGGGTTCAGTGCACCAAATATCTGCGGACCTCTGTATCTTTAGATAGCCAAAGACCTTTGCCATCTCTTACCCATTCCCAACTAAACTCAGCCCCTAAAGACAATACAGTAAAATGTAAACAGCTTGCTAGTTACTAAGTACCCAACAAACTGAAGGCAGCGGGGCTTGTCGGTAGCAGAGTGTAAAGGTCTCAAATACATAAATAGCATGCTTTCCCTGAACAAGTTTCGCTTCCACAACAGCTACCAAGACCCTGAATTTAAACAGAAAGGCATGCCCAGTTCGTGAATAATGTGCTGCCATTTAAAAGAGAAGTGCCTGGTAGAACTATGCACATGTGTAATGTTAAGTTTGATTTTAAAAAAGACCAGTAAAGCCGGGTGGTGGTGGTGCACACGTTTAATCCTGGCACTCGGGAGGTAGAGTCAGGCAGATCTCTATGAGGCCAGCCTGATCTACAGAGTGAGTTCCAGGACAGCCAGGGCTACACAGAGAAACCCTGCCTTAAAAAACAAACAAAAATGTAATAAAAAATTAAAAGAGATAATTGCATTTTGAAAATTCTTTCACCACAAATATTTAAAGTAACCAAGGAAGGGAAGAGTGAGGAGTGAAACAGGTTTTTAGACTGTGTGACGACAGTGGGCGAGGACTCCAAAGTATTTTCTTTTGTCCAGCGCAACGGAGCTGTCAAATGCTCCCTATAAAATGTTGAGCTTCTGAAGTTCACAAGGAATGTGTGTGTGTGTGTGTGTGTGTGTGTGTTCAGGTGTGGGTGTGCACATGTGGACATCAGCCACTACCATCTTCCTATAGTTTAGACATTGGGGCCAGGTGGAACAGAGCAGGAAGAACCTGGAGTAGAAGGAACTGTAAGTGCATTTCATGGCCGGTCCATTCGAGCTTAAAAGACCATGGCAGCCGTAGGCATGGTTTAGGGAGCTAATATGGAGGCTGCCATGTTAAGAAAAAAAGCAAATCACCAAATCTTACCTAGGCATTAGGATCTCTACTTGATTTAATTGAGAGATCTGGGGGTGGGAGAAAAAACTGTGTATGAAATTTCAAGAGAACTGGAAACAAATTTTGATGTAGTCTTAGAGTAAATAGAGGTTGAGCATCAGAAAACCATTATTCTCCTTCCCTCCCTCCATTCCTCATCTCACTCCTTTCCTTATTCATTCTCTCTTTGGACAAAATTAATTATGTGCAAGACAGCATGATGGATGCTATGGGGACCATGAATCCTCTAAGATGTGGACCCCAGCATGAGAAGCTTTAGGCATATCCACTGCCACCCATTGGCTGCAGCTGCTCTAAGCCAGCTATGAATATGGCCCAAAACATTTGTAGACGGCAATGTCATGTTGCAACATCAATGCTCTGGATGTGTCCAGCTGCTTCTTAAGTGGCCATCGTCACCACCTATCTGGGATATCTTTCTCTGTCAAGACTACATTCAGAAGTTGGGTGTGATACAATCTGGGGCTTCTGTGGGACACTCAGGAACTGGGTTCTGAGTATGGCTGGATTCTAGGCATAGGCGTCTGCTCCCATTGGCTAGCAAGCAGGATCCTAGTGGTCAATGGGCTCACTGGGCAGCTGCTAATGCGGTTGGTGGGTTGGGGCCATGGGTGATGTTGGTGGATAGACCTGAAGCCTGCTGTACTTCTTCGGTAGTTCAGTGGGAGTTGCCAGTTCTCTGCACTGGGCAATGGGGTCCAGGGAGAACTGAGCACCAGTTACTAGCCAGGTTGCCCAGGATCCTGAAACTGGGAATTGGAAAAACATGCACATGCTTGGACACTGAGGCCAGAAGCTCAGGAAGATAGGATGGGCCACTCAGGAGCCCAGCACCAAGGATCACAGGCAAGTGGTGTTGGATCCTGTGTGACTGCAGGCCAACACCTGCTCAGCCTTCAAGCCACACTGCTGCTTTGTTTCTCCTTGTCTTTGTTCCTGTACCAGCTCAGCTCGCACTGCTGAAAGTAAGGAAGAAAAGACCACTTAAGAGAAGGCTTCCTTGCATCACATCCACAGGGAGAAGAGTGGCTCCAGCTGATCCCCTGGGTGAGCCTAAGTAGTTTGGGGAGGTGTTTGGACCAATCACAGCCATTCATTTTGGGTCAGTTAGTGGCCCTAGCTCTAGCCAATATGGCCTGTCTCTTATCATCAATCACAGTCATTAAGGATGGGGTTTTTCACCCAAGTTTAGCCTGTTCCTTATCACCAACCACAGAAGCCCCTCCACCAAGAAAAGCTCTCCCTGTCTTGCCAAGGTGTTAATAGCTTCTTGAAGCTTATGATTGTGAAAAGTCTATGCAAACAGCTTTAAATAGCTCTGGCTGGGCTTGTGCCTTCAGGAACTGGGGGCAATCAGCTGCACTCTTGGCACAGTTATCTCAAAGTCTGTCACCATGGTAGGTAGGGCTGTAAGAGTAGTCTGGCTAGCTCTTAGACATATAGGCTTTTTGCTCAAGGCAGTTCAGGCAACAGGAGAGAGTTCAATAGTTGCTAATTAGGGAGTCAGATTGCCCTATCCCCAGTGTTTTTGCTTCTTTATGGGAAAATGAACCTTAGAAGGCATTCATGTAATATAAACTTGAAGCACTAACCATTAACACTAACAGCGATGCTAACTGGTTTTAAAAAATGCTCTAACAAAGTTTAATATCTGCCCAGTTCCTGGGGAGAGGTGGATCTGCCTAATCTTCTTGTAATCCCAGAATTGGGGCAGGGGTGGGGCTGAAGCAGGAGGATTGTGGAGGATTTAAAGTTCAATATCAGCAGCGTCCAGAGCATAGAGACCCCGTCTCAACAACAACAAAGCATCATTATGATGATGATAAAATTAAGCCAGGTTTGTTGTCAATAATTGCCATGTGGGGTAGCATATTACCCAGGGGGTCTCTGGAGGAACAGAACTTAGTAAATATAAATATAATTTATTAGAATGGTTTACAGGCTGTGGTCCTAACAATGGCTGTCTACCAATAGAAGATCCAAGAATCCAGGTGTTGTTCAGTCTATAAGCCTTCATGTCTCATATGGTCTTCAGTATATGCTGGAATCCAGAAAAAGTAGGCTCTGATGCCTATGAATGTATGGACTTTGCAAAGAGACCAAGCTTCCTTCTTCCATGTTCTTTATATAGGCTGCCAGCAGAAGGTGTGGCCCACATTAAAGGTGGATCTTTCTATCTCAAAGAGCTGGATTAGAAGTGTTTCCTCCCATTTCAAATGATATCATTGAGAAAAAAAAATGCCTCACAGGTGTGCCCAGCCATTTCGGGTTTTAGTTAAGATGTAGGTTTAGTTTGGGGTTTTAGTTCCGGATGTAGCCAAATTGACAACCAAGAATAGCCATGACAGGCAGTACCCAGGTGCTTGTAGGAAGTGTTTATTCTGTGGCTCTAATAATATAATGACTGTGTTAAATTGTTCTTGTAAATACTGTTTCCAAGAGCTGTTTGAACTGGGGGACTTGGCCAGATGCAGTTTGTCTGGGCCAATTCCTGTTGTTTTCTCCATCATCCCTTTTTCTGGCTATTCTTACAATGTGAGGATAAAGGATATTGCTGTCTGCTGTGGGGAACATCCAGGAATTCTCCTACCAATAGATTTTTTTTAGAGACAATGGAATTATGTTTATTTTAAACCTATTTTGTTGTTCTGATTGTCCATCTGTATTGATTTTTAAACTTTAGGGAGATAGGCCGGATTCATGTTTTGCTTACTTTGGATGTAAACATGCCTGGATACATGGGGCCTGACCTAGAGTGTGTCCAGTGGTCCCCTGACTCTATCTCCCACATGTTGGGATTACACACATCAGACCTCACTTCAAGCAAAGTGTCGGGAACTAGGCCCCACTCCACAAAGCAGGACCAGGAGTCTACCTCAGCTTCTCCTTACTCCAGACATTGAGATGAACAAAGACATACTGCACTGTGTGCAAGAGGAAGAGATGTATTCTCGTGGTGACTCGCGTATGCTTTTGACTTCTGGACTTTTGTTTTCTTGGCTACAACTTGAAACAAGTGAGTCTAGTAAGTGTGATCTCAGCCACTTGGAGGTGGAGGCTGCAGGACTGAAGTTTGAAGTCAGCCTGGGTTAAAAAAAAAATAAGACCCTGTCTCAAAACAAAACAAAAAACCCAAGCGAAAACACCCACAACTGAATTAAAACTAGATAAGGGATAACAGTTCAAAGCCCTAACTGCACCTGTGGCATACATATTTGTGACTAGGCAGAGCTCTCATTGTGGAGGTTCAGGGCCTCCAAAACAGGAGCTCTGAGAGTCAAGATCTTCCTTATCTGAAACAGACCTCAAAGGACAAATGTCTTCTGAGTTTACTTCCTCTGTGTGTGACGTGGTGCAATGTCTCCTTCAGATGTGAGGATTCACTGAATGACAATGTGCAAGGCACACAGCAGAGGGCTGGGTACCCAGTGATGTGACACCCACTACTCGGAATTCTCCATCTAAGTGCATGAGAAAATGGGCTTGGGGAGAGGCACCCTGAAGCAAGGAAGAGGGCAGCTCACGCTGATTGTCCCAACTACCCGTGGTGATGCTGTGATGTGTGACCTGGTGGGAGGCACACTGGGAGGATGGTTCCACCAAGCACAACAAATGACCCAGCTACAGGCTTGGGGCTGAGGTGATGCTGAAGCCTTCTTTAAGCCGTGGCTTTGGCACAGCCTAATGAGATGCTGCTTTCATCCTGGAGGGGAGGGAAGTCAGGCAACTGTAATAGGCTTCGCCATCCAATTAGTCACTTGATCTTAATAGAAAAAAAAAAGAGCAGATCCTCCGGGGTTTGCTGTACTTATCTAGGTCATTTCCAGCTTTTTCACACAGTCAGTCAGTTCTGCACCACTGATACAAGTCCACAACATTTGCTGGAAATAGGATTTCTCAAAAGGTCACGTGTGCATCTTCGGAGCAAAGCTGCCAAGTATAACTTCAAACCAACAAAAATCTCACTTCCTAAAGCAGGGGCGTCTTTTGAGGCAGCCTACGAAAAAACATGTAGATGATTCATTTGAGATTCTACTGTGATTATTTTTTGATTATTAAAAACCCAACATTCTACCCAAAATATTTCCAATGTGTTTTTTGGGCAGTAACCCATTCTCCTGTGTTCAGAGGGGGAAGCAAACAACAACAACAACACCTCAATGCTTGCTGGATCTTGCAGCAGTAAACAACTCCTTCCTGACAACTGAGTTTAGGTTAGACCCTACTCCAGGCTAGACCCTTTGTCAGATTCTGTAGTGCCCTCACCTTTCTGAAATGTATTTAACGGGCAATGGGATCTTTTCTTAGGGTTTCTACTAAGTCCATGGAGGAAGGCTAACTGAAGAGTCCTTTATTTTTTTTTCTTTCTGAGATTCTGACCAAATCTTTGAGTCTTTGGCTGGTGGCGGAGCACTCCTTTATTCCCAGCTTCCTATCACCTTGGATAGGCACACATCATTAGCATCTTGACACTTACTGGAAAAAGTCACCCCACCTCCCCAACCCAACAAACAACTCTCTGTGACACAGTCAGCATTTGCTTAGGTCTCCTCTTTTCTAGCTGTTCCTTCTTGGTCTGTCATTTGCCGTCTGCCAGATCAGTTTTTTTTAAATCTACTGCCACATAGATCTTATGATCTTGTTTATGCTTTTCCTATGTTATTTCCCCACCTGCTAAGTCCTTTCTTCTTTTCTCACCTATCCAATCATTTAGAGCCAAATAGATTTTTAAAAAACATACTAACACTAATTATTCTTCCGGTTCACTTACTCATCCTTCATTCATTCTTGCAACCAGTGATCTTTTGAAGAACCCCGTATAAGTTGCTCACTATTCTAGAACTTGGGATACTGTGTTGAGTAAAATACTCTAGACTCTTGAAGCTTTTTATGGTAGTGTGGAAGACAGACAGTATACCAACAGGTAGCATAGCTTCAGGTTGACAAATGAGCTGTAAGGAAAATATTTTTAAGTAACAACAAATGCGTTAATTAATTAGTTTTTTAAAAGGTAGGATAAGGGCTAGGGCACGGCCATGGGAGCAGATCTGTTTTCCATGTGGTGGCAGGGAAAGTTTCTTTGGGTAGTTCTTTGCTATTTGAGCACAAACTTAAATTATTAAAAGAGATCATCCACCAACTAATACAAAAGAAGAATGTTTGAAGAAAAAGGAAGGCAGGGAGTTCCTGAGACATGAATGTTCTAGAGAGATAACGGGTGGTGCAGAGCATGGTAGGAAATGTGGCAGAGTGGAGAGGAAAGGACATGCAAGGCATTGAGTGGGGAGCAGAATCACCTCCTCAAAGCTCCGCTTGGTACCCCAAGAGATGGTGGTGCCCTTTCCCAGGAGGAAACACTTGGAGAAGGAAGCCAGTGGAAGTTTGTGCAGATAGATAGTGGGGCTGTTGATCTGGAAACAAGGGTTCCTTTTCCGACACATTTAGTATAAGAGCCCTTCAGGCACTCACAGGCAGATGCAGAGCAGACTACAGGATGTATAAGAGTCTGTGGCCCAACAAGAGATATAATAATAGCAACTTGGAGCTCATCAAAAGCAAGGATGCTGGATGACATTACTTCAAAAAATAACCAAGGTCAAGATGAGAAGAGGCCAGCGCTGTGGAACCCAGCAGCATCTGGAGGTCAGGAAG
>LOEQ01000649.1:95962-116832 GCA_001685075.1 Bramus lutescens | reverse complement strand
GGGAATCTTGAACTCATATCCTTGAGGCGTCCTACATATGGTGTGCTAACAGCCCCATGTGTGCTAGATTTGTCAGGGAGGACCCAAGCTGCAAAGATCTTGTGACCACTCGTGTTCCTCCACAAGAGTATCTTAGAAGTTGGCAGTGTTTCATTGGTGCATGAGTTAGGGTAAGTTCCTGCTTGCCATGTGCCTCTCAGTGTTCCAAACTCTTGGAGCAGAAAGACACTGCCAGGCTCCTGGGGAAATGGGCCTTTCTTGAGGGCCGAATTCTCAGGCTAGGTCAACTAGCAATAAACAGAAGCAGAGAAAGTAATGCACAGCTCAGCTGGGTCCTAAGCCAGCCCAAGGCCACAGTGTTCACTGAAGTGCGGCCTGATCTTAGAGGAGATCTACCACCGCCACTCCGCTAGGCCAGCTCATTCTAACTGCATTCTAAGACTTCTCCTCTTCCCCACAGCTAAGTGTAGCTCTCATCTGCTATCAAAGAAGCCTCTCTCTGCTGCAGAGACTGTCACAGAAAACCACAAGTAGCCATAATGCAGAGACCAACTGGCTGTGGAACATCCACCTCCAATAGAAACACAACACAGCTCCTGCACCTAAGGCTCAGGGAACATTTTGGAAGAGGGGGTGGAAAGAGTGTAAGAGGCAGAGGACCAGCATATCTGCTGAGGTTGTGTCTCCTAGAAAGAAAGCTGTACCCATGGTCCCTCTACAGTATGGCTGCTGAAATGAGACCTGAACAATGATAATACCAGTAAATATGCTAAAAAGGGGAAAATTTCATGGGGTCTTGTCCCTAGGCAAAGAACTACAGGTAACTAATGACTGAAGAGAGAGGGAGAATTAGTCTTTCTCAAGGATGAGGCCCCGAATTAGTTATTTATTACAAAATGGTCAGCCCTGAAATTATGTACACATAAGCAACACAAACTGGACTCAGAAGATTGTATTTACATATTCCTACACATGTATACATGTATGTATATATATAATATATGTGAGTATGTGTGTGTGTCACTAATAATTAAAGAAAAGTGAGTCATCACTTTAAGAGGTAGTTGGGAAGGGTTGGAGGGAGGAAAGAAACGGGGGAAAGTGATATAATTCTATTTTAATTAAAGAAAAAACAATAAGGCATTGCCCGTATTTGGGGCACCTGCTGCGCAGCTTTGAATCAATTGCTTTGACGCACACATCTGCTGCTTGGTGCTTTCCACACGGTCACTCCCCAGCCACACCACACACCATGCGACAGACACTGTTGTCCTCACATCACAGACGAGGGCTCTGGGGCCTGAGAGAGTTCCAGAAGTAGTTCAGTAGCTAGTGAGTCTAGCTCTCAGGCTGTTGTTCTAACAAACAGGGCTGCATAGCCCACATGAACAGAATCCTTGGGGATGGCCATAGAGAAGCCTGTATTTAGAACAATGACCAGGACATTTTTACAGCTTGTTAGATTTCAAGTGTGCTCCCTGTAGCTCAGAGGCATCTTGATCTTGCTCTACTAAGTTCTTTGACATTTCCAAATATCCATGTTTATTTTATGCATTCATTTCATAGATGATTCTTAGTTAAAAAAAGTTTTAAACACAGATAACATCTTAATTTGTCATTTCCAGAGACATAAAGCATGCACCTGCACACGGGACCAGCTTGCACCCATCTAACATGTTGACAATAATTACTTAGCAAGTTAAAGCCTTATGCCAGGGACACTGATGCAGGCTGTTCTTAACAACCATGTGTTTTCCTGTCCTATGATTATTGTTTGCCTGCTGAGAGCCATACACAACAATGAAACAGGCTGGAGTATGGCCCAGTGGCATGCACTTGCCCAGCATACACAGGTTTAGGATTTAATTCCCAGAAACACACACACAGAGGACTGGGTGGGAGCTGAGAATCAACCATAACACAAGCACAGTGATGCTTGTTTGCCTCTGTAGCTGAGAAGAGATACATCCCCCATTACTCAGCTAGGTGCTTCTCAGGCAGAAGAGATAAAGCCTTTTGATGTATGGAATGACCCAGAGCCTTCAGAGAAGATTCCCATGGATTATTCTCTTAGCTTTGGATGGGGTCTAGAACGTGTGGGCTAAAATGGAATCATAGCAGAACCAAAATAAAAGAGTAAATCAATCTTTCTTTGGTCCAAAAAAAAAAAAAAAGAACAGGGTAAATGCACATGCCTTTAGATCACCACAGACACCTCCCAGCATGCTGCTTCCCTTTGACAAGAACTGTGTCCTAACTACCAGGGATCTCCACCCATGTGACGTTTGTGTCATTTGCACAGATAGACTGGTTACACCTGTTTGCAACTGTTGAATTATTAGTCATCAGTTCGGAACTTGCTCAAGCAGCTTTCCTGGGTAATTTATCTTGCATACATTTTTAAATCTCATAATAGAAATCAACAAAGGTAACACATCTATTGTATGTTGTCCTACGAGACTGAAATCTGAAACAATTTGAAATAGAGGTGAGACTATTCAGTAGGCCTAGCAAGACTGAGCAGTCTCACTAGACAGACCACTCACAAGGAATTGGCTGAAGAAATACGAAAGAGCGGGGGAGGGAGAGAGGGAGGAGAGACGGAGAAAGGGAGGTTGGTAGTAGACCAGTAGCCTTCAGGATGGGCTACCAAGGCTTGGTTGTTGATGGTCAGGTTTAGGAGAGGGTGTGAGAAAGAAGACGTGAGCAGTGGGAAAGTGAGAGACAGGGAAAGGAAGGAGTGAACAGAAAAGAAAGAAAGAGCAAAGGATAAAAAGAAAAAAGGGGAGGAGACAAAGAATGGTCTGGGGCTGGGAGATGGCTGAGTGGGTAAAATGCTTCCTCACAAGTGTGAAGACCTGAGTTTGAATCCTCAGAAACCACATAAACTGGGTGTAGTAGACACATGAGCTGTGGGAGGTAGAATGGAAGCTTTGGGCCTGCTAGGCTGGAATATACAATGGACAACCAAAGAGAACTTCTCTTAAACAAGCTGGAAGGTGAGGGCCGATACTTGAGGGTGTGCACTGACCTCTACATGGACACCAGGGTGCACATGAGCCCTCCACACAAATGAACACATTTATACACACATACATAAAAACTTGGATAGAAAGAAGGAACATAAGGGGAGAAAGAAATGAAAGGAATGATGGTAGACAGGCTGGAGACAACACAGGATGCCCAGGCGAATCCTAACTTCAGGATTTTCTTAGTATAAGCATGTCTTGTGAAATGCCTGACTCAGCTTATACTACAGAACTATTTGCCTTTCCTTCAACATTCTAATTCAAGTGAAGGTCAAGTATTCCATATGGCAGCCCTACTGAAGAGTAACTGTTAACCTCAGTCAGAAAAGAACCCTTTTAGAAAACAGATGTTTCAAGGAAACTGGGCCATGGCTTCAGCAGCAAAGTACTTGCTAATTATGCTGCATAGTGTGCCAGGGTTATATATCCGAGCAATATTAATAAACTAGTTATAGTAATGGAACAGGGTTATTTTGCTTTGAAAGCTACCTATTTTATTGATCTACTTGGTACGAGCTGGAAAAAACTAAAATTGGACAACGCTGATGCTGGAACTCAGGGACCCAGAGGCATCTGTTGGTCATCCATTCCTTGTCTCAGCTTGCTCTCTCTTTCTACAAAGGCTGGCTGGACATATGCCTTGAGACCATTTGTGTTAGTAATCAGAAGGATTACAGTAAGCAGATCCCCTGAACCACCCAGTCTCTGCCTGGTAGCCATCTAGATGTAAAGAAACAACAGACTTGGCCACTGCCAAAACAGACCCCCAAAGAAAAAACAGGCTTACCACATCCTTAGAACTACCACCTTGCCATAATCTATCTGGTTGGTTCCAGTTTGTCCAGAGTGGTGATAACCTAGTTCAGAAAACAGGAACAGAGGGCCAGGAACACAGCTCAGTGGGTCAGGGGACTTGCTGCCAAACCTGCTAATCTGAGTTTGATCATCAGAACCGACATGGTAGAAAGATAGAAATGTATTCTGATCTCCATACTTGTGCCATGGTACATACGTAGACATACAAACACACATAGACACTGATTGAAAAGAGACAGACATGGCATGAAGGAAAAAAAAGTATTCAAATAAAAGATACCAAGGAGCCAAAATATTAATATGAGACCACAAGAATATAAAGCAAAAGTGGAGGAGAAGGCTATAAATAAAACTCAGAGTGGACACTACATAATGCACTCATATACAGGCACATGAGTGCACACACACATACACACATGAACACATGTACGGGCACACACATGCACACATATTTATATATACATTCACACACAGAGATATGCATGCACACACACAGGTACACATACACACATACATGCACAATATACACGCTGGGAAGAGAGGGAAGCATCTTTGACCTATACTAGTGGTGGGAAGAGGAGAGGAGCAGAGAGGTGGGGAGGAAGCAGGCAGGAGAATGCGGAGTGCCTTGACCGACAGGCATTTGAAGTGTGGTTAGATGGAAGTACATTTAACTATTCTAGCAGAGGAAACCAAGGCCCGTCGACAGACAGAACAGAGCAACAGGTCTGGACACCGTTTAGACAAAAGCTTTCTAAGAACGAGAGCTATGCAGGTCAAATGGGCTATCATTGGCAAGATGGAGTGGAGGCTGGCCAGCCAGTGTTGAGGACTCAAGTATTAGGGCAGTGGTTCTCGACCTTCCTAATGCTACAGCCCTTTAATACAGTTCCACATGTTGTGCTGACCTACAACCATAAAATTATTTTCGTTGCTGCTTCATATGAATCGTAATGCAAATAGTTTTGGAAATAAAGGGTTGTCAAAGGGGTCATGACCCTCAGGTGGAGAACCACTGTATTAGGTTCTGATTGGCTTAGATGTAGTATGTTTTACTCTCAAAGTGCTAGGTGCACCTCGGTCACTTTTGCTAATTGTTACGTCTTAGTGTTTGATATACCCAGCACACCTGTAGGCCATTGGACTGGCTATGTGGAAGAGATAGCACTGTTGGCCTAGCATTTGAGAAAGTAATTGGGGCAATAAAAATATAGGTGTGCAAGTTACTAGCATATTGGTGATAAAGCAGATGGGAAGGAGGCTTGTTTCAAGGGAACGCAAAGAGGCAAAAACTACTACTATTTAGGACCCTTTCTCTTTCCATCGGGTTCACCTCTGAGGTCACACGTTCCCACGCCCCACCCTGGACCTCATGAATCTAAATGGCAGAGGCCAAGGAGACCCCAAGAAGCTGCACTAAAAACATCCCAGATGGTATCCTGTTCTCAAAGTTTGTATTCCACGGGACAGAGGGATTTATGCCAGGCAAAGTTAGGAATTGGGAACAAAGGAAGCATATGTTGCCTTTGGCTGGTGGCTGCTGCTGGCCAGAGCCAGCACCTGGATCGTGAGAACTCTGACATTCTAGAAGTCAGTGTGATTCCCAAACAGCGAGAGTGAATCAAGGTTGCTGGTAGAATGAGTCACAGCCTTGTCCCAGTCCCGGGACTTTCACACACCGACCTGGAGTCATCCCCAGGTCCATGGATTGTAGCATGGGAGTAGGTATGCCACCGTGAGTTATTCTGACATTCCTTGGCAGTGCATTTTCTCTGGTTAGCTGCAGTAGGCTGGAGGGAGAAGATTGAAATTCATGGCTGACTCACAAGTTGTGTGAGGTAAACGAATATGACTCACTTAACACAGAGAGCTAAATGGTCGGTAGGCATCCCATGCCCAGCTTCACCTTTGTCTGCCAGGAGCAGGAAAACTCCATGCTCTCTGCTATTAGAGTAAGGATGTAGCCAGAATCCAAATGCCCTGGGAGATGAGAGGGTATCAGCAAGCTCCAGGCCTCTTATCCTAACCTTGCCTGTCAAACAGTGAACACAGATGTGGGAACTGCCTAGAAGGTCTAAGCGACAGCCTCCAGGGCAGCAAGAGGAAGGGTGAGGTGGGCCTGGAGTTTCACTGAAGAGAGATGCTGGGTACCAATGAAAGGAAACCCCACTGTACCCCAGTCCTAGAGGTACACCCAGCCTGGCATAGACTAGAGGTATGGAGTCAAGCTGAACCAGTTGTAATGATTTCATTTACAATGACCCTGCACAATGCTTTGAGGCTTCTATGGCTACTTTGTGAGGGACTATTTGACGTTAGTTGCTCTGCTTAAATCATTCCATCTCTTGCTCAGGATGAATCTGAAGTGAGTATCACAGACCCTGCTGTGGCCGAGGAATGACACATTGTTAACTTACAAGAACGGGGTAATTTCTTGTCACGGTGCCATGGGGTAGGAAAATCATGGAGGTGTGACTATGAAGGCCTTAATACTCTTTCTTTGACACAGGGTCCTCCTATGTAGTACAGGTTGGCCTCAAACTCGGGCAATCCTCCCAGCTTGGCCTTCAGAGTGCTGGGATTATAGGCATGAGCCTCCATGTCCAGCTGTGCCATAATTGTCTATGGAGGTCACTTTGGAGTAAAATTGTTTACGAGTTAATTCAGCATTAACTCAGCTGGGGCTGAGTGTGACCATACATCACTGGGGTAGAGATCGTGCATCCTTCCTCCCTCCACTCCCAAGGGAGAACTGTAAATATTTACAGAAGAGTAACCTCTACTTACTGGAGGGAGGGTGAGTCTGAGGGATTTCAGCATTTGCATTTATAATATCTATTTTCTGCACTGCAGGTCAAACAACTTAAAAGTTGTTTGCCTTCACAGAAAAAAAAAACATCAGAGAGAGGGGAGGGAACAGAGAGAGAAGAAAGCAGATGTGACTTATGCACATGGTTATGAATGATGTAAATGTCTCCAAGGACAGAAATGTAAAGTCGTCCTCCACAGACAAGCAGGCTGACAGCTTAAATGTCCGTGAAATGTTAGGTACACCATCACACAGATGATCAAGAAGCTGCTCTCCATAAAACACAGCCCCTGGGAGTGGGGGATAAAATAAATGCTTGTAATGGACTATATTAACCATCTTCAGAAACAACTCAAACAAGTTGAGATCAACAGTAAAGTGGGAAGCAACCACAGAGGTGGCCAACTTCACGTCTGTGTGCACGCTGGTAGCCGAGAGATCTACCCAGCTCCCATGTGGGCGCATCTGTCCCTTCTTTAAATCTGATTTCTCAGCATCTGTTCCTTTATTCCAGCCTTGGCTGTAAATAAGCTCAGTGCACAGCCATGCACTGTGTTGCCAGGCAGCAATCTGTGGCCCTCCAAAAGTCAATTCTGAGATGAGAGTCTGGGGGCTGCAGTACTGTCTGGTTTCTCTGACAATCGAAATGGTGGGAGAGTTGGAAGTGATTTGAGAAATTGGATTTCCAACTGTCTTTGGTAAACACAGCGTGCATAGTGATCTGGTTTGTAAAATTCCGTAGGAAAACGCTAAAAGAGTTGGGAGGATTTAGCACTCTGAAAAGGATTTCCCTTGCCCAGGAAGAACAGTAAGGACATTGTGCAATGGTGGTCCCCACAGTCACAGCGGACAAGCCAAGGAGAAATCCACGACAGCCACAGCGCCCTGGATCTTGATGCTTCCATGTTTACAGTTCAGAGGGGGTAGGGGCGCAGGGCAGCAGAGTCAGGGGTGACTTAAAGTCGGGTATCTAGGAAATAAACTTGTGTCCCTGAGAATGTGCCAGAAGATCCAGCCATCTGGCAGCTGTGGGGAGAATCAGATGACCTCTGGCCTCTAGCTGGGGTTTTAACAGCTGTATAATATTTATAATATACTCTTCCTGGGAGATGCTTGGTGCACCACACATCTTCCGATAGATCCAGTTAGTCTTTTCTGTCTCTTGGTTAATCAGGGTAAAGAAAAGAGGTGATTTTTTTTAAAATCATGTTTAAAGGGGTCACTGCCATGACAAAAAGAAAACAACATTTGCTCTGCTAGGCAACAGCAGGAAAAGCAAACCTCGTGGTGCTTCTCAATGATTCTCAGTCCAGACAGCAGCAGGGGCAGCCAGAATTCACTCCTCAGGGTGCATTCTGATCACTGTGAGCCATTGTTCATTCACAGTCTCCTTCCCATTGTAGGGAAGGACCTGCCTGTTTGGGGCCTGTGGGGAGCGAGCAAGTTGGGGCCTGAGGTTGTGTCAGGATGATTGGTCAAATAAGAAAATGCCCCAGGATGGGAATCAGGCTTCTTGATGTCTGGAGGAAATTACAATACAGAAAGGGGAAAGGCTACAATAAATCGTATGTTGTGAGGCTGTGTGGTCTAAGAGCCAGTACATACTTATAACTTTGTGTAGACATAGACATTGAAGTCGTATGCAAGTATGTAGATATTTATGTTTATATATATGCACAAACATTCATATATAGATAGGTATATACATAGATACATATATAGATAGGCATACATACACATACATACATATATATACACATATGTAAATAGGTATATCCATTTATTTTCTGGTTCTCTGGACTGAGAAGGTTAGAAACAAAGATGTCTTGATAACAGTGAGCATGCCCAAGGTTCAGCTTTTAATCTCATTCTTTATTTAAATGATGGCTTTAGGTGTGGAATGTGGAAAATAAAATACAGGACAGGGACATTTGTGCTATGAGGTAAGGAGATGTCGCACAATCATGGGGAGATAGAAAAAGCACCCAGAAGTGGCCTTAAAGGATGTCTTAGAGGTCAAAGCTGATCTGGAGACTCCTAGGCTCAGGAGAATCCCAGACCTCAACTTCCTGGGTAACTAGAACTACACACATGGACCACTATACTTAACGACAGTTATTGATTTTAATGCTTAGAATACAATAGGAATCTATAGTCTGCACTGATTAGGAGGAAATGAACAGGGCTGGGGAGATAACTCCACCAGCAAAGTTACTGCTTTGCAGACAGAGATGTGAGTTCAATCCCCAGAATCCTGGAAAAAGGCTGGGCATGATAGTGTGCTTGTAATCACACTGCTTGGCAAGCAGAGACACTCGGATCTTTGGGGCAAGCTAGCTTGCTTGAAGGTGTCTTCTGACCAAATCTTTGGGGTTCACTCAATGGAGCTCCCCATCAAATGGGACAAATTGGCATCTCCTGCTTCTTGACACAATGCAATGAGGAGAGCAGCTTTACCGCAGAGATTCTTGCTCCAAACTCATCAATCATAAGAGATGTCATGTGAGGAACTATGAAAGGATGTGTGTGCCTCCGAAAATGTCAAGGTTAGGAAGAAGGGAAAATGGAGGAATTGTTCTAAAACGAAGATTAAAAAGAAATGCTAATGATTTAAAGGACTTGAACCTACACAAGGGATTACTGGCACCATACAGGAACTATTAGTGAATTACATGGTAAGTTAGGAAGAGTATCAGCAGTCTGTGCTATTCATTGACATTGTTTATTGATGGTTCTATTGTGTGACAGAGTATCTTTGATTATGGGAAACATATACTGCCGGATTTTACAGTAAGGGGTATCCTGTCCACATCCCCCCCCCCAATGGTTCAGGAAAAGAGCAGCTTTGGCGTCTGTCTAGACAATAAAGCAGATGCTCGGTGTAATCACCAGGATGCAGGCTGCTTGAAGGTTACAGTGGAAGGTACTGAGAGCTTCAAGTATTATTTGTACACTTTCTATGCATTTTAAAATTCAGAGTAAAACAAAACAAAACAGAAGCAAGTTTCTACTGTAGGTCTCTGTCTTAGAGCAGAATAACCCTGCAGGTTGGTTTAAACCAAGTCCAGTGTTTGTGGAATGGTGTCATTGCTGTGCTACCTGCCCCTACAGAGACCCAATCCCTGCTCACCAGGGCCAAGAAAGGGTGCCATGGAGATGGGGTAGCGTGGAAGGGTTGCTAGAGAGGTGACACATAGTTGAACTGCTTCAGGAATCGAACGAACGGAAAGTTTTAGGGAGGAGTGTATTTGGAGAGGCTCCTGGTTGGGCTGGACAGGGTTGTGCTCCTAATCACAGAGCTGGGCAGATTTCTGCCTTTGACTTCTTTCCAGTCACCATCCAGGCAGGCCTGTTTCTCACCTCCACATGCTTGCTCCCTGGCACCAGGGAGGTTTATGAGTCTCTCGATGAGCTCCTCTCTGCTCTGACTTGGTCAACTCACTCCCCTGCAGACAAGATTCCTTCTTGCTCTTTGTGTTTCTGTTGTGTTTACAGTTGCGGCTCTTCTATGTTTAGCATGTGCATCTTGTGTTTGTGGCTCTGTGTGTGTACACAATGTATATATATTGTGTACTTGTGTGCATGGAGCCCAGAGGTCAATGTCGGCTACCTTCTTCAACCTCTCTCCTTATTGCTTGAGATGGATCTCTGAATCTGGAGCTCACTGATTTGGCTAGACTGTCTGGCCAGGATGCTCTGGGGGATCCGCCATCTCAAGTATCTCAGTATCACCAACACTGAGGCATCTTTTGCACCCAGCCTTAGGTGTGGTACTGAAGATCCAAACTCACATCGTATGTTTATGTGTCAAACACTTTACCAACTGAGCCTTTAGCTGGCCTTTAGCTAGCCTTCCGTAAAGTTGTCAGTCTGTCTGCATAGTCTCCTGGCCTGCAGTCTGCAGTCTTGTATCTCAATATCTGACTTCATTAAAATAATTAAACAGACCTAGCAACTTCCCCAAATCATGTTTTCTTTTTCCTTCCTTTTCCATATCTTTCTGAGGCTACCTAAAGGCTTTACCTAATGGGACTACTGAGTGGGCTTTTCATTTTCAAACAGCAGGAATTTAAAGTTAGAGGGAAAGATTTTCACCTCTACCTTGGGTTCACTGTTGCAGCTGAGGGAAAGACGGCTAGCATGCCCAGCAGGTAAGAAACAGGACCTGCAGTGCCAGCCACCCGAGTTCCTGACTAATTAACGATTTGGTGACTAATGCATCCAGAAACCTGCAAGCTGTACTTTGGGGTTATGTTTGGTGAGGCTCCATAATGGCCACCGCAGATTGTTACAGCTGACCAAAATGACACTAACCACCTGTCAGGGGATGGGAGCATCTTACATCAAAGCAGAGTATTTACACAAGAC
The DNA here is from genome assembly GCA_001685075.1 of Bramus lutescens. Taxonomy (NCBI): domain Eukaryota; kingdom Metazoa; phylum Chordata; class Mammalia; order Rodentia; family Cricetidae; genus Bramus; species Bramus lutescens. Next base: position 105,810 of record LOEQ01000649.1, on the reverse strand, counting down.
CATCTACCTTCACAGTCCTATTATAATAATGATGATTCAGCATTATAATTCCTAAAAGCAACTTTCATCCGGGCACCATGAATACTCAGTGTATGTCACAAACTGCAGATAGGCCCCACCTGGCCCATCTGTGACAAGAGGCAGCATTTGGGACATAGAAGGCAACCACTGCCTCTGAGGCAACCATTCTTAACCCTCAACTGTGACGGAGGCTCCAGTTACAGAGCTAACTGGGGTTTGAAAAGCACCCTCTCAAAGTCCATTTCTGTTTACATGTGTGTCATGTGTAAGACTGCTGTCTCCCTTCAGGCGAGGGATCATCAGTCTGCTGATGTGTGGAGGAGGATTTCCAAGTAGGAAGTTCTCAGCTTTCTGTAGTTACCAAGGACTCCTAAAGTTCACTTTTGTCCCTATTGCTTTTAAACATTCGCTTTGTACCAATTGTTGTTTTGCCCCCGAGGGAGCAGCCTCCTCACCTCCTAGGCAAGGTGGCAGCTGTCTGAACACAAGACATGTGTAAAGTCAGTGAAAACTCACTCTAGTGAGAGAGTACTTTTTAAATACCTGAAATAAATCAGAGTAGTCGTCCATCCCCACGGAGCAGCTAACCCCTCCCAAGGGGGGCTAGAAACTTTGACAATATTTTGTCTTGGAAGCTGTGTCATAGACCATCCTTACCAAAACCAGTATGGCTCCCAGAATCTCACATACTGTTCAGAGGAGTGGCATTTGGCCAATGGCAGAACAGCAAACGGATTGAGGTCCTGGGGATTTCACACTAAAATGACAGAACAGAAAAGCTCACTGACATATGTCATATCATTTCCAACTGTGTCCTTAGTAGTAAATATCAGCTTGATTCCATGGCCTGCTGACATGGTCTTCAAGCAACTCACAAGTGCACACGTGCATCCACATGCATGCTCACACGGCACAACACATTTTTAGATCATTCTATACCAGCACTGCTTCATGGGCTAAACCAAAATAAATGGAGACGGTGGCAGTTGTTGGGCTCTATCTGCAGGGCACTGCACATCAGGCTTCTGTGTTGGCCATAGGAAGAGGGTGGAACTGTGGCTTTCTACCGATAGGTGAGGAAAGAAACACCCAGAAGATGCAGGGAGGCTGGTCTTAGAGCATGGTTCTCATGCTCCTAAATTTAGTCTATCAAGTCATGACATTTCTTCTGTCTGAGGATTATGGTTTTAAAGATGATTGCTCATGCAGCCAACCATTGTGATAAACAATCTAAAAATTCACATGGAAACAGCTAGGAAACCAAAGCCAGCAACAAGTGTATGGCAGCTTGAATTTTCACCAGCTGTATGCCATAGTCACCAGCCAAGATGCCATTTGATCTTTTAAGTTAGCCAAGCTGGTGGGTGCTTCTTCTAGGGCCTCGGAATTGAAGAAATGCTGTGGTATTTTAGAGATACGGAATCTCATTGAGGGGGGTGGAGTTGAAGGATGAAGAAAATACATGGACATTTAAAAATTGTGAAATATTTCATCTTAGAGACATGCATGCTGAGTCCATGGAACAGTGCAGAATTGTTAAGCTCCATTTCTTGTCTATCTAGATGTGGAGAATGTGGGCACATAAGATAGGTCAAGCAGCAGAATTTAACCCAGAGGTCAAATCTGGCCTGACACCTGTTTTTGTATAGCTCATGGGTCTAAGGATACATTATTTTTAAGTGGTTGGAGAAAGAAAATCCAAAGAAGAACATTATTTTGTAGCAGATAATTACATGAAATTCAAATATATATACACATATGTGCAAATGTGCAGCTGTACATACATAAGCAGGTATGAGTACATATGAATGTTCATTCAGAGGCCAGAGGGTTACTTAGGTGTTGTTCCTCAGGAGCCACACAGATCACTTTTTGAGACAAGCTCTCTCGTTGATTTGGAACCCAACAAGTTGGCTGGTGAGCTCCAGGGATCCACCTGCTTCCATCTTCCAACTCCCATGTCCAGCTTTATTCTGTGGATAAAACTCAGGACCCCATTCTTACAAAGAAAACACTTAAGTTATCTTAAGAATAACAAAGAAACTAAGTTATCTCCACACACACACATCAAAATAATATGCCAACATCCCTAAGCAAGCGTTAACTGGAATGCAGCCAAGCTCACTAATTTGTGTATTGTTGATGATCAGTCACATGCTACAGTGGACGGCAGAGATGAGTGGTTGTGACAGAGACCATGTGGGTCCCCAAGTTGAAAATGTTCACTGGATCTCTGTGGGGAAAATATGATGGCCTTTAATGGTGTTGATTTAGGAGGCTCAGAGCCAGCTGAGGAACTAGAAAAATTTTGAGAAGGGAGAGATTACTTTGGGTAGGAATAAGGTTTTGAGTGTGCCCAAGGAGTGCTTAATGGATAGCATTGGACATTATGGCCCATAGAAAAGATCAGTGGATTTGGCTCATCAACTCAGCTACATTGCTGAGAGCAATGTGTCCCTTGTCAAATTTCTTGCACTTCTGTTTTCTCAGCTGTTAAATGGAAACAAGCCCTACTTCCCAGGGCGCAGGGTAAGACATGGTGGGCAATAAGTTGCCCTGGAGCACAGCTGTTACTTCACAAATGTCAGCTGTTAGTAACAATGACTCCTAGTCATTGTCACATTAGGACAGCCACTGATACAACCAAGTCAACGCTTCATCTAAAATTTAGCCTATTAGAGGTTAAAAAAAAGTGTAAAAGATGACTTTGAGCAATTGTATTCTATGAAGTTTCAAAAAACGTGGCAAAGAGTAATTGCAATAGAAAAACATGTTTAAGTACATTCTGTGAAAAAAATTAAAAAATAGTTCAATGGCTATATAGTTATTCATGCTTATAATCTTAACATTCAGAAGGTGAGATAGGGAAGAGCTGGAAGTCAGCCTGGTCTACATAGTAAGTTCTAGACCAGTGCAAGGCTATGGAGTGAGACATCAGAATTTCAAAAGCAAAATAAAATAAATAAAACCATATTGTTAATATTTTCTAGTGTATTATAGAGTAATAAAGAAAAAAGAAAGAAGACATGAAGGAAGGAAGGCAAAAGGAAAGAAAACCATAGTATGCTAGCATAGTATTTTATTGGGGTCACTCTGGTTTTACAAGAACAGACATTCTATTTTGTCAGCGCATTTGAACCCTATGAAAATACTGACTCTTTGATAAATGCACAACACACACACACACACACACACACACACACTTTTGCATATACCGCCCAGAGCTTAATGGATTCCTTGAAGCCCATGCATGGCATGCAAGTTAAGGAAGTCTACTCTAGTTGCTCACTTATACTTATAAAACCCATAAGATGCATGAACCAGAGGCCAAATTACTAATTTATGAAGAAGAAATAACATCAAGCGGATTAAAAGCCTTCACTTTGGCTGACCAGTTCATTATCTTGCCGTATAAAAGCTTCGCAGACAACCAAAGCACAATTAAAAGCGAGTATGGAATCATAGCAAAGGGAATTTGAAATGGTCTTAATGGCTCTTGTCTCCAAGCTACGATAGTCTGACCCATCTGTTTCTGCTGGAAAAGTAACCCCCACCAGGATGCCAGAGAAACCAGTCTGGACCTCCTTCCATGGGTAGTTCTTGTCGCTTGCATTCTCTACTTGCAGAAGCATTAAAAGTTAAATGCCATCTGTTACTGCTCTTGCCAAAGATGGGGCAATATGAGCAGCTAGAGCCCACATTTAAGCAAGCTTATTTCTTCATTCCCTGTCTAGAACTTCCTATCGGGAAATACACTGCCTTTCCAGAGGACCCAAGTTCAGTTCGGAGCACTGACTCTGGGCAGCTCACAACCCCAGAAACTCCAGCCCTTGGTGATCCAGTATATTCTTCTGCCCTCCTCAGGTACCTGTACTTGGGTGCACATAACTTCATGTAGACAAAATACATATATACATAATTAAAGTAAAATACTACTGAAAATAGGTAAATAAACAAATGAGCACATGGCCCAAAGCAGTGTTCCTTACGTTTAGTTTTGATTCTGTGTGATGAGATCTCAGATGTGCAGGATAGTTTTATGTCAGCTTGACACAAGTTAAAGTCACCCAAGAGGAGGGAACCTCAACTAAGGAAATGCCTACATAAGATCAGGCTGCAGGCAAATCTATAGGATATTTTCTTAATTAGTGATTGATTGTGGGTGGTGTCATCTCTGGATTGATAGTCCTGGGTTCTATAAGAAAGTATGCTGAACAAGCCAGATAAGCAAGCCAGTAAGCAACACACCTCCATGGCCTCTGTTAGCTGCCTCCAGGTTGCTGCCCTGTTTGAGTTCCTGTCCTGACTTCCTTCGGTGATGTGGAAGTGTAAGCCAAATAAACCCTTTCCTTCCCAAGTTTGTCTGGTCTGGGCATGGTGTTTCGTCACAACAATAGAAACCCTAACTAGGACACCTGGGAACAAAACTAAGGCCAGGGAACAGGCAAAGTCAAGATAGGCTTCATAGAGGAGGAGGTGCCTGAGCCCAACATATCCCACAGTGGAAGCATCTGTTAGAACAGAAGCATGCGCTGTAATAAATCTAATGCTCCTTAAAATCAATGATAAAACATTACAACAAAAGAACAGATATTTTAGCTTGGGTTCATGAGCCATTTCTCTTTTAATCCCTTTTTCTGGCAGGATTATAACAGTCTGCTAGACTAATTTTCATGGGAGAGTCCTACTGTACTGGTCTAAAGGTGCCTCGTTAAATAGAAGGCAGCTGGAAGCCCAGGTATAGTATCTGGGGGCATGGACCTATGACTAAATTGTCTGCTAAGCAAGCATTAAGGAACGGAATTTGGGTTTCTACATAAATTTTGAGTGGGTGTGGCAGCACATCTGAAATCCCAGCACTCTTGATATTGGTGACAGCGACTCTCTGGAGCAAGCTGGCTGCTCAGACTAACCTTATCATTATGTCTGGGTTCAATTGAGAGACCCTGCCTCAGTGAATGAGATGAAGGATGATTGAAAAAGACTTCTAGCATCAATCTTAGGCTTTTACAAGTGCATATGCTCATGCATTCATATACATATGCACATACATGGACGGACACACACAGGAAAAAGGACTGGTCTATTTACTTCCATGGTTATCATGCAGATGAAGATTTTCTTAATTCAAGGGCTTAAAATATTTTAATGGTTCCTACAGTTAGATTCAAATGTAGTCACTAGTGTTGAATGTCCTTTTGCAAAGGATGGGGAACAGGACAGTTTAGCTGACAGACTACAGAATGGAATGCAGAAATGAGCATGGTGCCATCTTTCCCTTCTCTGAAATGCTGACTGAGGCATCCATGAGGCAGCCGTGCCCCACTCCTCTCCCTGCCCCCGATGTCAAAATGCCATTTTTCATGTCTAAGGACTGGAATACTTGACACGTACAAAGATATACTCACACGAATGTTTATGTTGTGAAAACCAGAATTGTCCATTTGTTTGTAAGACTCAAAATAGGAAGGCCTAAGCTGTGGTAGGAAGATTAAGTCACCAAAGAGAGCCAGAAAACCTCACATGTTTAAATACATCCGTCTCTTGTCATTTGGTCCAGGAGGCAACAACAACGGCAGGAATGAAATAGTAAATGCTAGCAACATCCTAGAAGAGACACTGGAGACACTGTGGGGAGGAACAGAGGGCAGGGTGTGTGACCCAGAAGCTGAGTGTTCTCTGAAGCTCAGTCCCTGAGCCTTTTGAGAACAAGGCAGGCCCTTGGGAAACATCCTGAGTTCTTCTTGCTCCAGCCAAACTCCCATCAAGATGGAACAATATGAAGTGTGACAAGGCCAAATATCTGAAATGGAGGGGAAGCAGAGGGAGAAAAGAACCCCAGAGGTTGCTATTTTGGAAGACTGGGATCTGGGATCAGTGGAGGAGAAGGGGGAGGTAAAATCCTGTCTCAATATTCTATGTAAGAAGTAGTTTCTTTTCTTATTATGATTATTACTGGGTCATCAATATTTAACTTTTACTGAGTGCTGAGTGCCTAGGAGCCTTGCAAATGTGGCTCTGTGAGGAAGGAACAACCCTGTGAGGAAAGTGCCACTGTCCTCACAGGAGTAATGACACTGAAGTCTGTGGTGGGCCAGGTGTTAGGAGGATGATTAGCACATGTTTGGACGTAATGAATTCCAGGTGATGTGACTGGTGAACGGGACTCTCCAAGCATATATTGGAGTCAGGAACAGTGGCTGGTGTCTGTAGTCTTAGCTCCTAGAGCCTGGGATGGCAGGAAGGTTACTTGGGCCTAGAAGTTCAAGGCCAGCCTGGACAACTTATTGAGGCTTAATTTAAAGTCAATCATCAATCAATTAGACATTGAAGCTGGAGGACTGGGGGTAGGGACAGGGAGAGGGACAGAGTGTATAGATTTTTTTTTCACTACAGATATCTTCATATGTACCAAGCTTTCTTTTACACCACCAACCAGCTCCCAAATCATGGCATGGAGACTTATGAGTTTTGAATGCTCAGCCTAGCTTAGGCTAGCTCTTTTAACTGAAATTAACCTGTTTCTTTTTATCTACTTTTCATCTCATGCTTTTTACCTTTTCTCTGTATATCTTATTTTCACCACCTTTCTATATCTGACTGCCTGGCAATGGCTGCCTGGCTTCTGGCCCTGGTCGTGTTCCTTGTTCTCTCCTTCTTCTCTCGTTCTTGCTTCTCTCTCAAGCCAAGATTTCTCCTCCTATATAATCTGCCTGGCAGTCCCAACCATTCCTTTCCTGCCTAGTTATTGGCTGTTCAACTCTTTTAGATGAATCAGGGCCTTAGGCAGGTGAGGTGAAACAGATGCAACACATCTTTCCATAATTAAACAAATGCAGCACAAACAAATGTGACACATTCTTACATGTTAAACAAATGTACCATAATCAAGTGTAACACACCTGTACACAGTTAAATGATATTCTGCAACATAAGCAAATGTAACACACCTGCACACAGTTAAATATTCTACAACATAAGCAAATGTAACACACCTGTACACAGTTAACTATTCTGCAACAAACAAAAGTAAAACATCTTTACATAGCTAAAGTGATTTCTACAACATTCATGTCATCTGAATTATGACCACATAAATATATAATATTTAAATAAAATGTAAAATTAAAAAAATTAGAAGGTGAAGTAAAGAAAATATGAGACTAAAAAAAGTAATCTGGGGAGTCAGGTTGGTCTGAAGACTAGGGTATAAATATGAGTGGGAAATCAGCAAGCGCAGGACCTAAGATGGAAGAGTATTTGTTTATATTTAGCTTTTTATTTGCCAATCAGATGCAAGCTTCAAGTCTCTTATAGGACACAGCTTAGCCTCTGCACTTGTAAAACATCTTTAGAAGGCACTAGGAAAGATTCTCACCACCCAAGAAATCCAGGAAACATTTGCCCCGTGGAGAGGACTGAGCGACCACTTCAATAGAAATGTACAGGAACGATTCCCTGCCCCTTCTTCCGGGAACCCCTGGCTCAGGCATTTTAGTAAGAGCCTAGGGCAGATAATGCCACTGCATGGAACTTAATTATGCATTACTTGGTTCTTTTATGGTTCCCAAGCCAAGTGAGGTTATTAAATGTTTTACTTTTAATCTGTATCTACAACAAGCAGAGACGGAGTCTGACTGCCTGGAGGAGAACCATGTTTCTGTAGCTCCAGCTTTCCCAGGTCTCTGGCCAACCCTTTGTTGGCACCAAATAAATGGTGGAGATTTATTTGGAAAATAAATTGAAAGAAAATAATTTGGCAGAATAGGTGATTTTTGGACCACAGAACATTAAGGCTGAAGAGATCTTAAAGTTGGGGCTCGAAAGATGACTCAGCAGTTAAGAGCACAGGCTGTTCTTCCAGAGGACCCGGTTTCAATTCCCAGTACCCACGTGGCAGCTCACAACTGCCTTTAACTCCAGTTCCAAGGAATCTTGTAACCTCACACTCACTGACATACATGTAGGCAAAACGTCAATGCACACAAAAATAAATAAAATAGGGCAGGAGAGATGGCTCAGAGGTTGAGAACACTGACTGCTCTTCCAGAGGTCCTGAGTTCAGTTCCCGACAACCACATGGTGGCTRACAGCCATCTATAATGAGATCTGGTGCCCTCTTCTGGCATGCAAGCATACATGGAAGGAATGGGGTATACATAATAAATAAATAAATAAATCCTTAAAATAAATAAATAAATAAATAAATAAATAAATAAATAAATAAATAAATAAATAAATAAATAAATAAATAAATAAAATAGCTGGTTGGTGGTGGCACAGGCCTTTAATCCCAGCACGCAGGGACCCCCAGACCCTGAATTTCCTGTAAACAACTTGTTTTCCTGTGCTTGCAGCTGCTCTGAGCGCAACACAGTGGAGTGTTTTCTGGTGGGCTTGCAGCTGAGAGTTAGGGCATGGCCATTAGTCAAGGAGACCNCTATAATGAGATCTGGTGCCCTCTTCTGGCATGCAAGCATACATGGAAGGAATGGGGTATACATAATAAATAAATAAATAAATCCTTAAAATAAATAAATAAATAAATAAATAAATAAATAAATAAATAAATAAATAAATAAATAAATAAATAAATAAATAAAATAGCTGGTTGGTGGTGGCACAGGCCTTTAATCCCAGCACGCAGGGACCCCCAGACCCTGAATTTCCTGTAAACAACTTGTTTTCCTGTGCTTGCAGCTGCTCTGAGCGCAACACAGTGGAGTGTTTTCTGGTGGGCTTGCAGCTGAGAGTTAGGGCATGGCCATTAGTCAAGGAGACCCTATATAAGCTGCCCTGGAACACAATAAAAGTTGGCATTCTTGTTTCAAGGATGACCCATGTCTGTGTCTGTGTGTGTGTATCTGTGTATGTGTTTCTATCTCCAGCCCCCTGCCTGGCTCGCGAACCATACCATAGCACTTGGCGCATAGAGCAGGCATTGTGTTACGCTTGGGTGACAAGGCAGGTGGATCTCTGTGAGTTTGAGGCCTGGTCTACAAAAGGAGTTCTAGGACAGGCTCCAAAGTTACACAAAGAAACCCTGCCTTGAAAAGCCAATAAACAAACAAACAAATGAATAAACTATTTAAAGAGAAAGAGAGAGATCTTAAGGTCAACGAAGATGGCAGTGTTGAGTCCTGTGCATCAAGGACTTCGGGAATATTCCTGGAATTTCTGGTCTAGGTGGAGCCTAAGAATTTACATTTCTTACCACCTCTCAGCGCTGTTTTAGGAGGACAATAACCTGAAGACCACTAACTTGGCACAACTTCCTCATCTCTGGGAAGAAGAAACAGGCCCTGCATTTAAATGAATATCATGTCCTAGATCCTTTGTTCATTAAAGTTGAGACAAGAATCTCATTCTCTCCCCCTGCTCTGAATACTTCACTAACCATTTCCTAAAGGCAAGAGCATCCTCTCTCACACTGACAGTAAAATTACACTATGGAGAAACTCACATTAAACAATATGGACTTGACTCAAATTTTATCAGCTCTCCCATTAACATGATCTACATTCAGACAGATTTAGTTGTATCTTAGCCGTTTCCTTTATAATGGAATTGCCCTGACTCCATCTTTCAGGACCCGAGGAGTACGGGTCAGCTATCCTAAGGAACCACCTTCAATTTAGGTTTATCTGACATTTTCTTTTTTTTTAATACATAATATAAGCAACTTTTATTTTTATGAATTCAGAGCTTACAACTTGGTATTATCTACCATCTGCAGGCTCTGATCTAAAGACGACTATTTTTCTTGATCTCTACATTTTTTTATTATTATTAAAAATTTCCACCTCCTCCCCTCCTCCCAATTCCCT
>LOEQ01000649.1:64960-78546 GCA_001685075.1 Bramus lutescens | reverse complement strand
TTCTTTCTTTCTTTCTTTCTTTCTTTCTTTCTTTCTTTCTTTCTCTGTAGACCAGGCTGTCCTTGAACGCATAGAAATCTGGGATTAAAGGCAGTCGTATCTGTTTTCTTATGGTGCTGGGAATCAAACCTAGGACATTATACACATTAGGCAAGTTCCTTGCCCCCAGCCATATTGTTGATTAGATTAATAGGAAGCACCCCTAACTCTCAGTCTCCTTTACAATGGGAAATAATAGGCCAGTAGACAGGCATCATCATGGAAAAGAAAAGTTCCCAATTCCAGCTAACCAGAGAGGGCAGGGTCAGCTATCATAGTGGGAATGTTCTGAGTTCTTGTCATGGTAAGAAGTGATGAGGAAGTGGAGGTAGTGGGAACATTAAAGTCAGTTGACTTCAATGACCTAGCAATTTAGCTCAGGGCTAGTCCTAAGCAATCTTTCCTGAGAGACAAAAGTGCTCTCCCTGGCTTCTTTGGCTGTTGATGGACAGCTTCCATACTACTTTCCATCTCGAATGCACCAACGCTGGCCAGCATCTTTGAAGCTTTATTTTTTGCTCATCCATCTGTGACATGCCCACATGGCTCAGTACACAACCTTGTTCAAATGACAGGGTTCCATTAGTCTCTCCAAAATGAAAGGGAACAACCAGAAGGGGACTCATCATGTCAGAGACAGGACGAAGGCAGAGACTTAGCCCAAAATAGGATCAGAGGAGCTAGAGTGTGGAAGGCAAAAGGCCTTCTGCATTTCCAGCTATCTCTAAAAGCATCTTCTTCAGTTTAGGTACCACCTTCTAAGGGGCCATCCGTTCATTAAAGCAGCAACACATGCTTGAATATTCAACTCAAAATGAGCAAGACCTAGTTTATTCTTTGAAAGGACTATTCCTAGAGCTGTCAAATAGTTCATCTTCACACCAGTGATCATCCAGTGCTCATCCCAAGACTATTTATACCTGGATCACACCACAGGCGAGAGGGTGGTGATGGGAGTAGGGAGAGGGCAACAGTGCAGGTATGTGGGTTCCTTCCTGTGGCTGTAGAGCCCACTAATGAGTGTTTAAAGCGGCAAGTCAGCCTGGCATGGTGGATCCCACTGCAGCTCCCACACCCAGGAGGCTGACGCAGTGGGAGGTCAGTTTGGTCGGCACAGAGAGTTTCGGACCCCCAGGGAGATAATGTAAGTCCCTATCTGGAAATAAATAAACAAATAAAACAAAAGTGAAAAACCCTGACAGTTCAAGCACTTTTAGTGCATAACAGGGTTTAAATGTAGTGAATTGTAGTGAATCTTAGTGAGTGTCAATAATACCTTAGGGATTACAGCTCCTTGCCAACAAAGACAGTTGTGTCACAACTCCCCTGAGACTCACATTAGCCCCAGGAAGAAGGTCAGCCTAAGATTTAGCATCCAATCCATCCTGTTTGGGGGACCACAGTGTTGTGCGGCCAGGAAGCTTTATGGGGTCACACATTACCACTTGGCTGCAGCTCAGGCCTTGCCACAAGGAGCTTGGCCTTCCCGGCGTTTTCCTGAAGAGTCATGACATTCCAACTTACTAAATAAAGAATCAAATTTGGGCTACCGCCCAAAGAAAGAAAACAGCCACAGTCAGAGAAGTCTCGGGAAGGAGCAGCCTTTGTGGAAAGAGAAAACAAAATAATGAAAGCTTGGGGAAGCCTGGCCAGGAGACTCATTGAGTGAAATGCCCACCATGCATGTGAGGACCTGAGTTCTCTACAAAGCTGGACGTGGTTGCAAGGGTCTGTGCTTCTGTGGGGAGATGGGAGGTAGAGAAACAGAATCCCTGAAAGTTCAAAGGCCAGATAGCCTGGTGTATGTACACAGCAGTAACACACAACCCTGTCTCACACAAGGGGGAGACAAGGATGACACCTGAGGTTGTCCCCTTACTTCTACATGTATTCTATATGCACACATCACACATCATATACACACATCTCTCTCTCTCTCTCTCTCACACACACACACACACACACACATACGATTAATAGAAGTAAAATCTTGAAAGCTATCTATCAGCTGTCATCAGTGGTCTAACAGGGGTATTGACTCTGTTTGTACTACAGTAAAGGCTCCTATGTTACACATTTAGGCTTAAATCTGCTGCCTCAGTCCCTTGGCCTGAGCAGAAATGCTAAGTTCTCTTAATAGTAAATCATGTCATAAGCTCAACTAAGTTAATGCCACATTCATTTACCTTTGTATGGTTGATTTCGAACAAGGTCACTGTGTAGCCCAGACTGACCTTAATCTCATGATCCTCCTGCCTTGTCTTCAGAGTTCTGGGATCACCAGCATGAATCATGGCATCTGGCTCATTTACTTTCCATTATAATGATGCTGAATGCAAATCTATGTGACAAAAATCTGGGTCAAGGACACACAAGGAAGCCTACATTCCTTCAGCCAGACATTCATCATGTCTCAGTTGTATTCTGAATTTTAAAATATAAAAGAACTGAAAATTATTACATGAATCACATGTCACTCTTTTATAGACAAACATGAAATCGCCCTCAAGGTTTGCCTACAACTTTATCTGAATATTCTTTTTCTATTATACTGGACTGATTACGTTCTGACCCTTGCTTCTCAGAATGTTTCCACAAAAGCAGCTGACTGTTTCTGGAATTATCCACTTTATTCAGCTGGTGATGTTTTTTCTTTCCCTGTGTTTCTGTCAGGACCACATACTTCTCAAAGACTTATTTGTTGCATGTTTCAAAATATAACAGGGTTCAAGAAAGAAATTTTTAAGAGATTTTATTCCTGGCTGTTCTTTGTTTTGAATGAATAATTTCACATTATTAACCATCTTGGGGGAACTTTACTTTGCATAAAATTCACATACCAATTCAATAGATTATCTTGACTGCATGTTTTTCTTTACTAGGAACCAGTGTTGCATTTTTATGTGTAAACTTTATTTATTCATTTTTTATTGAGCTATATATTTTTCTCCGCTCCCCTCCCTTCTTCCCTCTCCCTTTCTACCTTCCCCCATGATCCCCATGCTCTCAATTTACTCAGGAGATCTTGTCTTTTTCTACTTCCCATGTAGATTAGATCTATGTATGTCTCTCTTAGGGTCCTCATTGTTGTCTAGGTTCTCTGGGATTGTGAATTATAGGCTGATTTTTCTTTGTTTTATGTCTAAAAGCCACTTATGAGTGAGTACATATCATATTTATCTTTCTGGGTCTGGGTTACCTCACTCAATTTGATATTTTCTAGCTCTGTCCATTTGCCTGCAAATTTCAAGATGTCATTTTTCCCACTGTGTAGTACTCCATTGTGTAGATGGACCACATCTTCTGCATTCTGCTGTTTTAGAGCCACTAGTTTTTGTTGGTGTTGTGTTGCTCTTTGTGGTGTTGAGTGTGTTCTTACCTTGCCTACCCATCTTTTCCTCTGATTGATGTAGTTGGGGCTGTGTCTCTGGTGATTACTCCTCCAGCTGCCAGTGAACCCAAGGCTCAGATGGTTGCTCCTGGTGATGGAGTCAGGGCCACATTTCCAGCCACCCCAGAGGTCGCTCAGAGTTCCCAGAGTTTGTTTTGCAATCCCAGAGGTCCTTTGAGCCTGCTCCCATGGAGGTTACTTGCTTGGGCCTGCTCCTGGAGTGGTGGAGGTTGGTGGCTCAGGCCTGGTCCCACAGAGGTAGTTGGCTTGGGCCTGCTCAGGAGGAGGTTGCGGGCTTGAGCCTGCTCCTGAGGAGGTCGCTGACATAGGCCTGCTCTGGCAGAGATGGAGATAGCTGGCTCGGGCCTGCTCTGGCTGGTGGTCCTGCAGAGGGCGCTTGCTTGGGCCTGGTCCCATGGAGGTCGCTTGCTCAGGCCTCCAGTGTTGCTATTTTTAATGTCTTTATTATTCCTATTATGGTGTCTTATATTTCTTTGAATAAGAAAATGTATTTTTTTTCCGAGTTCAGTCAACTCTCAAGAATGCATGTGTTTTATTTCTTCTTTAAAATGGAATCTCTTTTCTGCATGCTAACATGTTTTGTGGATTTGCCCTGTACTCCACAATGCCTAATAAGAACACCATCTCCCTAAGATGTTATTGCTGTCCTGTGTGAATGCTATCTTGTCAGGCTCCAATGGTATTATAGTCAGCTCTTCCAGACCAGCTACTGACTGTCAAGATAGCAGGGCAGCCAACTTACACACGGACCTCCTGCACGTCCAGTTAGAGGCCCAGGCAAGTTACTCTCTGAATTCAATTGCATTTTCTTCATCAGTTTCCAGGATGAAATAAAAGTCAGTCCTGTCTACATGGTGCATTACAGTCCAATGCTTTCTCAGTTGTAGAGGGGAGCTTGTCCAGTCTACCTCAGACCATCACCGCCTCTCCTGGGTCTGCTGCCTCCACCTGCTGACCAGGGACTGACATCCTCCAAGTGTGCGATGTTACTTTTTAAAATAAATCACTTACTGAGAGTAGCTCCCCAAAAGTCACCTGTGTAAGATACAAAGATGTTATAGGTGTTAAGAGCAAAGGGTGGGCCCACGCGGATCACCTCATACACAGGGAGGGTGTCTGTCCAAGTGCCCGGAAGCAAGATGGTGGCTCGGATTCTAAAATTAACAGAGCAGCTGCACCTGGTGGGTGGTAACGCTGCGACTGGCTTGGCTGAGAACCAGCTTTCCTGCCCCAGGCACACACACACACACACACACACACACACAGCGTGCGCAGGTCAGGGGTCTAGTGGAAATCTGTCTCTTTGAAGAGTTTCCCCAGGAGTTGTGTGTCAGACCAGTGTGTTCAAAGAGGACAGGAAGTGACCTCTGTGGCCAGGTGGAAGGGAAAGAGAGGGAGGAAGTACTGGGAAGGGCTTCGGGAGGGAGGGACTGGTGAGCAAGGAAGCTCTGGGTGGAAGAGACAGCCTTTCAGACAGGAGTGACTTCAGACAGGAGTGAGGTTCAGAACTGGGGACCTGCCATGGTCTTGGTGACATGCACAGACAAGCGCTGTAGCAATGTGTCCTAGCTGTAGCTTCCTGCTCTCTAGAGCAGGTCACTCTGTCCTCCAGGCTAGGACTCTGTTACCAACCCCAGTGACATGGGTGGGGGACTGTGAAGATGGAAACACAGGAGAGACGGCTTCGGGGCATTTCCTTAAGAGGAGACAGCTTATTTAGTAAAGTGTTTGCCTCCAGAGCCTAAAGACCAGAGTTCAGTTCCCCAGCACCCGCATAAAATGCCAACATGGTGGTCTGGGCCTGTAATCCCAGTCCTGGGGAGGCAGAGACACGTGGATCCGTGAGGCTCTATTGCTAGTTAGCCTAGCCTTGGCGAAGCTCCAAACCAATGAGAGGCCCCCGCTTGTAGCTCTCTAATGAAAGGTTAGAGGAACCTGAGGACAGACAAGGTGGTCCTCTGATTTCTAGGTACATGTGCCTGAATGTCCCAGCCAATAGCCCTGAACCAATGTGAACGCATGGACATACATACATACACAGGGTTGGAGACAGCTTTGTTGATGACCTGTTAGCCAGGGATAGCTCCTGTAGTGAGTTAGCTCCTGAATCCTTAAACGGGACCCTAAAAATTGAATATTTCACCCAGGCATAATGGCACACACCTGTAAGTCTAACATTATGGGGGTTGTGGAGTTAGGAACATCAGGATTTTAAGGCCAGCCTCAGCTACATATAGCAAGAGACCAGCCTAGGCTAATTGAGACCCTGCCCAAAAATAAATAAATAAATAAATAAATAAATAAATGAATGAATAAATAAATAAATAGACAAAAAGAAAAAGGAATTTTTAAAAATCCAATATTTACATAGACAAAAAGTGACATATTAGTGGCTAATGAGATGGCTGAGTGAGCACAAGGCTTGTTGTGCCACAGGAAGACCTGAATTTGGAGCCCGGGCAAACATCAAAACCCAAGTGTGATGGCGTAGGCTCGCAACCCCAGCATACCTGACAGGCTGAAGCAACAGACCCCGGGGGCTTGCTAGCCAGCTAGTCTAGCTGAAAAGGTGAGTTCCAGGCAGGTGAAAAACCTGTCTCCAAACTAAGGTGGAAAGTATTGAAGAGAAGAATACACCCAACACCGACCTCTGGCCTCCGCATGGACATGTGTGAGTGAGCAAACACATGTGCAGTCAAGCATGCCCCCCGCCCCCTCACATGCAAATAAAATAACAAAATAAAAGTTATATTTAATCTTTTTAACCTAAAACACACCACTGAAACAGTTAAGAAGCTGAAGATGACAATGGGGGAAAGGACAATAAACAAAATTCTTTGTCATGATTCTCTTACACCAGAGTCGTCTTTGCACTTTCATTTATGGGTTATTATATATACAAAGGAACAAAGACAGAAACCTCTTTAATGGCAAGGCAGAAGTGAGGTAAGTAAAAAGTCAATATTGGCAGCTGTAGATTATAAATCCAGGAATATCCATTTCTAGCACTTATGGGTGGGGGAGGTGCCACCACCATCCCAGACAATCCCGGAAGAAATTCACTAGCAAGATTACAAGTTAATTTTGATGTGGCCTTTCTTTTGAATAAGGAATGCCATGCTCTCTGTAGAGGCTCTTGCAACTAGCTTCATCACCATGGGTTGTAGGTGAGGCTGTGTGGAATGGCAGTGGCAGAGGGGAGTACACAATCAGCTTTTGGCCAGGGATCTTAGGAACTGAACTATTTCCCTGGGTCTCCTGGATTAGGGCTGGAAAATGCAGGCAGAGTTGGATCCTACAGTAAGATCTTGGGAAGGAGAAATCTGAAGGCCGGAGGGACTGGCAATGACATCCAACCCTAACTTTCCAAACAGAACACTCTGTAACCGTCTAGTGACCAAGAGGCAGCTTGACTCCATCCACTGGTGTGTTATCTGTCCACATCTGGCCGCTGGAACCAGAGCCACTGCTGCTCTTCAGTGTGGCTGTGGACCTTCTCTGTCTCTTTGCTTTTCTCCTCCTGCCAAACTGTGCTGTGTGTGACTGCATGCTTGCTTGTGCTTCAGGTTGCTCCTAGACAGCCTGAGCCTCTCGTGGGCCACTCACAGGAGCAGAAGAGGGCATTCTGTATGCTCACGTACCTGAGAATTACCTATGGGGGATCAGAAACCTCCTTGACAATCCTTGGGCTTGCTTTTCGTCCATGTGACTGCAAAGGTGAAAACACATAACCCAGTAATAACCTGAGTTTAGGAAGGGCTGAGCACTGTTTCCACAGGCATTGCCCACAGTGCTCTGCATGAGGGCACAGAAGGAGAATCTGCTCACCTCTGAGGGCACAGAGTAGCAGTCTCCGGTGTGTCCCTTCAGGCTCAGGGCACAAAGCGGCCTGAAGTGAGGAGCCCAGATGTTTGGATAGTAAAGTTGCTAAATGAATGAAGAGGCCACAATGAGAGTCGATGGTCAAGACTCAAAGATTCCATTTCCTCTTTTCAGTTGAACATTTGGATGCCCTTGGGACCTTTCTTTACTTCTGCATAAGATTTAAAGAAAACCAACATTTTAGAGTAATTCTTTGTACCCTGATGAATGTACTTGTTGAGATATGTGCCCAGAACTGAACCCAGGAAATCATTCTGTGAACAAGGTGTGTTTGACCCTGTTTCACAGATGAGGATTCTCTTACTAGAGTCTCTGGGAGGTTAAGAAACCTACCGAAAGTCTGCATGCTGAGTGCTCATAAGCTGTGGACCTGGGACTTCAATCTAGATTGCTGATAGAAAGTCCACTGGATTTCCTTATGGAAAAGAACATTCTCTCTCTCTCTCCCTCTCTCTCTCTCCCCTCCCCTTTGTGTGTGTGTGTGTTTGTTCCTGAAGATGACCCAGGGTTTCATGCAAGCAAAACATGTTCTACCATTTAGCTGCAACTTCTAACCTTGATGAAGAACCAAGCAGCATTTTAAAAGTTAAGGCTTGAGATAAAGAATGAAAAAAAAACTTTGATTGTTTTAATTCATAGTATCTGTAAGCCTTAAATTCCTACGTGTGATAAAAAAGAAAACTGAAAGACATCAGTTGAAAAAGAGTCTCACAAATGCATTGTGTATTGCTCGGGCACTCACAAAGTGAGAAAGAAGTGGAAATATGGTGCTAGCTATCATCTGTTTGTAAGCGACGGGGATGCTCAGTTGGAGGGATGCCCAGGAGTTTGTGTGTGTGTGTGTGCGTGCGCACACGCATATGTGTATGTGTATGTGTACATGCGCGCATTAGTAAGCTGGCTTTCCAAGATGGAAGTTCTTGGAGACTTGAAGATATAAAGGACTTATGGCCTAATTAAAGAGGGCTATTCGGGAAGGAAATATGGATTTCCAATGGACTAAAGCAGACTTTCCAAAAAGGACCCAGCTGCTCTCAAGATTCTTTTGTGGTACACAAATGTAGGAAAATTACTTCCCATTTTCTGGAAGAAAGAAGGAAAAAAGGAAGGAAGGAAGGAAGGAAGGAAGGAAGGAAGGAAGNNGGAAGGAAGGAAGGAAGGAAGGAAGGAAGGAAGGAAGGAAGGGAAGGAAGACAGGAAGCAAGGAAGGAAGGAAGGAAGGAAAAAAGGGTCTCATTTAACTCCAGTTAATGCCAGATTTAAGAGGGGTTAAAGCATAGCATAATTATGTTTTAGAAGTCTCAAGAAAGTCCCACCATGCCTGGTTCCCTCAATGAGACCGTAACCACCACAACCTCAATTATTGTGCAGTGAGAACTCAGGGACAGTTTTGAATTGGGCTATCTCTCTCGACATTGCTGGAACTGCTTGGTTTGATCTAGACATTCATGGTTTCTAAGGCTATTCTGGAAAGACATTTATCCTACCAGTGAGGTCACCTGATGAACAGGTTCTCCAGGAAAGAGAAGACGCATGGTCTTCCTCGCAGCACCTATGATTTTCCTAGTTGCTTTTCAACAGGGGGCTCTCAGGTGCTTAAGATGTCAGAGCCATGAATGTGTTTGGGTGAGAATCTTGGAGACTGCAGCGTAAAACAGAATGTGTTGCCTCTTCTGGCAGAGAAACATTTGTGTTCTTAGAATCTGTGTGCCAGGGGACCCCAGAGACATTCTATACTCGGCAGCTTCTGCAGTAGCTCCCAAGAAGTCACCCTGGCTATTCATGCCAGTGCATGCCTTTCCCTGGTGTGTGGGCTAAAGTGATGGGGTGTCACCTTGGAGACTAGTGAAAATTCCAGCCTCCTTCTCTCTTGCTTACGCTCTTTGGTTTCTAATTGGTTTTGAATATGCTGTTCAGGGGTGCAGTGAATTTATGCTTGGTGTTTTCTGAGCTCCCTGAATCTGGGGTGTGGTGTAACCCACTAATTCATGAGTGGCTATTGCTGTTTCTTCTTTTTATTTTGGTACCCTCCATTATGCACATGGTGTACCTTTTATGGTTGCCCACATATCTTGGATACTTCCTTCTTTTGCTTTGCCTTCTATTTGGTTCTCCGGGGGATTATTCTGTTTGTTTTCAAACTTTATTTTTTTTTATGCTTTGTGATTTTCTCTTGATAGCGGGGCATGATGTACAGGGCAAAAAAATACCGTCAACGGGCCTTTATTCACACGGAGGTAGGCAGAGGGTAGGAGGAGTATTCTGTAGTGCTAGGGTTGGGTCTTTCCGTTCTGGTGTCTCTGCTCTGTGAACCTCACAAGCCCCCCAGTGCTGTCCTCCCACTGAATTCAGTAGGCAAATTGGAATTGTCTGTACCTGCCTGTTCGTCTCTTCAACTCTAGGGACAGTGGTTTCTCTGATGCCCAGAGTTGCTGGAGCATCTCCCATAAGATCAGTTAAACACTGATAATATTCTAGCAGCTTAGCTCTATTAAACAGTTTCTCCTGAGGGAAGGCTCTTATAAACAGAATAATCTGGCCTATTTCAAGATGGTTTCTCTCTCCTCCTTTGGAAGCCTGAAGGGCTTTCCTGTGATGTGTAACGTGGGAATCCATTGAGATCCTTCCTAGAGGATAATCTTGCACAACAAGGACCTCTGATGTCTGTGTCCCCCTTGAGGTTTTGACTCTCAGACCTGTTCACAGGAGCCACCTGCACTCATCAGACACAGTTCAGATCTGCACATTGGCACTGTGCGTCCTAAAGACAGCTCTGCTGATGAGTCTCCGCATGGTGGCGGTGTTGAGAGTCTCTGTCACTGCCTGCCATTCTCCAATTTTAGGGACAGTTATTTTCTCAGTGACCTCAAATCTTTTACAATATTAAGAGTTGCATTTCAATTTATTAAGTGTTGAATATCAACTTATATGCAAGACCACCCTGATAAGCAAGCCTAAAGTCTACTTTGCTACTTCTATTGAAGTCACATTATAAGTTGCCTTCTGTAAAAACCCACATAGCAAGAAACTGAGAGAGGCCTTCAACCAACAACTTCTGGAAAATAGGCTCTTATTCCACCTGACGATCTTATTGTAAAATTTGGAGAGGGAGTGTCTTACTTAGGGTTTCTATTGCTACGATGAAATACCATGACCAAAAAGCAAGCTAGGGAGAAAAGGGCTTATTTGGCTTACACTCCACATCACTGTTCATCATCAAAGCAAAGTCATGACAAGAACCCAAGCAGGGCAGGAACCAGGAGGCAAGAGCTGATGCAGAGGCCATGGAGGAATGCTGCTTACTGACTTGCTCCTCACAGCTTGCTCAGCCTGCTTTCTTATAGAACCCAGGACCACCAGCCCAGGGATGGAACCATTCACAACAGGCTTGGCCCTCTACCATCAGTCACTAATTAAGAAAATTCCCAAAATCCTCCATAAAGCAACATAGTCAGGTCTGTCACAGCAATACCTTACTATCCTGGTCCAAACTTGACTTAGAGTTTCTATTGCTTGGACAAAACCCCAAGACCAAAGAGCAAGTTGGGGAGGAAAGGATTTATTTGGCTTACACTTCCACGCTGTAGTCCATCACTGGAGGAAGTCAGGACAGGAGCCAAACAGGGCAGGAACCTGGAGGCAGGAGCTGATGCAGAGGCCATGAAGGAGTGCTGCTTACTGGCTTGCTCCCCATGGCTTGCTCAGCCTGCTTTCTTATAGAACCCAGGACCACCAGCCCAAGGATGGCACCACCCACAATGGGCTGGGCCTTTCCACAATAATCACAGCTTAAGACAATGCAAGACAATACTGTACTGACTTGCCTACAGCCTGATCATATGGAGGCATTTTCTCAACTGAGGTTCCCTCCTTTCTATGTCAAGTTGACATAAAACTAGTCAGGGCAGGCAGCCAGGCATGGAAACTTGGTTACTGGTTGGTCCACTCGGGACTTGAGAATGGCAACAGTGACAGTGGCTGGGGACTAAGCCTCAGTCTAAGGAGTCTGGGGCTACCTTCAGGCAGTACCAGAAGGACATCTGACATCTGCTGGAGACTTGCTTGATTCCAGGAACTTCTCCCTGCTTCTATCTAGCGTCAAGAGGATTATGTTGCATGGTGAATGGATCAGGGAACACACACCAACGTGTTTTTTAGGTGCTCTTAAGGGAATGATATTTGACCCAGTTTAGTGCTTTATAAATTAAAAACTAAAGCCACTTAGAAACCTAGCCCAGATTTCTGTCTTCTTTGGCCACATTGTGGTTATTTCCTTATGACATCAAGTGACTGGTTCAAAGGCAGGGTGGCTCCTCCAAAGGAGAAAGACCTCGGTTTGACCCACGTCTCCAGTCTTCACTCCCATGACTGCATGGGAACCCTATCCATTTTACTCACATATCCTCCTGGTCGTGGTAGTCATCTGAGATTTTACCCCCAGGGAACTGAAGAACTACCCTGACCAGATGAAAGCACATCATAGTACAAAGACCCAAATTCTCATACTTAGAATGTGCTTTCTTAATACCTGGAAGAGGATGCTTTTAATCTCCCTGATTACCTGCCTGCTCCATTTTGTTCTCTCTCTCACTGCATTTTCAAGAGTTCTTATAATCAAAATTGCCTGAAAGAGCAACTGCACTTACATAATTAGCATAATAATATTGGCCAGGATAAATAAGCATCTGACAAACAGAGAAAGAACAGAGGGGACCGTTTCTCATTAATAGACCAGGGTCAGGTGATGTAGATTACATCCAGAAATGCTAGTTTGGTCGAAAGTAATCTGCTCTGATTAAAATAGAAATGAAGTCACTGAATCGTAACAGCTGCTGAGCTGGCTGCTGTTCTAGGAGGAGACAGGGGGAGTGAGGGAGGCTGGCGACAGTGNNGAGCCACATCCAAGAAGATGCTCAGTGGAGTTCTCGTCTTGCCCCCCGGACAAGCTACTTCATCAGTCAAACGAATATTCCTAGTTTGGCTCAGCTGATGTCTTGGAGTTCTGCATCTCCCATGCATGCCTTTTTAATGTGTCCCTACACAAACGAGCACATGACACAAACCCGTCCTGCATACAGCTGTTCTGTATAGTCTGGTGGAACACACGCTTCCTCAAAAGATCACTTGCAGCCAGTAAACACTAATTTCTAGTTTGGCTTGATTGCTGTTTTCCTCTACCAGGCGAGCAGGTGATTTCTACTCTCATGCTCCAAGTCTCCCACTCTGTGGGGATGATGGGAATGAGAGCATGAGCTGAGAGTCTTTGTAGAGGACCTTTTATCAAGGTGGAGGCAGACGGGAGAGAGGTTCTGAGAGTAAGTGGCTTGGAAGCCATCTGCCTTCCGGGTATTCTTCTGAATGTCACAAGGGATCATGGGTTAGGGTCATATGAAAGGGTTGACTCTTAAAAACCACGGGGAGAGGCAAGAAGAAAGAACACAGGTCCATAGAGAGCTGCTAATTAGACAGAGGCATGTCTTTAGAAGGCTGTGAGGCTCCAACTCATTGTGCAGACAGACTCTGCGGTCTCTGTAGGCTGGCAATTGTTTATATGGTGAGATTAAAGCAAAATGATGATCCTTAGGAAAAGGGACCGATTCACTTGCTATGTTAGTGCCCTGCACTAATTTAATCAATAGATACACACGCCTCCTGCCCTCAGGGACCTTGTCTGGTAAACATACATTACTAAGCAATGTCTCACTGCCAGCTGGAGTTATTTGTTTCATTTTTGTTTGCTTCTTTCTGGGACAGGGTTTAGCTATGTAGCCCAGGCTGGCCCCAAACTCACAATTCCCTCTCCTAAGGGCAGGGATTCCAGGACTGAACTGCACACCCATCTCTTGCTCTCAGTGTGAAGTTTCTGATAATCTCTCTCATCCCATCTTTCTTTCCACCTGGACTGAAATCTTCCAAGCTGCATCTCAAGCTGCATCTAGGTCTGAGAGGAACAGAATGAAAACACATGTGAAGGCCCCAGAACAGTGGTCTAGCTCTCAGGTGCTTGCTCGTGCACACGCCACACTCTGGCTTTGCTGGCTTACAACAATTTCTTTTCCGCCCTTACCTCAAACACCTGCTTTTTAATTTTGTTTCTAATGTGACCTAAAGTCCCCCACCTCCCTGCACAGTCTCTTTCAGATATTAAGAGGAGACAGATGCACCATGATATGTGAGACACTATCAAAATCCTACTGTTTATCCTACAATTCCTCTTCCTTTCTTTTAAAAAATGCTTTTAAGATTCTGGGGG
>LOEQ01000649.1:47160-62601 GCA_001685075.1 Bramus lutescens | reverse complement strand
GAGAGAGAGAGAGAGAGAGAGAGAGAGAGAGGAGAGAAGAGAGAAGAGAGAAGAAGAGGAGAGAGACAGAGAGGGGCCTCAAGAGAGAGACACACACGCGCGCCGAGAGAACAGAGAGAGATCCAAGATGGTGGGGGAGGAGGGCAGGGTCGCCAGGAGTGGGCGTGGCTTGCCTCTTAAAGAGACAAAAACATAACACTTTATCTCATTGGAAACAGACATTTACCTCCATTGAGCCCAAGTTTAGATGCTCAGTTCCTGATGGTTTTCTTTTAAATAATTCATACTTGGTGAGATATGCAGTTTGGGGAGAAAAACAAGGAAGGAAAGGACTCAAGTAACTGAGGGGAGACATAGATTTTCTTGTGCTGATGAGGGTAGGATAGAGCTGCCCAGACAAGATTGACAAAAGGGGGCGGGAAGTGCCTGGACATAACCCAGCAGCCCTGGGGAGGGAAGATGGTCCATTAGCTTGCATAGTCCCGGGAGACGAATGCAGAAGTCAGTGTCAGCCAGCAAAGGTACCCTTTCTTTTTCTTCTGCAAACAGCAGTTTCCTGACCAAGGACTCAGAGGGTGGAACATGTTTTCTCTTTGGTTAAAAAACAAACACAAACTTCCCCTCCATGGGGCATCACAGACTCTTTTATCTACCTCACTCTAGGGAGCCATAAACTGCCAACTCACGCACGTCCTTGGCCGTCTGTTGCACATCCCTTCTCCTGGCTAGTCTCTAGGATACCAGCTGCCACCCCCTGGCCTTGGCAGAGATCCCACCCCCATCCTCTCTTACACAGTATGGAAATTTAAATGTATCTGAGCCCCTAGGATTTACTAATCTCTATCACTCTGGGGGAATTTGCTTTGAATGCAATCCAGTCTCACATTCCCATGTCCCAAGAAGCTGCTCTTTGCCTGAACGATTTGTTGCTGCTTATTGGGAGTCATCCTTATTTGTTCTTTTCTTCAGAGAATGTTGTCATCAGGCCTAGGAGTGGAGAGAGCTTGGTGCTCAGAAAGAAGGAATTTCTCCCCCTCCTCTCATGGCCTCTGCCAGGAGTTCTATGTGCCTTAGGCAGGACGTAATGAGAAGAGGTACTGAGAGCTCTGGACAGGGATGGAATATTGGGCTTTGAAGGAACTACCAGCCGGGCTGCCTGGATATCTGAAAATGTTACCTTTACATTTTGAAAATTTGAACGATTCTAGCTTGTTTAGTTAATACTAGGAAAACAGAGCATGTTCTCACGGGAGAGAGCATAGGGGAGACACAGGCAACAGACAGCGGACAGTGGACCAGGCTCTCCACCACGGAGAACTAAGCCCACTATTACAGGATCCAGAGACACTTAGCCAGCTGAAATTCCCTGAGTGTGGTGCTGCCAACCAGCAGGGGTGGCCAAAGCCCCTGAGCACAGAGGTGGTACTGGGTTCTGTTCACACTGATTCCTAGGAGAAGTAGAGGAGAGTCACTTCGTCTGTTACCAATTACTTATCAGGCATTCCGTGTTTGCTTTTAGGTCATTCGCCTTAATCCTTGAAGCAGTTTAGAGAGCTTTAGTGCCCTGACCACAGTGTGCATATGGATTTGTTTCTGTTTCTGTCACAGCACTGATTAATGTGTCTCCTTTGACCAGCGTCTCTAGAGCCACCCTCCCCACCCCTTACCCTGTCCATAACCAAAGACTTGCCCTTCTCTGTTTTTATAGCTTCCTTACCATTGTTACAGTCCAGAGGAATCCTTACTCCAATTTAACCATGTCTTCAACTGTGGTTCGTTTAGAATCTACCAAATTCAGAGGATGTATTTCCTTTTCTATGATTTCCAACTTTATATTCACCCATGCTTACATTACACCACTAAGTGGCATCATATATTGGTGGCACACATTCATTTCCTTTTTCACGTGGGCCTAAAACACATTTACTAATCAAAACTCTTAGAAAGTGTTGTTTAAAACTACACAGGCAACTGATGACCGCTGAGAGAGGAGAATTAAGCGCTCCAAGGGATGGTCCCCCACACTGGTCATCCAACGCAAGGTGCTCAACCCTGAAGCCATAGACACACAGACAACAAACTTGGGCTCAGAGGGTTGTGTTGTAGGGTGAAGGCCTGCTTGTTTGTCCCGGCCTCCTGGCTAGCTTACATCCGAAATGAATACACAGAAACTGTATTAATTAAAACACTGCTTGACCCTGTTAGCTCTAACTTCTTATTGGCTAACACTTACATCTCAGTTTAACCCATTTCTATTAATCTGTGTATCGCCATGTGGCAGTGGAAAGATTTAGCTTGTATGTATCTGGCGGCTCCGTGGTGTCTCTCCTGACTCTGCTTTCTTCCTCCCAGAATTCAGTTCTGTCTTCTCTGCCTCCCTAAGTTCTGCCCTATCAGGCCAAGGTAGTTTCTTTATTCATTAACCAATACAAGCAACACACAGAGGGGACTCCCACATCAGGGTTGTATTTATATATATGTGTGTGTACATGTGTGTTTAACAACAGTAACTGGGGAAGAAGAGGCTAACATTCTCAAAGTGAGGCTGAGGACATGATAGAAATTGGAGAGAGGACTTGGGGAAGGCTGATGAGAGGGAAGGGAAAGGGAAAAGTGATGCAATTATACTTTAATTAAAAATTTAAAATTACCCCAAAATACATAGCAGTTCATAATCTCCTGTGAGATTTTTCCAGCCTTTATTTTCATTTATTTTACCTACATTAAGCTTTAGTATGTGTGTGTTGTGTACTGAACATATTCCCCTTTGTACCCCCATCCTCCCCTTCCCACCCAACGTCCCTCTTGTTAGTTCTCTTTCAGTCCCCTTTGTGCCTCTGAACAATGCTACTTCTATTTTCGTTAAGATTTGATATATCTATATAAGATCTAGGGATCACAAATGAGAAGAAGCATGACACTTGTCTTCTGAGACTGGCCTTCTGTGCTGCTCTACTGATGCTCTGCCTATTTTCGTGCCTGTGCCATGCTGTTTTTGTCACTATGGCTCTGTGATATATTCTGAAATTGGGTGTTGTGATACTTAGTCTTTTGTTACAATTGTTTGGGCTATTCAGGGTCCTTTGTTTTTTATATGCATTTTAAGATTTCTATCCTATTAATATAAAGAATGGCACTGGAATTTAATTGGTATCCTAGTTTTTCAATCTGTAGGTTCCTTTTGGTAGGATGGCCATTTTTGCTATATCATTTCTACCAATCCATGAGTACTGGGGCATCTTTTCATCTTCTAGTGTCTTCCTCAGTTTTCCCACTGTTTTAAAGTTTTCCTACAGAGGTCTTTCGCTTCCTTGGTTATATTTATTCTAGGGAAGCGCATGTCTTCTTAAAGATGGTCTTTTCTTAATTTATCTTTCTGAGGTTCTAAATGTCAGCTTTTCCAAGTTTTTGAGCACTGCCTATTATTTTGTTCCTTTCTTGAAAAACTCATTCTCAGTCACTGGCAGGGTCTCACTATGCATTGGCCTCCCAGCTGCACAAATGCTCCAGTCTCCCAGGGGCTGGGATTTCAGGCTTGTGCCACATCCAGCTTACCACTGGGTGTCTTTATTGCTATACCATCTCTTCACGCCTTTCAGTGTTGGCTTGCAAGGTCAGTGTACACAGACACTGTTTTCCCCACCTTTCTTTCTCCTTGAGTGTTCATCTCCCTTTGGGGATTATGGCTGAACACCTCTTTAGGCACCAATTCCTCTGTAGACAGGGGTTGGTCACAGACTCTGCAGTCTCTTTCCATTAGCTCAGGATGCCCTGCCCTGGCCTCTTTTCTTTAGATGCAGCCTCTGAGCTGGACTCTGGCTCTCCTGCCTTACATGCAACACTTTTTTCTTAAAGAGTTTAATTTTACATGTGTATATGTGTGTCTGTGTATGAGTTTGCAGAGGTTGGAGAGGACATCCTATCCCCTGTGCTGTGAGCTGCCTGATAGAGGTACTGGGGGAACTGAACTCAGTCCTCATGCAGGAGCAGGAATCGCTCTTGACTGCTGAGCCATCTCTCCAGCTCTTGTGTAGAGCTCTTTTAACTCTAGTTCACATTTACCTGCAGAAACCGAACCCTTCAGAGCCAGAAGCCCCAGGTCAATCTCCACTCACTGTTTCTTGTTGTGATTCTGTTCCTGGAAATCAAAAGAGGAGCAACTGTGGACAGGCTTAAAGAGAATTAACCAGGAGAAGGGGCAAGTTCAGACGTCATTGGTGGTTTCTGGGAAGGAACTCCAGTTCCTAAAACAGAAGGAAAAGCCTTCTATGAGAATCAGGTTGAAAGCCCCTGACATCCTAGGTCTTTTCGTTCTCCTCCTTTCCCAAGTCCCCTCTCTGAGACCCCATTCCCTGTTGGTGATTGTCGTTAGGGACCCACCATTCTGGTCTACCGCTTCCCAGCAGTCTTCCCCAAACACTGCATTCTCATCTTCACTTTCAAGGCCATCTGGGTTCATAGACAGGGAAGTGGTTAGATATTTCTCAATCCATCCATCCAGCCTTTACTACATGACTCTGCCTCTTGGGCCACAGTGACATTAAGTGTGGCTGGCCACCAGCTAGGCCACTGTAGATCACAGTTGTCTCCAGCAGAAATTAAAGGAGGAGCCTGCCATCCCTCCTTGGAATTTATGACTTAGGGACACAGTGCCCAGAAGACTAGCAGCTTGGAGACATCATGAGAGCGTGTTTCTGGTAGTGTTGAGGCAACAGGCCTGTAGGAGAAGGGCTGGGTCAGGCCCCTCAACACTCAGAGCTGTGCAGATAAGGAGAGCTGCATGGGCATTTCCAATTCTTACAGGGTGCAGCCAGCTCACCTTGGCCCTGCTGCGGTCCTAGGAACCTTCAGATGCATTCTTCTCTGAGTCTAAAAGAATTTAAAGTTAGCACTGACATTTACAAGCAAAATCTGTAAGAAAGAATCAGTGCTATACCTCTGTTGTGTTTTCATTTTCTGAAAGAAAGTTCTTTTCTCCTAATTTTAAGAATGATGTTCAGGTGGGCAGCGGTGGCAACATGCCTTTAATGCCAGCACTCGGGAGGCAAAGGCAGGCAGATCTCTGTGAGTTTGAGGCCAGCCTGGTCTACAAGAGCTAGGTTCAGGGCAGGCTTGATAGCTACAGCAAAACCCTGTTCCAAAAAAATCAAAATAAAGAAAGGAAGGAAGGAAGGAAGGAAGGAAGGAAGGAAGGAAGGAAGGAAGGAAGGAAGGAAGGAAGGAAGGAAGGAAAAGTACAACGTATAAAGCAAGAATTATTATCATTGCATCAGCCAGATAGAGCCACTGTCAGCTAATATTTTCCCAGGTTTTTTGTTTTGTTTAGGCAGGGTCTAACTCTGTAGCACAGCCATCCTGGAAACTCACTCAGTACACAGTCCTGGCTGGCCCAGATCTCCATTCTACGTTAGCCTAAGTGAACCAATGCACCCAGCCCAGGTATTTCTTTTGAAAAGAAAAGGGGAGGGGCTAATTTTATAACAGAGAAATATGTGGAATTCTATAACATGTCATTCTTTCTAAAATTTTTTTGGGGTATCTTTACAGATGTTTCCAAATCTACATTCTAAGAAAGGGAGTCTTTGTGGTATGAGGGCATTTTCATCTTTCCAGCTCTCTTTCTTGGGCATTTAGATTGTTCCAAATTTTGTTATTCAAAGAGCGCAGCACTGAACATCTGTGAAATTGTTATTTTTTAAAGTATATTTCTCATTTTCTCATGTCTCTAAATTCCACTTCCTCCCGATGTTCCTCCCTCCCTTCTCTTTCCTTTCCTCCTCTCCTCCCTTCCTCCCTCCCTCCCTTTTTTTTTTCTTCTTTCACTGGATCCAGTGTTTCCACAAAGCTACAATCCCAGCCCAAATCCTCAAATTCTAACACTATCATTTGATCACTTGAGTTATGTGATTCAACCAGCTTTAACAACTCTTTCTGGAACCAGTCTTGGAAGTAAGTTTTTTTAATGTTCTTTGGATTTGGTGCCTCTGCATAAGTAAGAGCCACTGTATTAAATTTGGAGACCCAGCTGTGGACAGGGTTTAGAGTGTATCCTTTTGGTCGGGGGTGGGGGGAGCTTGCATCTGCTGAATCCTGACTTTGAAGGCACCAAACAGGATTCTGGTGGTGGTGGGGTATATGCCATGGTGTGTGTGGAGATCAGAAGACCACTTTGTGAAGCCGCTTCTTTCCTTCCACCTTTATGCATGTTCCAGGGATCAAACTCAGGTCACCAGGCTTGCATAGAAAGCACCTTTACCCGTTGAGCCCTCTTGTTGGTCCTGAACAAGACTCTTGTTTATTCTTCATTTAACAACAACAGCCCTGTTTGATGCTTTATACTGTGTCTTCAGGGAAATGAGGAAAAGGGAGGCCAAAAAGACGAGTATCCAGTACAATTAATGCAAAAACAAGAACAGAAACCTACCCTGTCCGATGTCTTTGCCATACATAGCTTAAGGAGTGAACCACGAAGGTGAACAATGAGACCAAGTCAGAACCACTTCAGCAAATCAGAACAAAGGGACGTGTCTAGGTGTCTGTGATGCTAGGTGGGGGCAGTCAGACAAGCTGTACTCTGCAGAAGGCAGCTGCTCAACTGTCTAAGTTAAGAGGGTAAAACCAACCTTAAATTATTTCCCTGTGTCCTAACTACAGAAGACCCTTGGGAAACCCTAATATTTGCCAGCCAGGGGTTAAGATCAGGAGGCTATTCCTAAAGAGCTACCAGGAAACTAAAACCAGCAGGTGAACACAGGGTTCCTGGATTGAAATAGCAGCTGGAGAGGAGCTGGAGCCTTGTACAGCAGCTGGAAGGGACTAAGGGTGTGCAGCTGTCTTAGCTTGTCAGTGCTGAAACACCTAAATCTGGCTCCTGCAGAAAGGAGGTCCAAATTAGCACAATTTCGGAGGCTGAAATCCAAGATCTGGCTGCCAGTTCTGTTTGGCCTCTGGTAAGGGCTTCTTGGGTTACATCACACCATGGTGGATGTGGCAGTGTACCCAAAATTGAGAGACTGCAGAGCCAAACAGGAAACTGGAAACTATAGAGATGGCCAGTTTTGCTCAAAACACCAAGCCACTCCCACGAGAACCCACTCTGTAAGATATGTGTTAATTCCTTCTGAGTGCAGTACCTTCGATAACCCAAATATTCTCCATTAGACCTCACCTCTTAATGGTTCCAGCGTCTCCCAGCATCGCCACAGCTTGAAGACCAAGTTTCTAACACATGACCCAGCATAGGGAACCTTCAAATCACAACCATAGCAGATATTTTAGGGCTCATGGCATCTGCACATCCTTGCCCCGGGAAAAGTGAAACATTGGAGTAAAGGAATTGCTAGAATAAACGGGAATCTTACCAAGGCCAAGCTTAAGGACCTTGGAAACACTGTTGCCAGGCCTGTGGGCTGCAGAAGCTGGGAAGTTTGTAAACAAAGCTTTAGCTGTATCTGGGAAAGATGTACAGAGCTGGCCAGACAACACCCTACACTGTCAATCTGTGAACCCTTCATTCAAACAGACACGTCTGTGTTTTTCTTCCCTCCCGTATATGAGTCCATTTGTGTTGCTTTAATGAGATGCCTGGAGCTGATGAACTTAAGAGGAAGCTTACTGAGTTCTTGATATTGGTGACTGGTGACTGGAAGATCCAACAGCAGAGTGTGGTGTCCCGGCAAGGGCTACGATGACACAGGGAAATGACAGGCAATCCACGGTGTGCAAATGGTGTTAGCGACATGGCAGAACCTCAGTGATCAAGACCCTGCTGTCATGAGAACTGACCCACCCTTCAAGATTGGTGAATCCTGCCCTGGGAGGTCACTCCATGACCTAGCTACCTTCCACCAAGCTTGCCTCTCAAAGGCCCCAGGACCTCTGTGACGGTCCACCTTCCCTGTCAGCTCAGCAGGCCTTGGACACACCAGCTAGAATCAGAGAAAGATTCTCCAGAGACTGAGGAGAGAAGCTGCCCTGAAGGCAGGGAACAGAGTCTTGTGGGCTGGGTCCCATAAAGGAGGAAGCTAGCTGAAGGTTGTATTCCTCTCTCTGCTTTCTGACTGCAGACGTTATGTGACTCCCTGGCCACCATGCCTTTCTTGCCAGGATGTTTTTGTACCCTTGAGCCACGAGCCAGAGTAAACCTTCCCTTCCTTCAGCGGCCTTTGAAAAGGGTTTTGTCACAGCAATAAAACAAAGAAAAAATAAAATAAAACAGCCTCTAAATACTGCTCTATGGTGGGGCAAGCTTCCCAGCACACACCTTTGCAGGACATGCAAGAAGTTCTAGAACACACTGGGAACACGCTGGGAGCTCTTTCTGTCGGGGCTGGGGTCTCCACCCATCTGTGCCTTGCGCTCAGTCCAGAGCTCCCTGTGTGGTGGCCAAAGGCTAGAGAGATCACGGCAAAGGACAGTGGGTTCTCATTTTATTTTAGACCCTCTTTAATGTTTAAACAAAATCATACATCTCAAAACTTCTCATACATAAAACAGGGAACATTGTAGCTTCTCTGATTCCAGTTGGGGTCAGAGAGGCTGGCATTCCCTTTTCTTCTGAGTTAAGTACATAGAAATCCCTGGCATAGCTGGAAGATATATTATCTAAGCCAGAGCATCAAGGCCTTAACTCCAGCTCTGCCCCCTTGGAAAGAGAGGCTCTTGAGAAGTTGCTTAGTGTCTCATCTGCTGCTTTTTCATCTGTGATATGAAGACCATAATTCTTGTCGAGGAAACAGATTATTGTGAGCCTGAGGGGCAGTCATGTGACATAAGGTAGCACTACAATGCCATGTAAGAGGGGAAGTGTCCTGTTGTTGATTTTTTTTTTTACTCTTAGTTCTTTGGACGCCTGCCACCCAGCTCTCAAATAACTCACACAAAGAAGACTTATTCTTTCTTATAAATGCATGGCCTTAGCTTGGCTTGTTTCTAGTGAGTTTTTCTTAAATTATCCCATCTACCTTGTGCCTCTGGGCTTTTATCTTTATTTCTGTATAGCTTTCTTTACTTCTTACTCTGGGGCTTGCTGTATAGCTGGGTGGCTGGCCCCTGGAGTCCTCTTCCCTTTCTTTTCTTGCCCCTTCTCCTCCTTTGTAATGGTCTTCTCCTTCTATTTATTCTCTCTGCATGACAGCCCTGCCTATTTCTCTCTCCTGCCCCACTATTGGCCATTCAGCTCTTTAGTAGACCAGTCAGGTGTTTTAGACAGGCAAAGGAACCCAGCTTCACAGAGTTAAAGAAATGCAACATAAAAGAATGCAATACATATTTACATCATTAAACTAATGTTCCAAACTCACTCTGCAGCCAAAAATCACCCTTGAATTTCTAATCCTCTTGCTTCTACCTCCCTAGGGCAAGGATTAAAGGCATATATCACCATTTTCAACTTTAAGCAGTGCTA
This sequence comes from Bramus lutescens, assembly GCA_001685075.1. NCBI lineage: Eukaryota > Metazoa > Chordata > Mammalia > Rodentia > Cricetidae > Bramus > Bramus lutescens. Next base: position 53,195 of record LOEQ01000649.1, on the reverse strand, counting down.
GACTTGGAACCACTGCTTTCTGCAAGCTAAGCAAGCACTCTACCAACTTAGCTACATCCCCAGCCTGAAAAAGTCCTCTCAATGATTTATTTGCTTTCCCCTTTCAACAGGGAAGAACAAGCGCTTCATCCACTTCTCCAAACATACTTTACACAGTGGAAATGCCACTCTCTTGTGTAGGTGGTGTTTGGGGAACTTACGTCCTGTAGTTGTTCGGCCGGTTTACACTTGGCGCTGCGCTTTACGTGTACAGAAAACAACCTGGAATTGGGACAGCACATTTGTTCCGGTCCATTCCTCTAGAGGCCCCATCAGCAATGTCAGAAACCTTCCTAGCACAGGTCATCAGCGTGGGAAGGGTCTCATGGATAGGGTTTGACATGGAGCTCCATGTCCATCTCTCAGGGCCATGGCCGCTGAAGTAGTGCTGCTGATCTGGTGCATGGCATATCAAGATCTTGTGCTCTCTGATCTAAATCCAGGCTTGGTTATGGAACTGTCAAAAATGGGCTTGAGTAGTATCTCTGTGTTCCCAGATGGGGACCTGCTGGATGCAAAAGATACAGAGACATGTATGGTGTTAAATCAGAGGCGTGGTTTTCTAGGTATGAACTCAACTGTGTTCTGTGATTTTTATCAAAGGATGGATTCTAGGCAAGAGGACTCAGCAGCTCTTCCTTAGGAGCAAGTTGGCCTTTCCAGGGCCAAGGACTTGATTGATTCTTGCAGATAGGAGTGGGGTAATAATTCTGCACAGCTCACAGGCTAATAGAATTTAGCTCAGGCCTCCTTGACTCTTCCACCCATTGTGGCGTTCCCTTGCTCTCAGTTCACTTTTTCGTGGGCCATTGAGACTCTAGAGCTGTGCAAGCTCATCCCCGATGACCAGCATCAGCATCTTATTCTGACTGGCAGTGCAGCGAGCAGAAAGAACAGAGGAGGTGGAAAGGAGAGAGCAAAGACTCCGGACCTGGTGTTCCTGGCAGCGAGGCTCACTTTTGTTGCCAGAGGGGCACTTGGGGATTTACTGTTTGGCCTCTTCCCACGGCTCAGATCTGTTCCTTGATGTTCCTCTAAAGCTCAGTAATTCCTCTGGCTCAGACATCAAGACTCTGGCGCTCTTCCAGGGAGTGATGTGGGAGATGCTTCTTTCCTCTTCTGTGGTCTCCATGCCTGCAGCCCAACCCTTTCTACCTTCCTGGTGCCAGAAATATCCACATGCAGCCCAGAGCTCCCAGTCACACCCATGGCAGGTCTTGCTCTCCTCCAGCTAACGAGTCCCAGTGCCGCATCCTGACCCCGGATTCACACGCTTTCAAATGGAAGACCAATAACTCTGTAACGGGCGTAAGATGTGTTTCACGTCTCCATGCGGCTTTAATTCTGGTCCCTGGCTATGCACCAGCAAGAGACTCGTGGGTGGGATAATTGAAATCTCATGATGATTGGTTTTTTCACTTCCTTCCCTACCGGATCTTCTACTCAAGGTAGTCGCTTCCCCTTTTCTCTCCTTTCATTTTCCTTGTTCAACCTCTATCGAGAGAACTAACGGACCTCGACAAGAACAAAAGGCCAGCAGTTGTGAGGGTGGAGGATGAGGGCAAACAAGAGCTCCAGTTCCAGACTTGACCTTACCCCATCCCACAGGGGCATGGAAAACCTCCCAAACCTCTACCCTGCCCCAAACTCTAACCCGTGTGAGGTCCCTCCAGCACGTGGGGCCCACCCACAGGGGCAGAAAAAAGAAAAGCCTTGCCTGTGGGGTGGCCAGCGAGCAATACAGGCATTCAAATATGCACAGGTGTAAGATGGAACAGGGCAGCCATCATGGTTTTGCATACGCTCCTGGGAAGCTAAAGTCAGGTTCTGGCTGGACTGCATGTGTAGAGAAGTTTAGTTGTTTCCTCTGCACAGGCAGGAACTTGCCTTGTGCTGGGGGTGGGGTCTGGCTTGCCTCCTGCTTGGGTCATCAAATTGAGCTCCAGAGCAAGACTATTTGGTAAGTTTGGAGAACAGGCATCACTGTTGATTCGCTCCTTCCAACCCAGTCTGAACATCATGGATTTTAAGCCTAAAATGGACCTGAGGGATTGATAAGGCTCACCCACCTACTCTTCCTTTTCTGACTAGGTCTCACTATGTAGCCCAGGCTGGCCTTAAACTCATGGTAATCCCCTGGCAGGGATTACAGGCACAAACCACCACACTTGGCTTGGTTCACCCAATTATCTTACTGTTAGGAAGTGATTGCCTTCATTGCTCTATTCTAGGCCTAAAACATTCCCAGGTTCTTATCAGTGCCAGCCTCAACCTGGTACTCTCATTAGGAAGTATTCAACAGGCTTAGCAGACCCTTAAGAGCCTGGCCTCCAGACCACCTTCCTGTGGCTCCATCCTATCCTCCTCTCTTCCTCAGCTTGAGCTCTTATTCCAGGGAGCTGCTGTAAGCCATACATTTGCTCCTAGGATGCTGTCCTTCACTGTTCTAGACCCCAGAACCTGGAGGAGGAAGTTGCCTCACTGACTGTGGATGTGGGGTGGGCATTAGCAGCCAGAAGTCTGAAGGGAGAAGAGGCTGGTCTGTGTGTGCTGAGTATTGTCTGAAACTCTCAGGACTTTCTGCTCCAGCAGAGTTGTGCATATGGACTCTCAGGAACCCCTAAAGTCTAGGCTAATGAACAAGGTCCCTGTCTGCCACCCCCTGTGATAACTGTGTAGCTTTAAAGGCGTAGGATCCACTCTCTCTCTCACACAGAGAGAGAGAGAGAGAGAGAGAGAGAGAGAGAGAGAGAGAGAGAGAGGAGTTCAGGACATCTGCTGCCCTGTTATCAGTGACTGTCAGGGTGAGTGAAGTCTCATCCAGAGCAATCTCCACGACTCTTCTGGGGTGATGAGAGATAGGGGGAGATGCTCAGATCTCTGAGGATCTTCACCCCAGCCAGCCCTCCCTGACCCATTGAGTAAGAGTAACCTTTTTTGTTTGTTTTCAGTTTCAGAGATGGAGGGCAGCTCTGTTGTCAGAAGAAGTCATGGATTTTAATGCTTCAAAGACAGAGGGAAGCTGCTGGTGACTGGATTCTCGTGGCCGAGAAGAGCTGGGAACTCAGAGTATGTCTAAGAAGTCACTGTCCACAATGCTACCTGAGTCCTTTTCACCGTGTTAGGTTATGACACTCATCAACGGTATAGGCATTCTGCCTAAAGAACAAACCACTGTTCTGTGTGGGCCGCCAGGTCCACCCGTGACAAGATGAGCACTGAGGCTGTTCTCAAGGATTTGCACATCTGATGGAGATGTAGTTAGACCCAAGGGAAGACCATAAAGTCGTGAGGAACAAATGTAGAATTATAGTGTAATCTACTGCATGGAAACTACAGATAAAGGTTGCAAGGGGACAACCAGAAGCCCCCAGCATCTTCATCTCTTTGGTGTTCTTGTTAATACTTCCATTTAAATCGTTTTTGTGGTTTATTTTGCTGGCCACGGAGCTCATCCATTGAAGGGACCAGCTGCAAACATCAGGTGCGCGCTTACAAGCTAGCAAAGTCATTCTGTATGTATAGAAAACCCAGGAAGAGCCTCCTCACTTCAAAAGATGAAACAGTAAGCTGGGAGGGGGTGCAGCTCAACCAGTACTGTTTGCCCAGCATGCATGAAGCCCTGGACCCAGTTAGATCATGGAATAAACCAGATGGGTGGCACATGCCCATAATCCCAAAACTCAGGAAGTGACAATAAGATCAAGAGTTCAAAATCATCCTTAAGTACTTAGAGAGCTCAAAGCCAGCCTTGGATACAGGAGACCCTGCCTCAAGCAGAAAAAGACTGACCTAATCTCAACCCTAATTCCAACCTGGGTGAGGGATGTGGGGGACATGTTTGATCTCATCTGTTGAGCTGAAGTAAAGAGGTGCTAAGAAGAGCAAGCTATAGAAGAAAAATCTGTGTCCATTGATTACCTGGGAGCTGATGTAGATTCTTTCATGGCGGTTGGAGCACAGAATCAGGGGTTCTGGGTACTTGGGCTAGATAATGTTCTGCTGGGGAGGGTGCCCTTAGCATTCTGGCCTGTCTAGCAGCATCCCCATCCTCTGCTGACTGGCCAGCCACTTGTTCCACTGCTATCAATTGATTTTCTGGCTCTGCCAGAAAAGAGTCCCTGATTCCAATGAGGGGTATGGAGTCCTGCAGCCCAGCAATGCCTCTGCCACTGGCTTTGGAGAGGATTCAACTTCCAAAATGGAAATATAATTACAGCAGGGTCAGCAGGGGTCTTGGAATTCAGTGTGGCTCAGATCTGAATGGCATGTGGCATCTTTCCAACTATTTCAAGGATTCTCAGTGCTGGTGTGATTATTTTCCTAAGATCTTCAGTTAAATATGACAGTCATAAAACTGGCAAACTTTCCACAGGCTTGCAACTTTTCTATAGCTATAAACTCAAACTAAATCCAACCATGGTGAACCAAATATAATAGCAATCCAACTCACGTAACAATACAGCGAGGTTTCGTGATGTTGCCCTTTACTCTGTGTTTGGGTATCAACCTGATTATTTGGACTGGGCTTGCCCCTGTCTGTATTGTTCCAGGACTCAAATATCATGTGATAGTACTTCTCCAAAGTCCTGTAGAGACTCTGCTTGTGAGGTCTCCTTGAAGTCATCTGGCCAATGCATGTTCTGCTCACTAAGGTCACCTGTGTTTTCTTACTGGCTTGAGGCAGCTGAAATAGCACATCCAGTTCCCAAGTGGGTCATAAATATTAAGTGCTTTGCTCTGGGGTGAACCTGTGACCCTAGGATCAGCTCAGAAGAATCTAGATTCTTGACAAAATGAAAATAACCTTTTGTTTTTGTGGCAGGGTCTCATGTATCCCAGGCTAGCTTTGAGCTCACCATATGTCTGAGGATAGCACTGAACTTCAGATCCTCCTGCCTGGACTCCTTGAAGTTCTGGGATTACAGGTGTGTGTACCATGTTGATGCTTGAGGTGGAACTCAGGATTTTGTGCATGCTAGGAGAGCATTCTATCCACTGAGCCACATCCCCACCCCTGAAAATAGTTTATATTTTCTTTTTAAAGTTAACGTTGTTACAAAGGTTTCCCAGGAATGTTTTAGCAGGTTCTCGATGGAGCACTCATAGGCCTGGGCTCTTCATGGGAGAGAGCTGAGGCCCAGGGAGAGAATGTGTGTTTGGGGGGCATACACTGTGGTAGGGGCATAGATGTGTGTGGGGTGGGGGGCATGGGGTTGTGGGGAGTAGGAGCCTAGCCCCTAGGGTGAGGAGAGTAGGCATGCAGTCTGGAGCCAGAGCTCTCTCTGCTCTCCTTCTCTCCCTTCAGCCTGGATCCTGAGGTGCACTGGGATTCGCTGCACTGCCTTCAACGTTCACTAAGCTGTACCGCACACCTCAAGTGCATCTGTGAAAGGCTCTAAAATTGAAGTAAAGAACTTCTTTTTCAGAACCTTTAGTGTTGGTAGTATGAGACGGCAGGGTCTGTGTAATGAAATGCAGCACACATGCAGATGAGGACTCAGCATGAGCACCCAGTTTAGTGAATAATTGGAAAGATTCGCAAGGCCACAACCAGGCCAAGAAACACAACAGTCCCAGCGTGCAGAAGTCCCCTTGTATATTCCTCTCAGCCACTCCCTCTTTTTAAAATTGTTTTTATTGAGCTATATATTTTTCTCCCCTCCCCTCCTTTCCTCTCTCTTCCTCTTCTACCCTCTCCCATGATCCCCACACTCCCATTTTACTCAGGAGATCTTGTCTTTTTCTACTTCCCATATAGATTAGACCCATGTATATCTCTCTTAGGGTCCTCATTGTTGTCTGGGTTCTCTGGGACTGTGAATTGTAGGTTGGTTTTTTTTTTCTTTGCTTTATGTCTAAAAGTCACTTATGGGCGAGTACATATTATATTTGTCTTTCTGGGTCTGAGTTACCTCACTCAATATGATGTTTTATAGGTCTATTTGCCTGCAAATTTCAAGATGTCATTTTTTCCACTGTGTAGTACTCCATTG
>LOEQ01000649.1:26725-46288 GCA_001685075.1 Bramus lutescens | reverse complement strand
GTTTTCAGTACTGTAGCTCTGTAGTAGAGTTTGAAGTCAGGAATTGTGATGCCTCCAGAAGTTCCTTTGTTATACAGGATTGTTTTGGCTATCCTGGGTTTTTTTGCTTTTCCATATGAAGTTGCGTATTGTTCTTTTGAGGTCTGTGAAGAATTTTGCTGGGATTTTGATAGGCATTACATTGAATCTGTAGATTGCTTTTGGTAAGACTGTCTTTTTTGCTGTGTTAATTTTACCTACCCAAGAGCATGGGAGATCTTTCCATTTTCTAGTGTCTTCTTCAGTTTCTTTCTTCAGATATTTAAAGTTCTTGTCATACAGGTCTTCCACTTGTTTGATTAGAGTTACTCCAAGATATTTTATGTTGTTTGTGTAAGCCACTCCCTCTTAAAGTCACAAGCATCCTAGCTTTTAGTATAGTTACCTCTTCGCTTTCTTTCCTCCCCAGCCCTGTGCGCATGTCCAAACAAAAGAGTTTGACTCTGCTTATGGGCTTGCTGTATTTGAGTCTCACAGTTTTGCTCACACTATGAGTGGTTCCCATTCTGACCCTTTTCTGAGTTGGCAGACACATGGCTGTCTCCAGCTTGTGGCATTAAAGGTCTGCTCCTGTGAGTATTCCTCTGCTCACCTTTCCCAGGACGTGCATAGTCACCTGCCTCCAGGGACATTTCCCTACAGCCCACACAGAAGTCAGACCTTTGGACAGTCGTTCCCAACCTTCCTAACGCTGCATCCCTTTAATACAGTTCCTCATGGTGTGGTGACCCCCAATCCTAACATTATTTTTAACACTACTTTATAACTGTAATTTTGCTACTGTTATGAGTTTTAATGTAAGCATCTGTACTTCCCAATGGTTTTAAAGTGACCCCAAAGGGGTTATGGCCCCCAGGTTGAGAACTGCTATCTTAGGAGATATATGCGAAAGTGTTTCCCAAATTCTTGCTTCCACTTAAACCCCCACCCACAGCAGTCCCCATGGTCCGCTCCCCCCCCCAACTCTTCTTGTTGCCAAACTTGAACATTTCCAGGGCTCAAGTGCCTTCCGTCTCACGGTGGCTATAATTTGTACTCTTCTGCTTCCTGAGTAAAACCAGGCAGCTCCTGCAGTAATTGGCCCCCCTGAAATTCCTCTCAGGTTATGGGTCTGTTGCATCTTCTTGACTGTTTTCCTGTTGCAAAATTGAAACTTTTTCTTTTGGTGAAATTTCATCTTCCTTAAAATTACATTGGACAAGGAAGTGCGCCCAACTTCCAAGCGGCACCTGCTTACCTGATTTCTGTGCACGGTGAAGGCAACCCTGCAAAGCACAAAATGGATTGCTTGTTTTTTTACTTCACATCTCTGAAAAGGTAACAACAGAAACTCCCAGAAACTTACCCTTCCAGGGCACTGTTTTCTTATCTCCATTTTCCAACTCCCTTATTTCCCTATATTTTCTTAGAGAACAAACATACGCCTACACCCCACAGTCTTTTGTTAAAATCACCAAGCGTAGAGAAGGCGATTTATTATTCTACTGGGTGTTTTTCATGCTGTGTTTTATGCATTGTTATGAGCTGGTTCAACGTGACTAAGGTACTGCCTGCCGTGCATATGACCTCCGTGGCTGCGATAACATTAAATAAAAAATATACATTTGGCTCCAGTGGGGAGCTGCCCAGAACAAAAATAGACAGCTTCCAGAACCCCAGGCTGTAGCTTTTGCTCCCCTTATCTGCTTTACACATTTGGGAATGAGCTCACTGGTAGGGAGCGAAGCCCATACAATCTACCATTACATAAATTATTCAGTCATCTGTGATGTCCTTGTAACATGAGAACCCCTATGAAAAAACTAAATAGCTGCCCTGCTTACAGAGGCACATGCCTGCTATTTATAGCCTTCATGGAAGCTGCTTTGAATAAACCCAACTAGAACTCCCCGGTAACCTGGGAGGATGGATGCAGGGTTTCGCACGAAGGTGTTCATTGTGTGCGTGCCTGCAGATAGGCATGGATACCACACAGAGGACCGGCAGAGAAAGCCCAAGCAGGTGGAGCTTGTCTGTCAGCTCTTTCTCACTTTCCTCTTACATTCTGGAAACAGAAACAAGGATGGACAGATTACAAGTCCCAGCAGGTCCTGTGGTACGTGTTCCTGACTGTATCCAGGCAACATGGTCCCTGCTTTTTCAAAAGATGTCTTCATTTCTGGTTAAGAATGTCAGATGTCTGTGGCAGACAAATAGGAGCCTGGGACACTGAGCCTGGGACACTGAGCCTCCTAATTATCTTTCCTCAACACATGGGTCCCGGAGTCGAAGCTTCCTGCAGATCAGAGCTGGGCAGATGCTGACTTTCAAGATTCTCACTCTGCTAAAGCCAGAAAAGAAACACCCACTTGTCTTTTTCTTTATTGCTTAATTGATTTATATTCCTTTATTATGGTGCTAGGGACCGAATACTGGGCCTTATACATGGTGGGCAAGTAAGAACCTGGTCCACTAAAATGTGCTACCAGTCCGCTCATAGCTTAACTTTTTAAAAAGTTTCTTTTATTTTTAATTCTGTGTCTGTGTGTGGCCATGTCCATGTGAGTAAAGGTGACCCTGAAGGCCAGAAGCCATCTCCTAGAGCAGCGCTTCTCAACCTCCCTAATGCTGCAACCCTTCAGTATGGCTCCTCATGTTGGGGTGACTCCCAACCATAAAGTTATTGAGTTATTGCCATTGTTACTTTATAACTGTAATTTTGCTACTGTTATGAGTCATAATGCAAATATCTATGTTTTCTGATGGTCTTAGATGACCCATGTGAAAAGTGTCATTTGACCCACAAAGGTTGAGAACCATGGCCCTAGAGCTAGGGTTCCGGGCAGTTGTGAGCCACCTGATATGAGTGCTGCGACTGAACTCTGGGTCCTTTGCTAGAACAGCACATGCTTTTAAATGCCAAACCATCCCTCTAGTCTCATAACTCAATTTTTAAATTAAAAATATCTTATAGAATGAGCCTGGAGAGGACTCACTGGTTAAACTGCTTGTCATATAAGAATGAAGACCATATAAGAATGATCCCCAGAAGCCATGTAAATACCAGTGGGCTCTGGGTTTGATTAAGAGACCCTGACTGAGTGAATAAGATGGAAAAGCAATGGAGAATAACTATAGATATCAGTCTCAGGCCTCCATATGGACATGCACATGTGTGGTGCATGCATACCACACACCTGCATCACCACACACACAACATGCATATGCACATGCACCGCACACACACACGCGCGCACACACATACAGACAGGAAAAGGGAAAAGGAAAAAAATACTATGCCTCTTCAAAATTCCAATGATATTCTTCACAGAAGTAGAAAAAAATCCTAAAATTTGTCCAGAAAAACAAAAGACACAAATAGCCAAAGCAGTCCTGAGCAGAATACTAGAGGTGTCACATTTCCTAGCTTCAAACAAAATTACAGAGGCTTAGAAACAAAAACAGAGTTATCGTGGCAAAAAATAGGAACACACAATCTAGAAATAAAGCCTTAGAAGGTACAGCCTTGGAATGCTGCTCAGCAATAAAAGGGGAAACTTTGAAAAATGCAAGAAGTTGGGTGGACTTCAGTGAAGACCAGATGACAACATATAGTGCCAAAACGTTAGATATTTTACTTTCAGTCATGTGTACAAATGCATTGTTAGTGTTTGAGATAGGGTTTCACAGTGTTGCTCAGGCTAGCCTCAAAGTCTTCCAAGAAGCTGAGGTTCTACACCTGTGCCACCATGGCTAGTTCATGTGACATCCCTGAAATGATAAACAAAAGCAAGGACAGATTAGTGATTGGTGGGAGTTGGGGGACAGAGGCATCAAGAAGAAAGTCAGTGGGGAAATAACAAGAAATTTTGATACACAAAATCTGATATGGATAAAATAATTAGGACTAAGTACAGGCATGTGTATGCGCTATGACACCTGACTGAGAGCTATGTATTGTATCAGTGTCTTGACATGTGACACATGTGACATGGTCTGTATGTTTTCAAGATGTCATCATTGGGAAGAAACTGGGTGAAGAACAATGGCATATTCCCTATTACCTCTTACAGCTGAGTTTACGGCTATTTAAAAATACAACATCTGGACCAGGCAGTGGTGGCGCATGCCTGTAATCCCAGCACTCAGGYGGCAGAGGCAGGAGGATCTCAGTGAGTTTGAGATCAGCCTGGTTTACAAAGCGAGTTCCAGGATGGCCAAGGCTGTTGTTACATAGAGAAGCCCTCTCTGCAGGGAGGTGGGGGACAGTTGGGTGCCTGCCACAGATGAAGCTGCATCAGGAGAGCCCCTTTTGGCCTTGGTAATTTATGAGATTAAAATTACCACAGTTCTTGGTGGTTCTGAATAAGCACAGCCCTTATCCAGGTGTCATTTTGAAGACAAACAATAGAGTTTTATCTCTGAGGATGAAGGAGACCCTTCATGAATGCCATGATGGAGCAAAAACCAGCACAATGTAGATGCTGGTGGAAAGATTCACACAGTCGTTTGAAAAGTCACGAGGACCCTTCCACTGAGAAATCACAATGGCGGCTCACTACGGGGAGCTGAGAAGAACGGATTAATATAGGGTGCTGCGACAAAAACAACCACCAAAAGGTTCTTCAATACAAATTCCTCAAAATGAAAGATTCCTGCCCAGCACAAGCAGACAGCAGCTTTGACTCTCAAGACTTGTATCATGTGCGTGTTTACAACTGGAGAAAAAAGGCTTCACATTAAACAGCAGTTTATCTTCCTGGAATTTGTTGCAATTTGATGTGAATCATCTTACAGAATATTAGTGTCAATAAAATTTTAAAATATCAATTTTTTTAAAAAATTGAGCCTGATTTTTCTTAAAGATCTGTTAATTTTACCAGACAGAAAGAAATTCCAAATATAATGTTAAAGAAAGACCTACGGGGAAGCTGGGAAAAGCTCCAAGGAAAGGGCAGAGGCATCTGCGCGCTCTCTCTCTCTCTCCTTCTCTCTGTGTATGTACACGTGTTCACACATGTGCATGAGCATGCTAGTATATGGGTATGGGGCATCAGAAGTGGTGCAGGGTACCAGAGGTGAAGAGTGTGCTCTAACTACTGCACTGAGAGGCCCCCTGACTATGGAGTAAGGAGCAGATGGCATGTCCCTATGGGAACCCTGAGGTCCAACCATGAGTTTGCTGCCTTACACATCTACCATTAGACAGAGCTAAATTACCCCAGCTGCTGACACCAAGTCTTGTTTTTTTCTAATGAACTCAAACTGCACACCAGTGGGTTCTCTCTGGGTGGCTGTGGCTGTGCTGGATCAGTCACCAGGCTTCAACTGTGCTTCTGTTTGATTAGCCAACTACAATTCCATCAACACCCTATCCAGTGTGTCCTCTGAGCACCAGGAAAGGGAGCCCCGGCTGGACTGAGAACTCCTCTGGGATCTGGAATGCCAATGTGCGCCTACAGGCTGAGTTCTCAATGACAACAGCGTTAGGATCATCCAGGATGAAGGAAAAGAACCGACAAAGAAAAGGGAAATGGACGGGCTCATGGAACCGCAGATGTGGGCTTCTCTTGGGCCTCATCCATCTTGGCCCTCATGAGGGTGGGAGCATCTGCTCAGGGCCTGCTGGCTGACTGGAGGGGCCCGGGGTCCAGGAGCTGAGTGAGAAAGTGAACGAAAAGGACTCACCTTCATCAGACGCAGCTTCTGCTGTTTGTTATTGAGACAGGCTTTTATTCTCCAGTCTTGGCTGGCCTGGGACTCTGTAGACCAGGCTGGCCTCAACTCACAGGGATCCACCTGCCTCTGCATCCCAAGTGCTGAGAATAAAGGCATGCACCACCATGCCCAGCAGAAATGCAACTTTTAATATTATTTTTGTAATAGCAGTATACAGTGTGTGTCTAACAGGATCCTAAGCCTGCTCCAAACACAGGCAAGCCCCTGTGTCTCTCTGAATCTCTATCATTTTGCTCATTTGATGACCTTCAGCTGACCTCTCCAGAAGTTTTAATTGGTCAGTGGACCTTCTCCAGGTATTTTCAACCTGACCCTTGCCGTCCACCCTTGGTCCTCCCTCCTGGTGGCTCATCAGTGGCTTGGGCAAACAGTGGAGAACTGGATGGGTTTTGGGTCCAGGCAGCTCTACCCCTGCAAGCTGTGTGACCTCCAGCCTTTTAACCTTTCTAAACCTATTTCCTCAACAACAAGGCAAAGCATTTCACTGTATGGCCTTTGGGGTCAGACTACTTGGTTTGCACTCTGGGGTCACTGTATGCTATCTGGGTGTCCTTGGGTCAGTTATTAATCTTTTATAGATTTCAGTTTCTACACCTGTAAAATGGATGTGACGTGTAATAAAGCTTTGTTTGTTTGTTTGTTTGTTTTAGATTGCCTCAGGGCTTCTTAAACAAAGACTGCATTTTTATACAGATTCCCAAAATGGAGGAAGTAAAAGCTAAGGTGAAGCAGCCAGTGTCCAAGTACTGCCAATGGCGTGCTCCAATGTTCATACAAGGCCAACAGCCAAGACCAGGTGACCTATGGGTTCCAGTCATCAGCATGCCACCAAGCTGGCTAACTGTGCAGAGACTTCAATGGACGTGCAAGACAAAGAAACTGGGTTCAGGGGCTGGGGATACAGAGCATTTGTCTGGCATGTTTAAGGTTCTGGGTTCTCAGGGGTCTCAGAGAGGGACAGAGGCAGAGAAAGAGAAAAAGACGGTGAGAGAAGGTGTGAGAGAGAGAATTTCCTGGCTCAGAATAGTGATGAAATAATAGCAAACATCAAAGCAAACCCAAGGTGGGTGGAGAATTAGATTACAGGACTTTCAGAATTGTCACATTATATAAAATGTCTACTTTCAACCAAAGATGAGTAGGCAAGCAAACTAAGAAAATATGTCGTATTTCTCATCATTATCTGTTTTCCCTGTACAATTGATTCTTGTTATTTATGGGCTCTGCATTTGTGGACTTATCTCCTTGTAAAAATTAATGTGTAATCTCAAAATCAATACCTAGGGCTCATGTTGCTTTTGCAGTCCTTTGGGGCGATGTAGAGTGGTAAACAATTTGAGCCATAGGCACACAGCTGGGTATACAACAGAGCGCTATTTTGCCATCTTGTCTCAGCTCTTACATCATTAGCAAGTGTAGTGCAGTTAGTGACATAAGGCTTATTGTTGGTGTTCCTTGTCTCAGAAATGGTCCTTTTGAGGAGATGCATGTAGGCAAGCTCTGATGGGGGAGACTTCAGTGGGCTGAGTGGCTGTGGGCTGAGTGGCTGTGAATTCAGATATTTATGAAATCAGTGATATGTATTAGATAAGATTGCCTTAAACAAAAGTAAAGCAAGATTGGAGAGCTGATTAGTTCTGGTGGTTTTATGCCAGAGGCTTGTAGGAACACACTCTGTTTCTCCAGAAGCAATGACTTGGTATTTTTAATTCAGAGTTCATGGTGACGTTGTAGAACACAAAAAGCAGGAATTCGTTGTGTACATGTCTGATATAATAGGAGAAAACGTGGCTATGATAAAACTACACTAGGAAATAATTTCTCCAAACCTTGAACTTGGGCTGGATTTGCTACTAGACTTTGCCAATAAAACATGGCAGTGTTGTATAAATCCTGGAGCCTAGGACTAAGAAATTCTACAGCTTTTGTCCTTTCGGAACAACTGTCCTGGGACCTTTGCATACGGAGGTGAACTGAGCCTGCTAGAGGAAGAAAAGCGACCAAGGTACCCAGGCAGTGGCTACACATGTGAATAAAGGCATCATGGCTTCTCCAGGCCAACCCCAATTGCCCAGCCAAATACAGCTGTCAAAATAAGCCCAAGAAAAAACAACAAAAGAGCTGTCCAGCTGACCCGCAGAATCATATAAAGTCAGAAATTGTTGTCAAAAGTATAAGTTTAGTGGCAGTTTGTTTTAGAGGAGCCAATACCTGGTGCACCTGCTGACTTAAGAGTTCAGTGTGGTCAGGGGACTTACTGTTGCAAATTAAACATGTCACATGTCACTTTAGAGGGAAGCACTTACTTGCTCTTCATCAGCTGTGACATTCATGGAGGTATGTCCTGATAGAGAGTTATGAATGGTTATGATACTGAATCAATAACAAGGAAAGTTGCCCTGAAGAGCTGTCTAAACCCACAGAAGATCTTCTGTGAGCTAAAATGAATTAAACATGTTATATCCAGCCTAGGACTGGGGGATGCTTGTTCCTGTAGCATACCTAACTCACTCTAACTGGCACAAGACTGGAGATCTTAACAATCATTTTCTATACAAAACCTTCCAGCCACACAGAAAAAAAAAATTCTAGGCCCATCTGAGAAGAGATAAAAGCACTGAACTTAGGCTAATGGTTCAATGTGAAGTTGCCTGGGGCTCATCACAAATATCAGCTTGCCTCTTAGAATCCATTTATTTCATATGCATTTGTTGGGTTCCTTGTTGATTAACTGCCACAAAGCATGGGCTTGATCCCTGTGACAGTCTGATGGTCCTTGGGAAAACAAAGAGCTGATCCTGAACCAGCCTGGTGGATACATCATGCAGAACAGGGAGCACCAAGCAGCTGACCTTACTGTCTTTGCTAAGCTGTGCCCCATTATCAGAGGCAAGTTCGCCTTACAGCTCAGTTGGCATGCCACCGTCTTCTCAGATGTCAAGTGAAACGAGATGTAAAATGCACTCTGAAATCTAAACGGCAGCCGATAAAAATGAAAGTTTTACCCTGATGTTTATGGGTAATGCTGGTGTTTCTAGCTGAGCCACGGGGTGTGAGTAGCGTAGACAAAAAGACCTTCTCTGAGAAGACAGGCAGGCACGGTTAAGTCTCTGTCACAGGTGGGAGCGTCCCTGGCACGGAGACAGGAGATGGATTTCCATGAGCTCAGAGGGGCTGAGGATATGGAATTGTGTTCAACAGCTTTGGACCACCTGATGACGAACACCACTACTGTCGCATCGCTCAGGGTTGGTGGCTTCAGATAGGGGCTGATCAGCATCAACACTCGCAGCCCTGGGGAGGCTGGGTATTTCTTACTTTGCTAACATGGTCTTCTGCTTTGCTGAGGGGAATTGTTCATTGCCTCTCCTGCAGAGCAATAGCTCCTTCCTCTGGCTGCAGTCTCAGCTTCTGCAACCATGTAATTTATCTCCCCAGACTGCTTGGTCCACAGTTTCCCAGGACTCTGGTCATGTTCTTCTTTTTCACCCCTGGTGGCTCCTTTTCTGGAGTTCTAGATTTTCTAAGTTAAATTTCTGATGTTGACAAATGTACCCAACTGAATAGTGGAGGAAATAGACTTGATTTTGACTGAAAAGAAGAATGGACACCAAGCAGGGTGTGCTGGCTACTTTTATGTCAACTTGACACAAGCTAAAGTCACCTGAGAGGAGGGAAGCTCAACTGAGAAAATGCCTCCATGAGATATGGCTGTAGCAGGCCTGTAAGACATTTTCTTAATTAGTGATTGATGGGGGAGAGCCCATTGTGGGTGGTGCCATCCCTCGCCTGGGTCCTGGTTCTATAAGAAAGCAGGCTGAACAAGTGGGAACAAGCCAGTAAGCAGCATCCCTTGATGGCCTTTGCATCAGCTCCTGTCTTCAGGTTTCTGCCCTGCTTGAGTTCCTGTCCTGTCTTCCTTCGATGATGAACAGTGATGTGGAAGCATAAGCCAAATAAACCTTTTCCTCCTTAACTTGCTTTGGCCATGGTGTTTCATCACAGCAATAAGAACCCTAACTAGACACAGGGCCTCTTGACAGATATGTCTCTGCAGCTCAAGAGAGCCATGTCTTGCTGAAGTAGACCCCCATCAGTCCCTTGTCTAGTGAGAACTGCACAGAGTAGCCTCTATGTGGAATGTCCCTGCCCTGTCTTATTCCCATATGACTGCTCCCTCTCCACGAACTCCAAATCCACCAGCAATTAGCAAAGGCATTGGGGACAGGAACCGAGTTGAGATCATGTGACACACTTATATTCTCTCTGTGTTTGTCTCTGATTCTCTACTGGAGTTCTGCTTAACAGTCCCTTTATTACCTCTCTGGCCTCTGCTTGCTCCATTCCCATCCCCTAGTTCAAAACCAGTCATACAACATCTTCCAGGGAACAACCTATAGTCACTAAGGCCATTGCGCCTCCGGGAATGGAGGTGTCCCTACCACAAAGAGAGCTCGTGAGGTCAGTTGAAGGAAAACTGTGTACCTCCCTGGGGCAGGTCGTGGCTCACAAAAGGCCCTCTGGTCAGCAAGGAAGGTCAGTTTGGGCTCCACTTACCTCAGTGTAGGAAGTGGCCATGTGGACTTGATGGATCCCTCAAGGCTTCAGGAGTATGTTGTTTCCTTGGTGAGTTAAATAAACATGCCAAGAGCACAGGCATGGCATGTGAATGCCTGTGAAAGGCAAGAACAAAGGGAATGGGAACATGTCAAAACAAAGGGCAGAAGAATGACAGAAAATAACTTGGAACCAGAAGACACAGTTCCTAGTTTTGGCGGGCCTCACGCTGGCCATAAAATTAGCCTGGAATGACTTGCTGGGCTTTGAGAATCTCTGCTTGTAAAAATGGGAGATGCCCTTGCTCCCTCACTGTGAGGTGAAAGCGAGCCTGTGTGGGATTGGGCATCACAGAAACCATGGAAAAGTCCACTTGTTTTCACTTCATGTCAACATAGCAGAATCTCAGAGACAGCTGAACCAGCTTTTCCCAGGCAAGCCCTTCTTCTCCTACCAGGCACGTTGGTACTTGTGGAGACATTACTCAGCGTGGCAAGGGAAAGCTCCTATTGTTGTGGAATCACTGTCCTGGCAAGCCATTGTAGTTAAGATTGCTCCCTCTAATACGGTGCCAAGAGCAGACGGCTCAGGGTGATTCCAAGGAACAAAGGGTAGAATTAGGCTTGAATTCAGGGGCAAGAGCTGGTGGGAGAGCTACTAGGAACAAAGCTGGAGCCAAGCTCAAGAGGGTCAAAGAAAGGAGGCAGAATCACTAGAGAGGACCAGCGAGCAGGGGTGCGAGAGGCACGGAGAGGAGGCAGGACAGCCCCTACCTTGTTCAGTACACTGGAGTGCAAAAGTGCTGTTGCCATGGTGATTTCACTGCCTCCTATGCTATACATAATACCCTGGGTCTCATGAAATTGCTGCAATTGCTCAGAGGGGTTAAGTGACTTCCACAGCATCACAGAATAAGTATTTAAACATCGTAGATAAATGGGGTTAGGATCTTTTGCTAAGTGAGACATTTAAGCCCCTCTTCCTTTCAATTTCCCTGGGAAATTTATAGTTATAGGCTGCCAAAAGTAATGTCAATGTAGAGAAATGGGTGTGTTTAAATGGCCTCTGGAGGTCTGGTGGGGTTGTGGCTGTGATGGAATAGCAAGGAACTCTTAGTTTATCATGGGACCAAGTCTCCAGCACTGGCCACTGCAACCATCACCTCTGCAGGAGCACTGTTCCTACAGCTTGAGTGTGTCCCCCGGAGCTCATGTGTTGACAGTTCTGGCTCCAGTTCAATGGCATGGAGAGGTGCCAAGCAAACGGTGATTAAGGCACAAGGCCTCTGCCTTCCTTCAAGAATGAGTGAGTGAGGAGTGAATGAATGAATGAATGAATGAATGAATGAATGAATGAATGAATGAATGCCATAGAGTGCAGGCCCCTCTTCTATCTTCTCCTGGTCCTGCAAAGCAAGACAGCTGGGACCTGTGTTTTTTCATATGCCCCCCAGGTAAAGCTGAATGAATGAAATGTAGGCCTGGGTCTTACCTCACTAGCATCTGTAGCACAAATAATAAAAACCCAAAGACAGATATTGGGGATCAATAGAAGATCAGAAAAGCAAATCAGCCAGCTACTGGCTCTTACCTCCACCTCAGACTGAAATGGCAATCCTGCCTCCACGAATCCTCAGAATGAGACTGAGCTGAAAGCTGTCTCCTCCTGTTTTAGATTCCTCTCTAGTGTTGGATTAAAGGTGTGTACCACCACCTCCTGGCCTCTATGGCTAACTAGTATGACTACTGAGATTAAAGGTATGTGCTACCACTGCCTGGTCTGTATGGCAACAGATGCCCCGCAGAGAGAGCTAAGGCCAGGAAGGGCTAGCAGGTAAATTCCCTTGCCTTCTTCCCCGACTCCGGGATGTTCTGACTCTGCCTAGCTATCAGGCACAAGTGTCCTGTGTGCCTGAGCCCTACGCTGTCTCCCTGTGCAGTGAGGGCTGGCTTCCTTTCCGTTCTTCCATCTTTCTCTCTTCCCTGCACTGTGCTGTGAGCACCCCAAGCCTGGGCCACCAACTACTCAGACACCTCCTCTTCAAGACAATTATTGGGACCACATCCCCAACTCTTGCTCCTTCTACGCAAAGATCCATTATCTCTGTGAGGTCTTTGGACTGGAGTCCCAAGTCCCCTCCCTTGGTGAAGCTAATCTAGTGTTTGAGGCAAGCCAGTAACACTTTACCAGGTCACCATTCAGCCTGGGGCTCAGGACCAAGTACTCTAGCTGAACACAGCACAAGACACACTCGACAGGTGAAGTTCTCGGAATTAAATGGTTTTCTAAGGCTCACGATGACATGGATTTCTTAACATGAAAGGACAACAAAAGAAAATTAATGTTTTTTGTCCTGAAAAAAAAAAAAAAGATGAGCCAGGTAGAGTGGCTCACACCTATAATCTCGGTTTGGGGTACCGAGGTCAAAACAAAAATCTCAGGTTCAAGACCTGCCACAGCTTGGACTATGACGAAGCAAGGTTTTCACAAAACAAAAGCCAAACGGATGAAAAAGTGAGCAGTTTTTATGCAGTAGCTTCGATCTGCTCTGCAAATTGCCACAGACAGTAACAAAGTCTCCAGCGAATGGAGAAGCCCTGTGGAGTCAAGGTGTCTTCCCATTGCTCAGCAGCAGAGCTGTTTCCAGAGAGTAGGTCCCAGCCTTCAGGATCAGCCATCATTTTGGCTCTCCTCCTCCAGGAATCTGCCCTTGTTCACGTTTGGTAACTTTATCAGGTAGGACCATGGAGACGCTACCTCTGAGGTCAGGGTAAAACTGAAACCTGGGCATTCCCAGGGCATGGCCCTGGCTTGTCCCCCAACTGAGAGCTGCTGTGGCCAGCAAGAGCCAGCAGGAGGGGGAAAAATGAGACCTGTCCCTTGCATGCTGGAGGAGCTGCAAATCCCAAGGCATCCAGCATCCTTCTTTCTTCAGCCAGAGCGGCCTCGGGAACTCTGCTGGCATCCGTCCATAGCCTACTCCTCCTCTCTGTGCACACTTGGTTCAGTCTGTCCTGTGTCTCTCCGTTGCACTTTCGATAACTGACCCTGTAATCACGGAGGGACCATGATTCCTGGTGAAGGTCACCCACAGTGGGTGTCCGCCCAGTCCCCATTTCCTAGTTGCTGCCCTTCCAGCTTGTGTCTGCCTCCCTTCTCGGTTTCCTGCTTCCTCTGTTTTTAGGAGGCTTTTGAACAGATTAGAAGGTGAGAATGCTTTACTTGTGGCTTAAAAAGCTGTTGGATCCTGGAAGCTGGAGAGATGGCCCAGCAGTTAAGGGCTCTACAGTTCTTGTGGAGAATCCAGTTTGGTTCCCAGAACCCTACATATCATGGCTCACGACCATTTGTGACTCCAGATCCAGGGAATCTGATACCAAACAGAGACACGCAGACACATAATTGAAAATAATAGTTGAAAAAAAAAAACTTTAAAAAGCTGCTAGATCCTGACTTGCCTTCCCACAGTGAGCCGGGTCTCTTTAGTTAGGTCATTAGCTGAGGGCTGAGGATTCAGCTCATGGGGGCAGCAGAAGCTCTATAAGGGCAAGGCCATGTGTTTTAGCCTTGACGTTGAGAAAAAGAAAAGAAAAACAGAAAGTTGGAAGCACTTTTCTTTTCAACTGTTTCTGAACCTTATTATAGTTACTGGGTAGGGCAAGTTACCATTTGAAAAATCTCATAAAAAGGACACAACATATTTACATAATCTCTTGAACATTGTACCAATGGTTACTCAAGAGGAAAACTTGCTGGCACTTAGACGCTTAACTAATCAATGTTCTTTGGCTTGCATTTGCCTGCCTGTAATATTGTAAATGTCGTGGACTTGCCCTCCCATAGCATCACGTCCATAATTGAGCACCTCCCCTACAACCTTGTGATGAACAAAAGCAGCCTTTCCATGTGAATTAGGAAGGCCAGCTTGTCAATGGCCTCCCTAGAGTTTAACAAACCGGCCACTGGCTTTGCCATTGTTCAGGCATAATGAGCACCATATTACAATCTGGAAATAAGCCCTCTCCGGACAATTGGTTCCCAAGGGTAGACTGAGTATTCTTTTTTTCTCCTCAATTCCTTGTATAATGTAAGGCAATAGTTAGTTGGGTAGAAAACTGTTTTATAGTTTTATTTAACAGCAATTCTCCAAATCCAAGATTATCTATAAAAGGAAGCAGGTTTGAGTTTGTTAAAGTTAGAGAATCTAACACACACACGTACACACACATACATTCACACATACACACAGTAGGACTGGGGAGGTGGCTCAGTGGGTAGAGCACTTGCTCTACAGACATGAGGACCTAAGTTCATATGTCCTGTCTCATGTAAATAGCCTTTACCTGCAATCCCAGGGCTCTTAGGGGGAAACAGGAGGCGGAGACAGGAAGCTTCCAGAAGCTCACGGAACAGCCAGCATGCTCTACACAAACAGCAAACAACAAAAGTCCCTGCCCTAAACAGAGTGAAAGGTAAAGACTGCCACCCAGGTTGTCCTCTGACTCACACACACAACTGTTTCTGGACCTTATTCAAGTTACTAGGTAGGGCAAGTTACATGGCACAGGCGCTTCCCACTTTCACACATGCTCCAGCCATTTCATTACTTGGATTTCTTGGTTTCTTGGCTCCAGATAAGTGACAGCAATAGCAAGATCAAAATTAAACAGAGCTTTGATAGATGATGAGCTGGCCAAGACATAACCAGGCTGCCTCAAACATTCCTGGGGCCTGCAACCAGAAAGCCAACAGAAGGTCATATTCCTTGCTCATCTGGGAGGACTCTCTTGACCTCTCTTGCTCCTAGCCAGCAAGCTCAGCCTATGAAGTGTTCCGTGCATCTTCGTTCTCTGATGGTATGGCCTTTTCAGAGTCACAGAGGAACAAGAGCCTGGAGACTCCAGTTTCAACAGAGTGTCCACGGCTTCTGGAGGACACCATACTAGAACGCGATGGCATAGGACGACAGTCCTTGGTCCTCAGCCTGCAGCACATCTCAGCACACTGGTTGTAGGAGGTTGGGCTGTAAGTGCCTCTTTGCTCACAAACGGGATGAGAGCCCTTAGAAGGGATGAAGGGAATGAGGCAAGACTTTTTTTTTCTGTTCCATCCTCTCTGCTTTGTGAGGACACATTTGCCCCCTCTAGAGAACACAGCAACAAGCCACCGTCTTGGAAATGGACAGCCTCACCCGATACCAACCTGCTCGTCCCTCAAATCTGGATTTTCAGGTTCTGGAAATTTAAGGATAAATTTCTGATGTTTAAAGAGTACCTGCCTTTGGTATTCTGTTATAGCAGCTAACACACACTCAAACCATTGATCCATAGAGCTATGGATGAGTACACTGGCAATGCAGTCCACCCAGGGAGAACAGACCACAGCAGGAGCCTATGAAGAGCAAGCTCCTACAGAATGGTCTCCAAGGGAAGACTGTAGACTTGGCTCTGAAAGTGTTGCCTCAAGACGAGGATTCTGCCGACTGAAGTCTGAACAATACCTGCTGGGTCTCTTTATTCTTCTCAAGGAAGATGCAGCCCCTGACTCCAAAGTGCACTGGAGAGATGTGCTAAGTTGACCAGCGGAGAGTGAACGATCTAGACTTGGGCATCTTCTCTACATTACAATGATTTTAGAGGAACCAGAAGCAGGTAATCAGATGCTGGCACTGCTGTAAAAGCCTTCCTGGAGAAGGTGGGACCTGACTCCCGTCTTCGTGGACCAGGACCTACCCATTGGTTACCTGACTCCCATCTCCGTGGACCAGGACCTACCCATCGGTTACCTGACTTCCGTCTGGATGGACCAGGACCTACCCATCGGTTATCTGACTCCCATCTGGTGGACCAGGACCTACCCATCGGTTACATTTTAACCTCCCAGCTCTGTCAGTCATGTTATGCATTTCATTAGTTATTCTTTGAGTTTTTGCATGGAAAAACCACTCTAGGCAAAACTAAGTTCTCTCTGCATTTCATTTTTGTGACCTTCAAACCGAAGACTAGCTCCTAGAGACAGCCACTCCTGCCCTCACCTCCATCACATGTTGTGAGAGAAACTTTCCCAGATGAGACGCCAAAACACAACTCAGTGTTCACTCACTTCTGCTCACCCCAGCCAGGGTGTTTGCACCAAAGTCCAGCTTAGTGATCCAATGAGGTTTGATTAGGTTTCCTTACAGGAAGGGGCAGGATGTCTACAAAATTCTCAGACTTTCCCTGGGCTCTTGAGATAGGTTCTCGTGTTATCTGAGGCTAGTCCTAAATTCACTGTGAAGTCTAGGATCTCATGTATCCCAGGCTAGCCTCAAACTCACTGTGAAGTCCAGGATGACCCTGAATTCCTCCTCCTCCTACCTCCTGAGTCCTGAGATTTACAAGCCACCATGCTTAGCTCATGCAGCCCTGGGGAATGAAGCCAGGGTTTCCTGCATGCTAGGCAGGCACCCTACCAACTGAACTATACCCCCAGTTTCTTGAATTTATTTTTAATGGCTTCTAAAATTTTCTTTGTTAAAAGAGGTAAATTTTTAGTTTTTATTTCATGCATATGAATGTTTCCATGCATGAAGTGCACACATAAATGTTGGTGCCTGTGGAGGCCAAATGAAAGAGTCAGCTTCCCTGGGACCGGAATTACAGTTTCAAATTACCATGTGGGTGCTAGAGACCAAATCCAGATCTTCTGCAAGAATAGCACGTGACTTTAACTACTGAACTATTTGGTCAGCCCCAGTTTCTAAGTGTTTTTTAGAGCCACTCTACCGCAGCCAAGGACCATGAATGTTTCAGAGTTTCCAAGGCAAAACATCACCCAGGAAACAGTTTGCTTTGGATTTTTCTACATGATACAAGCTCTTGTTCTCCACTTTCTCTTCCAGACTTGGCCCAGAACTGTCGCCTTGTTCATCTGCTGCTGTATGACAAGCCAGAGTGGGCATGTTTGGGTTTTCTGCCTCTGTCTCTGTCTCTAAATACAGTGACTTAGGAAATAGTTCCCCAGGCCCCATATAGCTGTCTCCAGCTGCTTCTCTGTCCAGTGTGCTGGGCCACAGACAGTCCTGCACTGTTTACACTCATACCTGTGGGGTTTATACTTTGGTGAGAGGTATGAACAATAAACAGCTTACACAGCTTCAGAATGGAAACAGACAGGGGTGGAGACAGAAGTTCTTGGGTGTTCTGGCCTTTTCTTCTCTCTCTGTGCTGGGATTAAACTGAGGGCTTGGCGCATGTCAAACACATGCTTTGTCACCGAGCTATACCCCAGCCCTGCCCTGGCTTTTCAGCTTTGAAGGCTGTGATGGACTGGGGAGGGCCTGGACTGTGAGACACTGCAGCAGTTCAACAGGCTCCCTCTGGCCTCCTCTTCCAATGTTTGCACACATTTACCCACCGACATGTTTGCTGTTCCAGATATCCAGGACACCCAGGTGAATGACACCCCAGTCAGCAGGAAACTGTGACTTGGAGCCAGTGTGCTAGATTTGGGCTTAGTTTGACTCTCTGTTGCTATGACAGAACACTGACCTAAACTAACTGTGGAGCAGAGTGTTGATTTGGCTCACGTGTCCCTTTCATAGACTGTCAGGGCAGACCCTGGAGGCAGCAGCTGAAGCAGAAGTCATGGAAGAATGCTGTCCTCCCCACGGCTTCCTCAGCCTACTTTATTCTATAGCCCGGGACCACCAGGCGTAGCACCACCATTAATGGGCCTGGGCCACCTCATATCAATTGATAATCAAGAACATGTCCCCACAGGCTTGCCTCTAGACCAGTCTGAGGGAGTCACGTTCTCAACTGCGTCTCCCTTTCTCCAGATGACTCTATCTTGTGTGGAAGTGACAGATAAAAGCCCCCTTTGGCCTGGCCTTCACCTGCAAGCAGGGACTCTGGGGGCAGTAGGAGCCACAGAGTACATGGCTGGCACTTGGCAGTACAGAAAGTCAGCGAAGGGAGGTGTGGTTCTGTGGTGGGGTCTGAGGAGCTCAGAGCAGGAAGGAGTCAGAGCACACTGTCATTGCAGCTTAGCAGAGACAACTGGAGCAAGCATAGCACCCTTAAATCATAGGCAGCCATGCTTTTCCTGAAACCCCACTAAAAACTGGAGAAACGATACCAAATTTAATTTCCAAACACTATTTTGGAGCACGGTGGAATTGCTCCCCACCCCTGCACCCAGACGGTTCTAGATGCAGCGAGAGCTCCGTCAGGACCCGGCCATGAACACCTCGATGATCGCCAGTTCTCACAGAGCTGCATGGACATTCACCTCCTGGGTGCTATGAATAAGAGTTTTTGTTTGGATTTGACTCTGAGCAGCTGGGCAGCCTGTGTCCAGGGAGGTGAAATCAGAGGAGATTTAGGACAAGGCCTGGTGTTTGCCAGGAAGGTAAAGAGACAGCTTGTATTTCTCACTTTGCTCTCAAAGCATGAAAGCAACAGGCCCTGCTGGCCTGTCTCTGAAGTGTTCGCCCTCCACATTGTTAGTGCCTTGCAATGATTCCCTCCCGTACTGTGCAGTCCCCAGGGTGTGGGAGGACAGTCATCAGCAGGGGAGGTACTGGTGACTCATTTCCCTAAGATCACTCCTTGTGCTCTTGGGGCCACGATACAACACAGCTTTCAACACGCAAAAGAAAATGCCCGAGACCGGCAGTCTAATTCATCAGCCAACCTTTCCATAACGAAGGTTGAGCTGCAAGGGAACTCCAGACAAGTGCACGCTAACTTTTGCCAGTAGATAAAGATATTCAGGCATTTTGTAATTAAAAAAAAAAATCAAGGCCTGGGGCTGTAGCTTAGTGTAGCTTTCCTAGCACGTATAAGGCCCTAACTTCCATCACCAGCACCCAGGGGGGTTGGGGTAATCCATTCTTCTAATTCCACACAGGGTATGAGGATTAAAGAAATAGTGATTGACAGCCCTGAGATCTAGGATTTCTGAGGCTCAGAGAACTGGGGGAGACTCAGGCTCAGAGCAAAACTGCATTTAAGGAAAGGAATTGAAGTCCCAGGGTGCAGGTTCTCTGAGAATGGCTAGGAACAGGGAAATTCCTCACACCAGGATTTATCTAGTGTTGTGCAGCTGTTGGAGCTTTCAGTGCTAATAAAGACACTGCTTCTGACAGGATCACTCCCAACTCTCCAGAGAGGCCAAGGGGGAGGGCAATAAGGGGCTTGGGGAAGCTGCCAGGGCTCAGACTGAAGACAGAAATGCTGCTAGCGGATCCTGAAGTCTCGGAGCCCA
>LOEQ01000648.1:292641-326319 GCA_001685075.1 Bramus lutescens | reverse complement strand
CCCTTTAATTCCCAACTGGTGTGGGATTGTTTATGACTTACGCCTTCAACAGGATACAAGATTAACTCAAAAACGTCAGTAACCCTTCTTATTTATTTCTTATTAGCACTCCCTTGTGAATTTAACCTCCCTAAAACTTTGATTGATGTTCCAATGTTTTTAAGGCACCTGAAACAGTGTCTGATGCTGCTGTGTTTGGGTTGTCTCTTGTTAATTTTCTCTAATATCTCTCTCCATTTGTTTCAATGGGCAGCATGCTGCAGAATAATCAGCTGAGACAGGTCCCTTCGGAAGCTCTGCAGAACTTGCGAAGTCTCCAATCCCTGTAAGTACAGTTGTAACTACAAACCACGGATCTCAGTTTGCGAAGGAACACTTAGATACCCTGTAGACCACTCTGTTTGGTCCACCAGTTGATGACTTCTGTGGCCTTGAGGTCCAAGCCCTAGAGTTGGAGGATTACAGATAGATGCTTAGTAACACCTGCAATCAGAAGCTTCCTATGTGTGTCTCGGCATCAAACATCTACCTCCATAATCTTTACATTCCCATTAGTATTTTTGTTTCTGAATTCAAGTTGGAAATGATGCTTAGTTTTTCACCTAGAAAACTGGATAGGACCATCTGATACTTTGGCATCCTTAATTTGTTTTATCTTTAAACTGTCAGGGCCTCTTTGTAATCTAATTTTTCGGAGTCAAATAAAGATGAGTGTTTTGAACTCTGCATGTCTGTCAAGGACTCTCAAATTATCTAATCAAGACCTACCATGTGTTCTGAAGCATGGGCATTGCACAAACCACAGGCAACCCACCACTGCCCACACGTAGATAATCACAAACAATCCCACAGTTCCCATATACATCAACTCACGGACCTCACACAGACACACACCATCACACACCCACACACCCATGCACTTTGCAGGAGTGCTGATGTCTTTTGCTCTGAATACACACCTTTCCACCAGAAGTTTCCCTGCCAGCACCCATATAAACAAATAAGTAATTCCTCCCATGAGGCACATTCATGCCAGCTAGATGCTTGGGATCTTGGGTTAGAAGTAATTGTTCTCGATTGGACCTTGGCAAGGCTCTGCCTCAACTGTTGTGTTAGTGAATCACCTTCTCATCAGGACGTATGAGTGACTGCAGTACGTTGCATGATTTCCGATATATGTGTGAGTCATGTACTCTCTAATTATACTTATCCTGGAGGTCCTCGTCTGTCAAACGAAGCAATGCTTTCTAGTCTTGACTGATGCGGGAGATAAATGCAGGAGTAAAGCAAGAGAATACAGCAGGCGCTAGCCGAAAATCTTCATAAGGAATCCATCAGTTAATAATTACATACGGTTTGCTTCATGCTTTTGACTGCGGTGACATGAGAGGAGAGGATGTGAGAGCTGAGGATGAGACCTCCGTCCTTTGATCTTGCTTTCTAATGAAAGAAAATCTGTGCTCGAGATCATTCCAGGCTTTTTATTCTAGTCAAACAAAGTAACTTCCTAGGTTTTCAGCAGCCTATAGATAAACAAGCCCACAAGGGCCCCTTTGTGGCTGGGGAGGGGCCGGTGCCTTTCCAACCACTCCTTAATGACAGGACACTATTGCTCTGCTTTTGTTGAGCTAGCTTTACCTGAAGGGAACAAGCAGAAGGAAGCCAACTGCCTCCAGTGGGGCTGTCAGGGCATGGGGATCTCGTGGCTAAATTGAAACAGAGATAATGGCAGTGCCCAATAGGAACTTTAAACAGCTGCAAGGCAGGCTGTAGATAGAGGGATAAGGGGCTGTAACCAAAATCCCCTATTGGCTGAGAGATCACAAACAGAAGTGAACTCTTTGAGAAAGAGAAAACCATGAACCTTTTGTTCGCTTGAACTGGGTGGTGACTCTCTGATAAAGGTGTTCAGATTTTGTTTCTGACCGGCTAGATATTTACTGTTCACCAGGTGTCTCCTGGCTTCTGGTTCACAAAGGAACTACTTTCTGAAGCCTTATAAATATATAAATACGTGCTCCTTGTGAAAAGGTCAAGGGTTAATTTGCCAGGATGACATCACATCCAAAATGAAGGATCTAGACAGATTCTCAGCCCCTGGCTCAACACTGCATTGTGTCAACTGGATTATGCTATGTTGGTCACAAGGTCCTTTTGCCCAGAGCACAGTCAGTGTGAGGTATGTGGCAAGAGCAGTTTGTGCTAGTGTGCGTCTTTTTCTCAGTGCTCTTGTTTCTGTTGCTTTGGTGCAACAAATAGAGTTTGTTCACAAGTGACCCATAAGCACAGTCGACACGAACCCTACAGACCATGTTGAAGCAACTGAAGGTGCCCCCTGCCCTGTTTTGGAAGTCTGGGGAAGAGCAAACCCCATTCTAATTGTGTTGTTATCTTGTGCACTAAATTGCCTTTCTCCTACTTGTATTAAACAACTCCAAAATGAAAATACTAGAGCAGGACTAGCAGCCATCACAGTTCGTGTCTATTCCCATGCTGATTCCAGACAGTCTACCTGGAATGCAAGGTGCTGCTTCAGTATCAATAAGAGCAGAAACGGGGAGAGAGGGGGTTCCCCTCTCTTCCACTGTGCCAATACCAGGAAGTCTCTCTACCAAGTCAGTCTCCGCTTGGGCTTGAGTCAACACTTAGATCGTCACTTAGCACCATTGATAAATGGTGGTTCTTTCATCCTAGTCTTTTAAATCCACCCCATTTCCCCCAACACACATACACCATACACACACACACACACACACACCAGGGGTTGACTACACAGAGGGAGGAAGGGAGGGAGAGAGAGACACTACAGAGAGAGAAAGGGAGGGAGGGAAGGAGAGAGAGGGAAAGAGAGATTTTTCTTTGTGTTGGGACCTACATTGTACATGCCTTTCCACCCATGAGGCTCTTCAGTGTTGGTGATATATAATCATCCAGAGAGTTCCACCACCTTGACTGCACCCCAGAACAATGCAAACCAGAATCCCCGAGTTTGTTAGTTGCTTTTCTTATTGCTGTGACTAATACCCGACAGGAAGCAACCTAGTGGGAAAAGCATTTATTTTGGGTTACAGTTTGAGGGGCTCGAGATACAGACCGTCCATCATGATGAAGAGGGCATACTGACATGAGCAGAGGCATCTGGTCACACTGCCTTCACAGTCAGGATGCAAAGAGCAGATAGGAAGTGCGCAAGATTATCCAACCGCAGTCCCACCCCAATGACCCTCTTCCTCTAGCAAGGCTCCACCCCCTAAAGGTTCTGCAACCTTCCCAAGCAGTGCCGTACCTAAAGACTCAGTGTTCAAACACAAGAACTGATGCCCGACATTCCCCCCTCAAACCTCAACCCAGAGGATAGGAGGTGTTTTGGAATGTTACTTTGACTATGTAAAAGATGTGTTACATTTGTTTATGCTGCAATTTATTACAAGGTGCATTACATGCATTTACGCTTCATTTGTCTAACGATGTAATGGTGTATTGCTGTATTACCTTGCCTGCCTAAGGCACCTGACTGGTCTAATGAAAAGCTGAATGGCCAATAGCTAGGCAACAGAAGGCTAGGTGGAGCTGGCAGCCAGAAAGAATGAGGAGGAGGAGGGATCTAGGCTCAAGAGGAGAGGAAGGAGGAGAGGGACAAGAGAATGATGGAGTAAGAGAGGAAGACTGGGACCAGACAGAGAGACATGGAGTAGGACATACAGAATGAAAAAAAGGTTGTAAAACCCTGAGGCAAAACATAACTGAAAAGAAATAGGTTAATTTAAGTTATAATAGCTAGTGGGACAAGCATTCATAACTAATAATAAGTCTCTGTGTCATGATTTGTGAACTGGCTGGTGGCCCAAGAGAAAGCCTAATACAGGGATCCATGAATTGGTGTTTTCTAATAGCTTTCTTGAACATGTAAGCATTTATTAAAGTAAAAATTGGGAAATTGCATGTTCTGCAGGTGATATTCCCTCGGGAGATATGACAAACCATTCTGAATTCTTTTCAAACCTGAAAGAAAAATAACTAAGTCTATACTTTGTATTCTAATCTGAACTAGTAATATAGATAGACAATAAAAGTGAGGCATTGCCTTATATTTTATTGAAAACAGTTCATTTCTGTCTGTTAATTCCACTGGCTACCTTGAATAGATAAAAGTTAGAAAGGCCACATGTTGCCTGCCCAGATATTCAATTGTGACATCTGGATCAGCCACATTAACAGCACCAGAGCTATGCACAACCTCAGGGCCCAGCTCAGTCTGGCTTAAGAAGAATCTTTATTTCAACAAAACTCTAGATGATCTGTATAACAAAATATACACGAGGAATGCAAGTGTTCAGTGATCCAATATGCTACCAAGCAATCAACACACGCAAAAGGTTGAGAAGGAGCAAGCCGGCAGCTCATCGGCTCTGCCCCGCCTTCTACACTTGGCTTCTTGGAGCGAATTTAGGAAACTTGATCTATTGCCACTGGTAGCATTGCTGTGAGGACGAGACAAATTGTTCTCAAGTTTCAAGGGTTCGAATTCTCCCCTTGTTCCCCATAAACAAAAACTGCTTTGTTCCTAATGAAACGACATAGGTACGTTTGTCTTCTTTCAACTGTCTCCTGATGCTTACACACGGCTCAGCTGAAGCAAAGGGGCTAAGAGGCCCGCAGCACGGAACATACTCCTGCGTACCATGTGCGTTGACTTCTGACATGGCCATGACTGCCCAGACACGAATGGATTTTTTGTAATGTAATCAAACGTAACTTAATTTCCTCTCTGTATTTTTGGAAGGGAATAGAAATGTAATCAGAATTCACAGCGAGTTGTATTCCAATCAGAAACTTTTGGCATTGTAGACATAAGAGGACTGGGCTCAGGTTACCATCATCGGATGGTAACTCAAAACCTAACTCTCCCATGCCTCTCACCTTTATTAGTTAAGAAATCAATCTTTGAGCAATGACCGCCTTGTTTGCGATGGCCAGTAATAGATTTCAAATATCTCAGAGATGCACAAGAAGTTTAAGCTGACCAAGGAAAATCAGACATTCATATTTGTCCAAGGAGTCAAAGGATTATTTGAAACGTTGATTTATTTTTCCATTCCAAATATTTACCGGCAAAGCTAATTGTATAAAATATGCATCACAGAAACGATGCGTTGCCAAGTAGAAAATGAAAGAGGGATCAAGTATATCTTTGTTATTGTCTCTATTTTCAAATTAGCTAATATTCGTCTGCAAGGTACAGGAGCACATTTAAAACCCAATCTGAAAGTACAATTCCTGCCTGAAGATGACCTGCCTACACATTATTTCCAGGGCTATAAATTCTACCCCAGGACCATGTGAAACACCTGTCAATCACTTCATCCAGACTCTACCTGATTTGTTTCTGTTTGCAGTTGTTGAAAAAAACAAAAAAAGGCAGTGATCTAGAAGATCCAGAGAAGACAAAGAGGTAGGCACAGCTCTGAGCAGAGTTAGGGCAAGCCTGGGACAGCGGCATTTCCTCCTATTCACGTCCATGAGCCTATTGGGTTTCAGACCCTGGTTGTAGAATGGGAAGGAAGAAACAAAAGACAAGGAAGTGTAAGCCAACAAAGAAAAAGAAGATAAAACCAGGAGGGTAATTCAGAATGGAAGGAGCTAAAAATAAAGTGGTTTCAGAATTGGGGACAGTATTTGCTCCACTAAAATAGGTAGAGAAATCACACGCTTACACAACAACAAAAATACTGTTTCTCCCCACTCAAAGATGCCAATATCCTGGGATAGAGGTCAACGTAGAAGTCCTAGAGAGAGGTCAACGTAGAAGTCCTAGAGAGAGGTCAACGTAGAAGTCCTAGAGAGAGGTCAACATAGAAGTCCTAGAGAGAGGTCAACGTAGAAGTCCTAGAGAGAGGTCAACGTAGAAGTCCTAGAGAGAGGTCAACGCAGAAGTCCTAGAGAGAGGTCAACATAGAAGTCCTAGAGACAAGAGACTTTGTCTATTGATCTGTCAAGGTTCAGCTTAGGGAGCCATGTGCAAGCAAATCAGCAGATTCTCACAGAAGAGAGAAGGTGTTTCCCTTCTTTCCCCAGTTTAAACATGAGGGGGAAGTCGTTTTTAGTGGAAAGGTTCTTTCTACACAAAGTTTACAAGAAGAAAAGCTGCGATGGCCGGGTAGGTCCTCGTGTATGGGAAATAAGGAGAGTTGGTTATTCTTAAAAGGCCATGCATGAATGATTCTCAGGCCTGATCATCTGTGATGCTTGGATATCTGCATTCGTGGCTGTCCCATCAGATACGCAAGAGGAACATGGGTGTTGGGAAATTAGAAGTCAATAAAACTTTTTAAAGCTGGGGAGGGCTCTCTACAAAATCGAACGGGCTAACACTTTGGGGAGACAACCCAGGAGTGGATAGAAATGTTTTAGGATGGGGGGGAAATCTGTGAGGAATGAAAAGTAGCGCCCAGGAAAGCAGGAGAAAACGGGGACAGGGAAGAGACAGAAATTAGAGTGCAGAACTCCCCACCGTGGTAATGAGAGAAGGCAAGGTTTGTGTCACACTTTTGTCCCCACCCTGCTCATCCTATCCTCAGCCGCATGGATTAGGTGCTCGGATTATCCCTTTCTTAGTGAGGAGATAGCAAAATTGTCAGATTATTGACCTTCCCAGAGTCAGGATGGAGATATGTGTGAGAGAAGTCTAGTCTGTCAGAACCCCCAGATCTGCCCATTTCACTACACCCTCGTTCTTTTTCCTCCCTCTGAAAATAACCTGTGGAGAATAGGCACTGGCAAGAGAAGGGTAGGGCTTGGTAGAAACACACAGTCCAGCGATGTGGCTGTGAACTTTCACACAAAGAAAGGAAAGTTGTAATGCTGTCCAGACAGACAGAAGTGAACTGCAGAGGAGAAGAAGACAATATTAAAGTATATGTCAGCCTTTATTAGCGTTTCTCTAGGCAGTTGGTTATCTGATCCTTTGTGCCTCTGAGGCAGCAATATTTTCTGCTCTCCCAACGAGAAGACTCTGTGTTAGAATCTTGCCTTCATTGCCAGGGTAGGAGTCAAGTAGTCAAAGGCTAGACAAGGAAGTTCCAAATAGCATGGACTATGCAGCTGCTTATTGTGAGGGTGAAGGAAATCTATAATATCAACGGAACAAAACAATGGCTGAAGCAAGATCCCTATGGAAGAGCTAAGGATCAGGACAACCTTGAAAGGCGTGTTGGGGGTCAGAATCTATGAAAGTCATGTGGAGTACATTAAGGATAATATCAGGCTTATTGCAGGATGGAAGCCCACACGAAAGTTTTAGCAGGAAGGAATCTGACAGATCTTCTTTGCTGATGGAGTCAGAGTAGATGAAGGAAACTTTTGTCAGAATGGAGGCTGGAGATTTAAAAAAGGAAAATGGATTTGAGACACACAGAGGATGAAGTTTCCAGTGTTTGAAGTGTTCAACAAAGAATGAAAGGTATGGTGGCATATGCCTTTAATCCCAGCACCTGGGAGGCAGATCTCTGTGAGTTCGAGGACATCCTGGTCTACACAGTAAGTTCCAGGACTGCCAAGGACACATAGTGAGGCCCTATTGAAGAAGGAAGGAGAAAGATGAGGAGGAGGGAGAGGGGACAGTGTCATGAACCATCTCTAAGTTTCTAGTTCGTCCGACAGTGTAGCTGATGAGGCAGTGGCTTGGAGAAGTACCTCTGGTAGAGGACAGCCTGAAGATGGGACAGTTGAGGATTTTGGTTTGTGCTTTAGGAGAAAGAACTCAATAGGTGTGGCTTGATGTTTGAATTCTGTACTTTGAAGGAATTGGTGCGACCATGCATTTCTTCCCCTAACACTTCACGATAAGAATTTGTCTCACTACCGTTTCTGAAATGTTCCATGGATGTTAAAGTCACGGCTGCCTGGTTTCGTGCTATATTTCCAGCATGAGATACAAAGACAGCCGTCTGGCATTGTTTATTGAAATGAACTGAAGATTCAGACTCTTAGATGTATTGTAGACATCTGGGTTGTAGCTGCTCTGGATTCCCTACTTTGGCCGTAACCTGCATCTCCTGGCTCCAAGTTCTAATCTATATGTACCCTGTTTGGGATTCCCTACTTTGCCTGTAACCTGCATTTACTCATCACCCTGACTCCAGGTATAATCCACGTATGCCTGTTTTCCACATGACTTACCTGGACTAAGTTGAATCCAATGGTTTCTGCAGAGATATTGAAGTTGACCTATTTACCAGAATTAGTTTTCCCATTCAGTTCGTTAAGGACTCCCCCACTTCACGGGTAGGTATGTGGGAAGAGCCTGCTGATTGGGAGATTTGTAAAATGGGACAGGCATGGAGAAGTTTCTAAACACAAGAGAGGGTCATGAACACAAAGCCTAGAATTACTGTGGGAAAGAGAGAGAAAAAATATTTGACTAGATCAGAGAAATAAGAGAAAGGTTTGAACAGATACAGTGGATAGAAGGCCTTGAATGAGGGAGGTTAGCTTTGAAAAGAATGGTAATTTGGAAGAATATAGATTCCTACCAAGGGAATGGCATAGCGGACGATTTCAGAGACATTAATCTGGCAGCAGCCTGCAGGATTAATTGAAGAGATAAGAGATCAAAGGCAAAAGGGCCAGCTCAGAAGCTGTGGCAGTAATGCAGGTGTGAAGAGATAAGGGACTTAGCCAGGCAGTCATCTCAGAGATGAAGATAAATGGAGAGAACTCACTGAACAATTGACTGGAATGGGAGATCCAAAGTAGACTCTAGGTTTCAAGTCCCCGTGGTTGGTACCTAGGAGACTGACATGTCCCTGACAAAAAGAGTCTTTGTTTTCTGTAGAGAAAAATGAAACGGAAGCAGTTCCTGCCCTCGTTATTTTTGCTGTAGCCATCTTCTTGTCACAAAGTTCATTGGGTGACATTTGGTGATGTTCCTAAAAATGATCGATGTAGTGAACCTTGATCTGAAAAATCTATTCTTCATGGAGGATGGGGCTCAGCTCAGCATGGAATCGCAGCCTGTCAGCAGGTGGGAGGCTTAAGCTCTGTCTTCAGCAAAGCTGGAAACAATGCCAGAGAAGAGGCTTAGACCTTCTGGCTACTTTCTATCCAGCTCCTGAGGCAGTTGGCACAACTCTAAATCATGGCATTGCAGTGAACTTACAAACTCTCTTTCTCAAGAAAGGTGAAAAAAAGAGCCATTCCTGTTTCAGACAAACTCTAACGTGATGATTCTCTTCCTGGGGTCCACAGCAGTGTTACAAGGTTAGGTGGAGAAGGAAACACAGAAGCAGAAACTTCCCATCTAAGGGATTGCAGCCTTTCTGTGAACCAGCATGCTTGTCTTTGTAGGATGTAGGAAATGTCCCATCCTTGTGGGACATAAATTAAAAGATGAAATCCGACATTATGGTCACACCATACAGATATAAAATAGGAACAACAGCAAAAACAATTCTAATAATATGCATAACTCATTTAAATCCACATTGATCTTTTAAAATTCATATAGATAAATTTCTGTCCTAATAGCACTACTGTAAGGACCTTGTGTCAAACTCAACTGCAGTCATCCACTGATTCCAGGACAAAAGGTTCAAAACTGTAAAATTTTACTGTAGCAGAGAATGTATGTATTCTACTGAACTGTATTTTAAAATGAGTTTAGAGCCAGGTGGTTTTTGTTTTATTAGTAAAATAAAGTAATAATTGAGAATGCTTTCATTTCTCAGAGTTTATCAGTAAACCAGGCAGAGCACTGTGGTTCCCTAACTACCCATGGTTTCCCAAAATGGTCTCACAAAATGTAAACATGTACCTACTAGACAAGAGCGCTGGGTCATATCTTTCAAATTTAAGGGGGGAAAGCGGCTATTCTGCAAAAGCCAATCATGAGAATGCCGCACTCCATAATTCTGTTTGTTATGGAGTCCCCGCAAGCTGTATAATACAGCTGCAACTGTCTTCACACGTGGGCCCGTCTTTCCTCTCAGCCATGTTAATAATTGACACTATTATGGTCATCTTGGTGTGGAATTAGCCAAGATCAATGGCTTATCTTTTGACTAGCGCTTTCTTCCTTGTGGTTAATGGCTCATCAAAGACATTCTCAAACAAAGATACAAGCTTATATGATATGTTGGCAAGGTGTCATGTGGAAGATAGATAAAGGACCATTTTCAAGAATAACAACAGCAACAGTGATCTCATGGCATCTCTAATCCCTACCATAATGCTACTTATAAATCAAGGGCTCCTTTCAGAAGAATAGAACAGATTCACAAAATGTTTCTCTTAAAGAGAGGAAATTTGAGCAGTTATTGCCTTATGCATAAAAGCATTAAGATTAAAACTTCACACAGGAAGTAAAAGAGTGTTTTTGCTGTTGATGATAAGAAAAGACGAACATTTTGCTTGATACTATGTAGCTTTGCTACTTAGAACACAAGCTATTCCAGAACTGCACTCACCCTTCATTCTATTTTGTTTTTTTTTTTTTTACGTAAAACAGAGTGGCATTCATCCATGCTGTCATGTGATCTCTGTCAACCCAGTTGTCCTGATGAGAAAACTGAAACACCGTAACTTTCTTGCTTACCTTCCTAGCTACACTGATGAATCACCAAGTCCTACGGCTTAGTTAGCAACCTGTTAACGCTCCCTATTTCTCCTACACATTGCTGTCAGAGTGGACACTCTACAGCACATCCCCATCTAAGGACAGGAGATTTATTAGAGAGGATGAGATATTTCTCATAGGCAGATGGTCCAGAAGTCGTCTGAAAGTTAAGCTATCCAGACTCAAAGTGCTTGAAACCCATCAGGGTGAACTGGATGATCTGGACCAAGTGGGAGTGAGGAAAGGTACCACAAATCCCACAAGAGGCAGTCGCTCTGACTGCCAAGCCTGAGCTGCTCAATCTCTTTGGCAACCGTGAAACTCCCCAACCTCCATTCCTTCCTCCAGAAACTGAGTTATTTCAACATATGCCCAAATGTCATGACAAGACCATTTATCTTCATTCAAAGGCACTTCATTCCAAGTGACTTTGCAGAGACTCAGGTGCAAAAGGATTCTGTTCTTGCACTACATGATACTGTTTTCCTTAGTCGAATTCCACAGTTGCCACTTAGCATCTCTTGCTCTCTGTGATGGAAGGCTTGCTATAACCAGCAGCAATGCATAATCTGAGGGGTGTATTATGGTAAGAGAGTCTCCAGTTCTGTTCATCCACACAACAAAAACATGGCATTCACCAACAGAGAAGTGTGAAATTACAATGGATTAAGGAATTGCAAGAAAAATAGACTTCAATGGGGAGAAAAATGACATTATTCACAAATCTAAAGGT
The DNA here is from genome assembly GCA_001685075.1 of Bramus lutescens. Taxonomy (NCBI): domain Eukaryota; kingdom Metazoa; phylum Chordata; class Mammalia; order Rodentia; family Cricetidae; genus Bramus; species Bramus lutescens. The sequence continues at coordinate 314,974 of LOEQ01000648.1, read as the reverse complement.
TACCCTTAAATATTAAAGTATATTGGCTTTTGAAACATTTCCACTTAATTTCCATAGTCTCCTGTGACATATTGTAATTCTGTCTTATAAATGTGAAAACTTATCCAAAGAGATATTAATCAGTATGTCCCAACATTTCAGAATTGATGAGGGATGAGCTCTTGACTTACATTTGTTGGTTGCTAGCTTGTTTGGTTGACTGTTGGGTAGTTGATTGCTTGGTGGTTAGCTGGTTGGCTGATTGATTAGTTGGTTGGTTGGAGGTTATCTGGTTGATTGGGTGGTGGTTGGTTGGTTGGTTGGTTTGTTGGTTGGTGGCCTGGTTGACAGGTTGGTTGTTTGGTGGCCTAGTTGCCAGGTTAGTTTGTTGGTATCCTGGTTGCTGGGCTTGTTTGGTGGGTTGGTGGCCTAGTTGTATGCCTGGTTGGTTTTTGTGATACTAGCAATGGACTTCAGGGCCATGTGCAGGCAAGCATCTTACCACCTTACCTTTGCTTGTTCTGCTGACTCAGTATGCCTTCCAATTTTCTGTATGGCCATTATATACATTGTTGCTGATGATAAAAGAAGTGAGAGTTAAAGAAAATGGAGAGATGAGTCAGCAGTTGAGAGCACTTGACTCTTCCAGTGAGCATGAGCTCAGTTCCAGACATCCGTACCAGGCAGCCCACAACTGCCCGTAACTTCAGCTCCATGAAATACAACACCCCTTTCTGGCTGTCTTTTGCACTCACATCCGTGTGATATTCACATGCGCGCGCGCACACACACACACACACACACACACACACACACATGTTTTAATCTTTTTTTTAAATAAAATCTACACTCAACATAAACAAGACATAGAAGGAGCATAAAGTAGATTCCACTTCCCATGTGATCGCCCTTCAGATTGTATTTCAAGACCATAATGAAGAGGCTTTGTGTGAGTTTGAAGCAAAAGCAAGGCCATTACTACTGCTTTTTTAAATATTTCACTCTGCTGTGCATAACTGCATGTGAGTTCTGTGCTGCCTCTGTTACATTTTGATGGATGCACAGTGCCAAGATCATTACTAAAACATTCTCGAGAATTTGCCATCTATTACACATCGTCATTTGTCCTATGCCTCTAAAATGAAGATGTTATATTCAGTGATATATCATAAACCTAATGACATAATTAAGTGTCCATGTGTACACTCATATATATATATATGTATGTATGTATGTATATGTGGGTGTACATTGATAGAACAATATTGCTAAAATTTAAAAAAAAAAAACAGGGGCGAACAAGGTGGCTCAGAGGGAAAAGGTGCTTGCTGCCAAGCGTGATGCCCTGAGTTTGATACCCAGGACCCATAGGATGTAAAAAAAATAACTGACTGCTACAATCTCTCCTCTAATCTACACATACATCATGTAACAGGTGATGCACCAACACATATACATAAACATAAATAAACAAACAAATAAATACAGAAGACTGAGAAGTAAGGAAGACTTCTACCAATCATAATTGTGGACTTTATAGTTATCTCAGATATGAAATGTGAAATTCAGCCTGTGCCTCTCAGGACAGAAATTACCTGACAATCTAGCACTGTTTTTAATTGACGTTCACCAAAACAGAGTCTGAGTTTACCTATTCTTGTCCCCTGGATATTTTAGTAGTCAAAAGACAAAACCACACTATCCATGCTCAGATAATAAGAGTGTTTTGACCTTATTAAGGTGCTTTATATTTGCAAAGTCCCATTATGCTATGTCCATTATCATCAAGCAACCCTATGAAAGAAGTTAGCCCCCATTTGACAGATGCTAAAGGTGAGGTCTGCTAACTCATCCCGGGCCCCACAGTTACAATCATGGCTTGGATCTCAGCAGGAATTCATGGAGTTTAAGCTGCCTACACACCATCCACTTCGTGATTTACATGAAATAGAAAAACAATGAAAAAACAACGAAGCACTTTGAAGGTGGAGCTGTGTGATGTGGTTATTTTTGTTATTCCTCATAGCAAATATATAATGGAGCATATATATAATATATATACACACATATGCGTTTTATAAGGTTTATTTTGTGTGTGTGTATGTCAGCATGAGTATATGTGTGCAGGTATGTGTGCCTCTGTGACCACGGAGGGTGTCAGAAGGGGACTTTGCACACATTGGCACTGCACTTATAGACCAAGTTTTTGCAGGATGAGCACATTATCAGGTGGATGCTGGGGTCTGGACTCTGGTCCTCATCATGACCTTCCAGCAACAGTCTTAACCACTGACTTATTCACCATCCCCAATTTTCTTTCTTGCACTGAGCAGTGACATTTTCCTTATATGGCTCTGCTTAAATGTTGCACTTTTCCACAATCTAGATAAAAAAGTGTCCACTTGCACCAAGAGACCGGATTGGCACAGTATGGCCCCACTGCTGACTCACTGAGTAGGCGTAACTTGTGCCCCGACATTCTTAAACTTGTTCTGTAAGGACCACCTGTGAAGTGAGTAGATAATTAATTCCATACTCTAGTTTAGCCTTGGGGTAGTTTAAAATTAAATCAGATATCGAGAGCAAAAATGATGGTTGTCAGGGACGTGGAGGTTCATGGCAAGAATGGGGAAAGGCTGGGTGAAAGACAAAGGGCATTGGCGCGAGTAAGTTATGGCAACCTAGTCTAGTGCATGGTGACTACAATTAATAATAATGCATACTTGGAAACTGCCAAGGAATTGCATCCTAAATGTGCTTACCCCAAAAGAACACAAAGTATAGAAAGAAATATGTTAATAAGTTTTCTTTAATCACTTTACATTATATACCTGTAATAAAACATTACAGTGACCCCTGTAAATAGATACAATTTTTATTTGTCTATTATACTGTAAAAATGCAGGAAAGGGAAAACTAAATCAAACAATACTCTGGAGTATAAAACAATAAACTCTTATCTGGATTAAGCTGGAATTACTGAGGCCAGGCAGATACGAATTCTGAAGCACTACGTTTAGGAACATTGTTTAGGGGAAATTTCCTTTTCTATATATTTTATTTGTATGTATTGATTTAAAAATAATGGGTTTATTATGACACTTTCATGCATGCGCAGAAAGTACCTCTGACATCTCCATGCCACTACTCAATGACACTCTTTTATGGGGAGTTTCTTAGAGGATGGAACAGCGTCATAGAACGGCATTCCAGCACTGTGCTTGGGACACCTAATATTGGGGTCAAGAACTAACAAGTCTGGGGGTGTTCATTAATATTGAGAATGTGAAGACACTGAGTGTTCGGACTTGTTCATTTCAGACAGAAAACTGTATAATGGTGTGGCCAGATTTTAATCTTCCTAGGAAGGGAAAAAGATGCTTCTCAGAAGATCCCTGCCCTGAAGGAATGTACTCATGTATACATATATAAATTCATCCATATACAGTGGGTGTGTTCACATAGGGAACTGATATCAGGCCACCCCTTGCTAGTCACAACTTCAAATATCCAAGAAGAAAAGCCCATGATTCCATTGCTGAAAAAATCCTTTCCCTACGATTCCCCATCATTTCACTGAACTTTGAGGTTTGGTATTTTCAAGGCTCTTAGGAGCTACTTGCAGCGTCAATGCCTATGCAACAAGGATGATACGCTTACCAAGACAAAGAAGCCTACTCTGTAGAGAGGGCTACAATTGAAGAGCTACAGTTAGGACATTAATTACACCTGGTATAAACAAGGACTTTACTTCTAGCCAAATAGAGCTGATTGCCTCCTCATCCTTGAGGAGACTATACCGTACCCTTTTGTGGACTATTAGTTTGAGATGTTACATTGTTTATGCTGTGGATCATTTGTTGTAAGGCTGCATTCTTTTATGTTGCATTTGTTTTACTCTGTGAAGCTGTGTTACTTTGCCTGTCTAAAACACCTGATTGGTCTAATAAAGGGCTGAATATCCAATAGTGAGGCAGGAGAAAGGAGAGGCAGAGCTGGTGGGCAGAGAGAATAAATAGAAGAAAAAGAGAAAAAAGAGAGATCAAGAAGCAAGAAGGATAAGGAGGACACGGGGGAGCAGTCATGGAGTAAGGGAAAAGTAAGCTGTACAGAACAGAGAAAGATAAAAGCCCAGAGGCAAAGGTAGATGGGGGTAACTTAAGTTAAAAAAAAAAAAAAAGCTGGCTAGAAATAAACCAAGCTAAGGCCAGGCATTCATAAGTAATAATAAGACTCCATGTGGGATTTATCTGGGAGCTGGGTGGCGGACCCCCCAAGGAGTAAAAATACCAAAACAGTACCCTATGACGGGCTCATGGCTGAAGAAAGACGGTGATGACTTCTCAAGCATTTCCAGTTCATTTGTGGACAGAACCCTGCCGTGTTGGGAGACCTTGCTTCTGCCCTTACAATCACGGCCTACTAGAAAAGCGAGGGAGTATTAGCAAAGACAGCCAGCTCCTACATTTGTTCCAAGTGACCTTACCTCAATTATTACTGAAACTTGGCTCGAGGCCCATCAGGGGTCACTTGCTCCCATTTGTGGGATAGAAGTAGGAACTGGGGGATGACTAGAATGATGTATGTGGCCAAAAGTGAGGAAGCCGCCTTCCAGAGAGATTAGCTTTCTACCGCAGAGGGCTTTCTCTGTTTCTGAACTCTTTAAATTTGGTTTGCAGGGGATTCTTTTGTGTGTGTGATTCTCATGTTCTTCCTGCATCTGTTTAGTCTTAAATGCTTCCAAAACATTTTTAATCCTGTCACGATTTTCTAATCCTTAATAAAATGCTAGTCTTCAGGTTTTGTGTTGTTTTGTTAATTCTAGTTTTGAAACTGCAAGCAAATGCAAGTCTTTAAAAAATGAGTGAAAGCTGTTTTGAAAGCATAACCCATTGATAGTAGTTCCACTGTTCATGGATCTCACCAAAAAAAAAAAAAAATGGGAAATACCTCAAAACACTAGGCCACTTTAATTACAGCTACCATTTATCTTGAATTATGACAAAATAATTGTACTGTGCTCCTGCCGGCACAGAGGCAACAACAGCTTATTAATCTGACCTATTTTAGAACTGTTTCCCCATTTAAAAAAGAAAGAAAAGAAAGTGGAAAAAGGAAACAAGAGTTAGGCAGCTGCTAATTTTATTATTCATCTTAAAATGTCAGAAAAACAAGTATCTGCCCAAGGCAAGTGGTTAGGTTAAGCCAGACAGCCAGCAGTTTTTTTGACGCTCTTCCCAGAGGCATAAGTAACAGTCTTTCAAACTTAACTGATTCTCTTCAAACACTGAAGCAATCTTTTCCTAGCGTTTAGGAACAAAGTAGGCGATTACTGGTTAGTATGTTCCAAACAGTCTGGGATCACAAAGTCGTCCATTTGGCTTGGGGTGGGAATGAGGTGAGAGAATGTCTGCCTTGTAAGTGTCCGAACCGGATGAAATTTTACACCTCAGAGAGGCCCTTCCATGCGTGAAAGCAGGCTGCCTGCAAGCTGGATGAGAGGAAGAGCACCTTAAGGCTCTAAACAGAACGAAGGGGACTGATCAAAAGAGGGAACCGGTCCAGTTTGTCTGGGGTCTGGAGCTCCCCAGTAGGCTGCGCTGTGGCTGAGTGCTCCCAAGGTCTTCCGGTTGAAGGCCATTGCTCTGTCTGGCTTCGCTGTTTCCCATTCTGGCTTGCTTTCTTCCAGACGTCTGGATGCTAACCACATCAGCTACGTGCCACCCAACTGTTTCAGCGGCCTACACTCCCTGAGGCACCTGTGGCTTGATGACAACGCTCTGACAGAAGTCCCCGTCCAGGCTTTCAGAAGTTTATCGGCGCTGCAAGCCATGACCTTGGCCCTGAACAAAATACACCACGTACCAGACCTGGCCTTTGGAAACCTCTCCAGTCTGGTAGTGCTGTGAGTTTTTATTGATTTTGCTCTCTGTTTTGACGGTTTCTAAATTCCCTCTGAGATCTTAAAGTGTTGGACCGCAAAATTTGAATGGAGGCATTTTAAGGAGGAAAAAACTGAGACCCTCTCTTGAGACCCTGTCTAAAATGACTTAACGAATTTTCCGTGTGAATGACTTACAACATTTATCAAATACCCGACTAGTGATAAACATTGCTGGGCGTGCAGAGATCAAATAGCTCCTCTGCCTTAGTGGAATCCATTGTACATTTTCAAAGAAATCATCACAAAGATAAGGAAAAAAATTTATTGAAAGATAATTTGATTATTAACAATATATATTAATAGGATTTTTTTGCAATTCTAGGGGTGGAGCCAGGCATGACAAATGCTACCTAAACAAGTATTAATACTTGATCAGTGAACAACACTTGCTGTCTTTGACAAGTACTTTGTTGTTGTTGTTGTTGTTGTTGTTGTTGTTGTTGTTGTTAAAGAAAAAGAAGACAGATCATTCCCAAACTGGGGATATATCCCAGTGGCAGGGTGTCTAGCATCCAGTACCTGGGTTTGAGCCCTAATATTGATGAAAAAAGGCAGAAAAAGACAGGAGGAGAAAAGAAAGGGAAATAAAGGGGGAGAAGAGAGAGAGGAACATTCGCTTTTTTTCTCTTTGAGATCCAGATTTCTTTGGGTTTGGTTTTGATTTTTGAAACCTGGTTTCAGGAGGACTGGGCTTGAACTTCTTGTGCTGTGGAGAATGACTTTACAGTCCAGATCCTCCTGCCTACACACACACACACACACACACCCTCCCCCACGTGTTAGGCTCCTAGGCGTGTACCATTGTGGCTGCCTCCTTCCCATCTCATCCTTTTACCAAATCAAAGTGATTCTCACGGAACAGTTTGGAAATGAATCAGTCTTCTTTGACGGTAAAGCAGTATGCCCCCACGTGCCCATGTGTGTCGTAGAATAACCAGCGTTTGTCCAAGGCTGACATTCGAAGGCACTTGTTGCTTGAAGGACTGCCAGCGCAACTTGCTTGACTTGAGTCAGGGTTCTGTCCCCAGGACAGATGCTGGAGATAAAGTTGGGCCTGGTGACTCACCCCTGTATTTCTTGGGTTTAGAAAGCCGAGAGGCAAGAAGGTTGCAGTGAGTTTGAAAGCCAACCAAAGATGTCTAGGTCAAGCTGTGTGGCCTACTAAGTAAGATCCTGTTAAGGGAAGAAAGGATGGGAGGGAAGGGTGAACGGAGGGAGGGAGGAGGAGGGAAAGAAGAAAGGAAGGAAGGAAAAGATTAGCTACTTGAAGGAAAGGCACTTTGAACTTACAGTTTCAGTGATTTCAGTCCCCAGTCCCCTTGCTTTGGGCCTGCAGTGAAGCAGAGCATTGTGACTGGTTGCACACAGTAGACCAAAGTTGCTCAGTTCATAGCAGCTAGGAAGCATACAATGAGACAGGAAGTGCTGGGGACCTAATAGCTCCTTTCTAAGACAAGGTTCAGAGACCTAGCTTCCTTCCACTAGGTCCCACTGCCATTGGCTGTAACACCACAGGCTGGGCAGTCATTTATGACACAAACCTTACTGGGGAGCACAGAGAGGAGCTTCTTTTGCACACACATGCGCACGCGCACGCACGCACACGTGCCGCCCACTGACTCTCTTCTATCTTCACCAGCCCACTTCATTACTGTGGTTGATTACCTGTCTCTTCTTTCATGGCATGTATTCCTATGAGGGCTCTTATTTATCTTTTTATTTTTAAATTCTCTCCATCCCCTCTCTCGTCTACTGAATATAAAAAAAAAACCTGAAAAGATGTCACAGATATCTCACCTGAAACCCAAGTTTTATTTATTATAAGTAAGACCTTAGTCTGGGGAGAAAAGAAATTTAACAGGATATCAACAAATTTCCTCTCTGAATTCCTTACATAAATATGATGTCGCTGATCCTGAAGAAACTGGCTATGGCCTTTGTTTTTTGTTTGCTTGTTTGTTTTTTTTTTCCTTCCACTATTTTTTTTTTAAATTTTGTCTCCCTTAAACCATTTTCCAAAACCTCTTTTGGAGTTAGTCTGCTTTTCAGTGGCATACAAAACCGCTCTCATTGACTCTGGCAGACCTGCTTTATCAATTGAACCTAAGATGATCATTGCACACGCTAATAGTTTGTCCAAATTACTAATCTTGGGCAGTAGTAAAAGTCCAATCACTAGTCCCTTTCTTCATGAGCCTGTGGCCCAATCCCGGGAATCGAGTCATCACAGAACATGCTTAGTCCACTTGTGACCCCCTCGCTCCACCCCATCACCTCCCTCAGTGATGCTCAGTAACTCTGTTGATCACTCTATGTCCCCTAAGTCACAATGATCAAACCACGCTGGAACACAGAACAACAACAAAGCCAATCACACTTACCATCACACACACACACACACACACACACACACAAATGAAGTTAATCTTACATTCTACGCCATAGAAGCATTTACAGAATGAGTGACTGCAAAAGAGGGGCTTTCTAAAAAATGTTCATTTCTTATCATTACTGCATTCTTCGCCTTTCTTTGGATTTAAACATCCTAAATGTTCTTCCTGGATTTTCTCTGTGCAGTCTAACTTCATGACTGTTCCTGACTGCTGCGGGTAATGCTCTCTTGCAGGCATCTCCATAACAATAGAATCCACTCCCTGGGAAAGAAATGCTTTGATGGACTCCACAGCCTGGAGACTTTGTGAGTTGACCTTTCATTTGTTTCCCTTTTTCCAGCGTTTTCATGAATATTCTGAAGGAATCAAAACAGCCTTAAAGGCAAACTTGATGTTTGGTTTGGTTAATTGCCCGAGCTTTAAGCAGATATTTACAGAGGTTTTATCTTACACACACACACACACACACACCCCACAGAGCTACACAATAAAACTGAGATTCTATTTTAATCTCTTGAGAGTGGCAAATTAGTGAAAATAATTAAAGCTAAAGGTTAGGAAGCAGTGACTGTTTGCTTAGGAACGTGTATTCTCCACCCAAGGAGCAATCCCTCTTGTCAGACACACTAATCATGACTTGTGTGTGAGTTTGGGCCTCTTCAGAAAGAGGAAACAAAGACCCTGAGATCCAGGCCCTTCATAAGGAACATGGTTCCTACTGAAGCAACGCAAGGGATGACATCACTTATAGACCTTGTTCAAATAACTTTTACAAATATCCTATTGAGCAGCTAACTTCTCTTAGGCTCCACTGGGTTACTTTACCAAAGCTATATATTTAGCCTGTAGTCTATTTGGGGATTCCTTTCTCTAGTCTGATTCTGAAATCTACGATTGTTTTCAGATATTACTTTCAAAGAATGGGTTAGAGGTTCCACTGGACACAGTGACAGGCGTCTGTGGTCTCTCTATTTGTAAGAATGTGATAGAGCATCACTCCAGCCCAGGAGTCTGAGACTAGCCTGGGACAGCATAGCAAGACCCCTTCTCAAAATAAAACCTAGCTCAGGTTTTTGTTGGTACTTTTGATAAAAATGAGTCCAGTCAACTGACCGTGTCCTAGATCCCAGAGCCAAGGCAGAGGATCTCACCATCCACCTAGGCACAAGCCTCCTCCTGGTAGAGAACAAACTCTTCAAAGTCCTGCTGAGTCACTGAAGTGCAATATGGATGGATAGCAGACAGCAGAATTTCTGAGTGTAGGAAGTGGAGCGGGGCGGGGGGGACAATTGAGGGAATATCCTCAGGCCATTTGGCATATTTAATACTGGAATACAATAAACTACGCAAGGCCTTGTGATGACAAAACCAAGTCTTCTAGGACCTGGGGAACATTGTTCATTTGCACGCAGACCAACAGTTTACCCATAGTCAGTTTAGTTTCTAACCAGTTCTGGATCAACCTGCTTCCTGAGAGACCATATGTCCTGGGTCTTCTAACCAATGAACACCCATGACTCTCCTCGCAGAACACTGTCACTCCACTTCTCCATGGATGTCAAAGAGGAACTCATTCAGGCAGATAGATCCTTGGCGCCATGGGAAAGCAGTTTCTATCAGCCACTAGGAAAAAGTTAGAACGTCCCTCTCATTAAGTGACAGTTTCTCATCCCTTTTAACAGAACAATTGGAGCAAAAAAAAAAAAAAATCAGCTTTACTTGGTGTTTCCATAAGTACTTTTCCTGTCCCCAGTCCTGGGTAAGGAACCAGACCAACAGAAAAATATATGCAAATACCACAAAGTAAAACATTTCAGGATAAAAATCTGTGAATCTTATTGTCTGGCCCCACTTTGCCCAGGGCTACAGAGGATCAGTAAATTGGTTGTTTCCAGCCTCTTCCTCTCCCTGACTAGAAAACCAAGTAATTTATAAGGGTGCAGTCCTCATTTAATCAAAACAGAGCATCTGGAGAGATTTACACACAGGAAGAAAAATCTGTGTCCACAAAAGACATGAGTTTCCTGCCTGCAGAATAGCTTAAGGATGGCTGTGCCAGACAAGTAGGAATCTTGATTCATGTCTAACTCAGCCAAATTATCTTTCTCTTAAAATTAAATAGCCATTCTTTTCTACTGAGGAGGATCTAACCACATCTGATTGCCTTACCAAAAGAGTTTTCTGTGTCATTTGGGAAATCTACCATTCCTGGGGACCAGACAGCAATTCTTTTTCATCTGAAGCTGTAGGTATAAGGAGTAAGCCTAGAAAACATCTGTGAGTAATGGCATTGAAAAGCCATTTGTGTCGTTACAGATAGAGAAAGTAATGATTTGAGTTTCTCTGACCCTTCCATCTCTCTGTATGAGGGATAACAGAGTGCTTTGCCTCACAGACCAAGACAAACATGGGACTTCAGTTGATCATGTACGACCCTGGGGAAGCTCAAATCTACATGTCCTTGCCATCACATAAACATTTTGCCCTGGTATTTAGGCTGGGCGAGACACAGGCTCTCCATAGGAGGCAGGAACAGGGCAGTTTTCATGTCTCACGTCCTAAATGGGACTGAGGAAACAAAAAAGGAGATGTGTCCCGGGACTGAAGAGTGGAAACACCAGCTGGCAATTCTGTGAACCAGGATCCAGAGAAGAACTCCATCAGAACCATTGGTCACATGTTTTAGGTGATAAATTTTAATTAGCTTTTCCTTTTTATCTAAAAAGACGAATGTCTAGCTCTTGAAAAAAAGTGGTCAGAACCCACCCAGCAAGCATCGCCTCTCCTTGAAAGTTAAAGTGGATGCAGGTCCCTCCCTGTTTTAAATGACCCCCCACCCTTGATCCTTAGCTTGAAATTTCTGTTCATCGGTGTCATGATTATTGTAATGCAAATGTTTTCAGGCTATTGGTGGTCAAAGCCCTAAAGATTGTTCAGCAGGTTAAAGCACATGTAGCTCAGACTGGATTGAGTTCCATCCCTGGAACCTACCAGTGAAAGGAGAAAACTAGCTCTCCAAAATTGTTCTCTTACTTCTTCAAGCCTGCTTGGTGCTCATACATACAAACATACATATACACACATGCATGCAAGTGCATGTGTGCTCACATATGCTAAATACAATAAATTGTTTTTAAAGTATTAGCTGGCAGCCAGCCAATAAACCATATCTTGAAAGAGAAAGCAAAAGAGCTTCCATCTATGACATAGGTCCACTGGAATACTTAACTTGTATGTACACTGAGAAAATAGAAGTTTTAGATGAAATGCTGAAAACACCATTTATTCATTTCTAGAGACTTAAATTATAATAACCTCGATGAATTCCCCATTGCAATCAAGACACTCTCCAACCTTAAAGAACTGTAAGTATTAAAGCAAGTTTAATGAATGAACTTTTACTCTTTGTAAATTTATTTTAAAATTGACATAATTGTTTGTGTAATGGCTGAAGTTTTTGTTTATATAAGTAATAGTTTAGTGCACTTGAAGTATGTTTTAATTGATTTCCAGAACCAAAAAATCCATACTTTTTGAATTTATGAATGGCCTCTTTTATTTGTATATAAAAACACATCATTTATGCTTTCATTTTTCCTAAGTGATATATATTCTAGTACCACTCACATTTTTTGAATATTTGTAATAGAACTGTAATAGAATTTAGCTATTTGTTAATTCTAGGAATCTAGAAATTTCTGAGTTGCATAAATAAAATTTTGTCCCTTTATAGCAATAGATTTCATCACATATATTTTATTACATGCATTTTTAATGCTAGATGAGCCTTAATTTTCTAAGCACAATTTCACTAAAGAAAAACTAATTTTCAACCATTGGTCACATGTTTTAGGTGATAAATTTTAATTAGCTTTTCCTTTTTATCTAAAAAGACGAATGTCTAGCTCTTGAAAAAAAATATAAGCCTGGGATGTTTTTTCCACATAGCAGATAGACAGATAGAGTAGTGTGTTTATAAGGAAAAAGCCTTTGCGGGTTCCACCTCAGAGAATCCCGTGTGTATCAGCCAAGTAGAAATTGACAGGGAAAGGCATTCCTAACTTCCATGTACCTCATACAGCCAGTCATACAAAACCCAAAGATCCTTGAATCTGCCTCTCTGCCATTCAGATTGTATTGGCCCCGACAGGGGTAATCGATTTATTATCCTGACCCACTAAACATTTCCCTTGTAAGGAGCTTCCTTAAATCTCTGCTTCATGGCAGCTTAAGTCAGTTTTCCCTTCTCTGGCTTCAAACAAAGAGTCACCTTAATCCTCTCTCCAAAGATAGCTCGCTCTCAAGCTGTTGTGCAACAATCCTCTACTGGAGAGCAACAAAAGGATTTTCCTTTTATAACGTAATATCCTGTTTCCATAAAGCACCATTAGGAGATGAGAGCATGTGATTTTCTTTGCTCCTCTGTAGTAAGTGAGGACACACACACACACACACAGACACACAGACATGTTTCACCATGCAAGGAGGCATTAACATGTACTCTGGTTACTAGAGATGCAGATTATAGTTACTGGTAGGGCAAAGAGAGCTATTAAGTAATTCTCCCCCTCACACACACATGACTGTCTATAATTATTCTTCTCTGCTTCTAGAGGATTCCACAGCAACAACATCAGGTCAATACCTGAAAAGGCATTTGTAGGCAACCCTTCTCTTATCACAATGTAAGTGGTCATTGTATTCCTTTTCCTTCTTGCTGACATTTAACAGTTTTAAATAAATTGCACATTTAAATATAATGCAAATTAATGCTAACTAAGTTGCCTTGGTTTTGTCTCAGTCGGGGCAATACAGAAGTGCTTTATTTTGTCAGATTTTCTTGATATAGTTCATCAGGTTTCAAGTAAACACTGAAATATGCTAAATATTCATCGTTCACGATCTGAGGTGTCTGTTGGCTTGCAGTCTCCATCTCCAGATGCCAAGCCACACAGCTGGTCTCCTAAGTGTTTTTGATTACCCATATTTTGCAAGGAATAAACCTGATTTTAGAGTGTCAATGGCAGGCCACTTAGTCATTCAGGAATTCAACCCCGGGACTCTAGAAAAAAACAGCATATTATATACAAAAGGTGGGGGGTCTTTGCAACCAATTTACCTCTAATTTAAACTGCTGGATTTGAGAGTTGAATGGAAGGAATTTATGTTCTCTGTCTATTTGTGAACAAGCCCCAGCCTTGAGCCACATTTAGACAAAACTGGAGTGTAATTCTAGAAAGGTGCATGTATTCTAGAATGGGAACTACAAAGACTTCATGTATTATAAAAAATAAAACAAATTTATAATTGCAAAGTACCAATAAATTTGTTTCACACTTAATACAACATTAATAGAACATTTATTATGTATCAACATTAAGAAAATGAAAATGTGTAATTATTAGGTTGGGTTCTTTTTGATAATAGGTACCAGTCCAAGAAGGCTTAGGGAATTACATTGACCTTAGTGATGGGTTTCAGATCTCTCATAGAGAGGGTGAGTAAAGGCAACCATTGAACCTGGCCCTAAGACGTCCCTCCTGTACTAACTTAAAGAGAGACTTTCTGAAACCGTGTGGCGTTTGTCACAACTGAGCTAGAGCCCCAATTAGCCTTGACAAGTGGGGGTGGGAAGCAGCTAATACCCGTACAAACAAAACCATTCATCACCTCTGAAATGTCCTGGCAATATTTTGGCAAACTAAAGGCTTTGAATTCTATTGCCGGATAAACATTAGTCCTCATTAGAGAGCATTTGCATATTAAAAGATTAGTGAATTGCATTGGCTTTGAGACTCTTGCAGCCCTAGGACTGGTTCTTAATCGCTCTTTTGGCATGTTAATGCACTTGAGTCACAGCCCTTACGGTCTTTGGAGATCTCTCCACTTTCCACGGTGCCGCCAACTTTCTCTTCATTCTCCCGCTTTCCTCACACGCGGGTTTCTGTCTCTCATCACCAGCAGCCTTTCCAGCACAGTAATCTCTACGTATGTTTTGCTCCAAGCCCCATTAGCTGATGACCCAACCCTCATTTCTACCTCTGCAGTCTCCAACCCAGTACCCTCTTTTTATCCCTACTTCCCCAGCTCCTCTGTTAGCCATTACTTCTCTTCTGTTAGCCATTAGTCATTTACTAGTGCAGATGAGGCAGGTCTCCCTGTCTCTCCATGGTGACGGGGATGGAAGCAGACATCCAAACTATCAATTTGGGTTGAAATACAAACTCCTTACCTGACATTCACAGTCTTCCACAGCCAACTTCCTATTTCCCCAAAAAAAACTCTTTGCAACAATGCCATAACCCAGCTACCTAAGCTGTGTTTGTAAAATACAAAGATTCCATCCCTGCACTACGATGATTGGAATTCTTTCACATGTATTTCTAATGGTATTTCATAGTTTTTTACCCTTCCCCCTAATAAATGAGAGGACTGGCCACAGAGAACCTCAGAGCTTTTTGTATTTGCAGTTGGGATATTTCTGCCTTCACATGCAAGCACATACATTCATCCCTGCCCAGTGTATGTATATTTGTACATGTGTATGAGTGTCAATTATGTGCCGATAAGTATATGGTAGAGTCAAGGAAGGCATGCTGTGAGGAAAGCTCCATTTTAAGCCATGTATTCCAGTTGTCACTCTTTTTTAATTCTTTCACTGATTCTTTGAAAAAAAAATCCATGCACATATGTAATGTATCTTGATCACCTTCAACCCAGATTTCCCCCGCACCCATTGTGTTTTTTTTTAATGATTATCTAATCCTAAGGGGAAAAGGGGGATAGGATCCCAAAGCACGGAGGGTGTGCTACATCACCAACTATGTGAGATATTGCACTGCATTAGTGTTTGCGGTTGTTGCACAAGCCCTATGACCAAGCTCATCATTGTCTTAGCTTAAATGGAGGATCTGGGTGATAACAAGCTTTCCTGGGTATCTGAGCCTCCATTTTCTCACCTGAGCATGAAGAAAATAGTACCTCCACCCTAGATCCAAGTTGTGCAGATCAATTGCTTTGTCAAATAGAAGGCAATGTGCTGCCCCTTGCTTTATGCCCACCAGATTCTAAGCTCCTCTACATGGGACTACTTTACCATTCTGTTGCTCTTCAACCTTCAGCATTTATAATAATTTCCAATGGCAGCTTCTCTAATGAACAAGTCTTTAAATTTCTGCTATGTCTTCTTCACAGTTTTTTTTTAGCGTAGTAGACACTGATTAAGGATTTGTTGTATTTACCTGAACTATTCCAATGTCTCAGCTAAGAAATATGTGTTGGGCTCCATTAATAAACCAGTTCAAATACATTCTGATTACATTAAAAGTTTATAATACAAAATGTTCTTTAAGTTTTAACAACGTTTCACATTTTAGAGCCATGATGAATTCAAGAAATTTCTTACATTAGATAAACTTCAGAGTATATCACTTATTCTCTATGTGAAACGCCCTTTGTAGATGTTATGATAATTATATTCAACCAGCAGATAGAACCTTCCATAAACATAGATAGATAGATGGAGGGAGGGAGNGGATGACTGAACTGCATCTTGAGTTATGCTTTGTTACTGAGTGTTCAGTGATGCAGGCAAACAAAATCTGTAAGTACAGTTAGTCAGTTCATGTGCTTTTCTGCTTAGTAAATATCGTTCATACCAGCCCTGATGTCCAAACTGTTTTTTTCTTTTTGATTAATCTTGTAGGTTAGCATGCACAGGATGGATTTTGCCACGACATCTTCACACATTGCTGTTCTATTTTATTCTAAATCTTCCTCTACCCGCCCCCAAGTCTCTTCCCTTTAAATTGTATAGATTCCTTACCTCAGATCTCCTAAAGCTAGTTAATGAGATGGTCCAGTGGGTTCAGCCTAACAACTTGAGTTTGATGTTGGGAATTCATGCCCACAGCTTATCCTCTAAGCCCCACGTAAGAATGCACTTCCAGGGGTTGTCTCCCTACAACCCACACAGACACCATAGCATGCACATCAAATAAGCAAAGAAACCAGTAAATATAACAACAATCTTAAAATGTGAGATTTCACTTGAAACTGAGTGATAGGGATGTTAAGTAATCAGTAAAAGCAGCAAATGCACTTAGAATATTTGTTGAAACATATTCTCTTGGCCATCAGCTTTATTATAACATATTGGTGTTTGGATTTTTCAGACATTTCTATGACAATCCCATTCAATTTGTTGGAATATCTGCTTTTCAACATTTACCTGAACTAAGAACACTGTAAGTGTCTATTTCTCTTAAATGTCACCACTATCCAACCTGTAGTATTGCTGCAAAGACCAAATGAATGTTAGAGCTTAAGATACTTTGGAAAAAACTGATAGTCAAAATGACCCCTTTCTAGAACTGTCTCCAAATAACACTCACGTATTTTTCCTAGGACTCTGAATGGTGCCTCGCAAATTACTGAATTTCCTGACTTAACCGGAACTGGCAACCTAGAGAGTCTGTGAGTATCTGAGCAGGCCCTAACTTCGCCCGGACCATGCGTTCACTTTGGGACTGATCAACCTCAACATCCGTGAATCAAAACATGTCACTGCATGATACGGGAATGAAAGAATTATGTCTGGCTTGTGTTTTAACAGGACTTTAACTGGAGCAAAGATCTCATCTCTTCCCCAGACCGTCTGTGATCAGTTACCTAATCTCCAAGTGCTGTGCGTATCAGTAAGGCAATAATGTTGTATAAACAGGCAACTTCCATTTAGGGGGAAAATGGCAGACGGTATCTCAACAGTCTTAGGAAATGGGAGTTCTTTGCTTGCAGGTCTCCAGGAGGTCATAATTCCTCCTTTGCCTCCTTTGGGCCAGGTTCTCAGTCATAACCCTGGTACCGTGATAGCCTATCTTTGTTTTCCAGTGCAAACAGCTGCCTGTTAGAGTTGTAGTCAGCTTGCATTTCCCTTCAGAAAATGAATGTAAACATGCCAAAAGAAAAAAAAAACCTGCATTTCCTCTTCTAAAGGTTTTGCAGGGTAGATCAAAATAGCATAAAGGATCAACAGCCCAATATTAATGTCAAAAATAAAATTATCAAACAGGCACTGACCCTGATAGGAAGACTAAACATTCTATAGTGCAGTTATGGATAGTGTGTTCTAATGTTCTACCTGGTAGTCAATCAGCTTGAATGCTATTTCTGTTGACTCAGATCTCATTTTGCCCCTGCCTTTCCCATGTTTTATAAAAAGTAGTTTATAGAGATCTGAATAGCCTTGGGTTAACATTCTGCTTTGGTGTTTCCGGTTACTCCACTCAACCCGTTAGTGCTCTAGAGCATCGTTGGGACTGTTATTAAAAAGAGCCTCACTCCCTTCTAAAACTGTTCTCCTCTTGTGGAATAGACACCTGTCACAGTCAGCTGCCTGCCATTTCATCATAGGCTCCTCTCAGTAGCAGAACCAGCATGGTGCCAATACCGTGTAGGACGGGATTGTCTGCTGAATGATTCCTCGTCCTGTTCTGTCACTCACACGTGTTTAAAGGAGGGTGCACAAAGCAAGCCTCGTACTTATACCCACATTTCCCTACAAAGTGTAGCTACAGAGAGAAGGAATTGGGAATCTAGGACATATTTATCAAAGTCTCACTGCAAGAAAGCATCACATTTTTTTGTTTACTTTCATCTTGTATGAGCATATTCATATGAATAAGTGTTGGTAGACTAATGTCCCAGCACATGTATATTGGGGTCAGATGACAACCTCAAGTATTGGTCCTCACCAAGAACAGCAGGTACTCTTAACCACTGAATCATCTCTCCAGTCCTATATTTCCATTTCTTAATGAAAGTAGTAGAGGGTACACAAAAACATCTATTGTCTTCTGCTTACTGATTTTCATGGCTAACATGGATCAATACCATGAGATGGATTTTTCATACTGTAGGGGGTAAGTAGGGAAGCCAGGGTTTAAATCAGGTCCATCTTTTTTGTGCTACATAGGGAACAGAGAAGTAAAGCAGCCAGGTCCAGAACTACATAGATGAGTAAAAGCCACTTGGAAATCCACTTAGAAGCAAGGGCTCCAGAGCATGGTTTCCTGGTTCAACTCCAAGTTCCTAAGAAAGTAGCACATTATTTCCAGCAAGTTCTTTTTCCTTCTGGGGTTCAGTTTCCCAGTCTATAAAACGAGTGAGCCACTTCCTTCAGACAGTAATCCTAAGGATTAAATGACTACATATCAAGCCCTTAGAACAGAGTTTAGGATGTGGTAGGTGTTGCTTGGTCAGTGTTAACTCTTCCATACTTTTCATATCTCATTACTCTTTCTGAAAAGTATTGTTTCTTGGGGGGTGTGGTGTTTGCATGTGTACATGTGTGTATACACACATGAACATGCATAGAGATGCCAGAGGTCAACACCAAGTGTTTCTCTCAGTCTCTCCCCATCTTATATTTTTAAATTGTTTATATATATATATATGTATGTGTGTAGGCATGTGTGCATACACATGTGTGCCACCGAGTATGTATATATAAAGATGAAAGGACAACTTGTGACAGGCAAGTCTCTCTAATGTGCATTCAGAGGACAACTACCTTTCCCTGCTGAGACACCTTGCCAACCCCTCCTTCTTAGTTTATGGAGACAAGGTCTCCTCACTAAACGAGACTCGTTGGCTAGCAAAGCCCAGGAATTCTCCTGCCTTGCTTCTGTGTCACAATCACCATCTTTCTAGCCCCCAGGTAGGAAGGACTTTTTTAAGCCAGCCACGGTAGCACATGCCTATAGCCCCAGCGTGAAGGAAAGACATTTAAAAGGACCACCAGCTGGAGGCAAATTGGGGCTGCACAGAAGTTCCAAAGCAGTCTGGCCTATGTAATAAGTTTGTCTCAAGCAAATAAACAAGCAGAAAAGACACTATTCCTTCTTGTTGGGACTTGAATTATGTGTACATACATAAATGTATTAATTGTAGATCTTGCCATTTTCAATGATCCACCCATAATATTCATTTGTTCTTCATGACATTCCTGAAAAATAGATAAGGCAGGTAACTTCTAAGAAGAAAACCAAAAAGAAAAAGAAAATCACTCAGTGCTCAGGCCACCATATTAACCAAGAGAAACTCATTAAGAGACCTTGATCTCTACTGTGGGATCTTTTGGAAGCATTGGTGTGAGAGCTATCATCCTGGGTTTTGTTCAATTAGCATATGAGATTTCATTGTGAATGTTTATTGCCACTACCTTACTTCACAGAAATAGCTAGTCCACTATTTAGGCTAAATGTGTGTTCTCCACTTTCTAGCTGATAATCTTATGTAAGTCATTCCTTTCTGTATGAGGACACCCACAGTGTCACTGTTATAAGGTTGTCACAGAATAAAGTTTAAGTAAAGCTATAAACACAGTACCTCTGCACATGAAATGCTTGGTCCACATCAATCCTGAAATCGTTAAGTAAAAGGTGGACGAAATGCAATACTATATCCTTGTGTAGAAGGTTTTATATACTCCATACTCAAATATATGTGAGAATGAGAAGCTGGAGGATGCTGATGGTTCAACCTGTAATCCCAGTGCCTGGGGAGGCTGAGGAAGGAAGGACCCAAGTTCAACACCTGCCTGGGCTGCACAATATAAACATAAGAAATGACAGGTGCTGGGTGGTGGTAGCGCACGCCTTTAATCCCAGCACTCAAGAATCAAAGGCAGGCAGATTTTTGTGAGCTCAAAACCAGCCTGGTCTACAAGAGCTAGTTCCAGGATAGGCTTCAAAGCTTCAGAGAAACCCTGTCTTAAAGNAAAAAAAAAAAAGACAGGCTCCCTGAGCAGCCTGGAGAAATGAATGGATCAAATCATTATCATCTTTGATAATATATATGTCCGTTTTCATATAGTCACTACTTTTCAAAATCACATGACATATTGTTAAACAGGCATATTTTGCAAAAATATACAGGTTTTTCATTTGTTCGCTTTAGTGAGTTTATTTTTGTGGGTTTTTTTGTTGTTTTTTAGTGGAAAGGGTGTGATCTTTCAACCCTCTAGTACTTGTACTCACAGACAGCTTCATTTGAATCATTTATATGCCATAATGGAACGCTTCCTATCTAAAACCCATTCATTCAAGAAATGAAGGATAAATTGGTCAATTATAAGGACAGAATAATTGAAAAGCCTCTTATAAAATACTACTGTTTTTTTCCCAGTTGTTTTGATGGTTTTAAGAATTAGAATCAAGCATGAAAATGGTTAGTTGATTAGTTGATAACTTTTAAAACATGAGGCAAGATTTTTTTTACCTTTATGTTACTCTATCTACCAGTTTTCTTTCTTTTTTTTAACTTTCTGCAAATTACCATGGCTTGTTTTAGATTAGTTATATTATAGGATAAATATGTCCATATGTTTTTGTTATTCTGTAATTTGTTGAGTTTTGGCTGAAACCTCTCTTAGATTTCCCCCCTCGTGCTGATTGATTTCAAAGTTAGTGCTATGTTTTGAATGGTTTGGTTTGGTTTTTAAGTTGATTAGGGAAGAACCAGCAATGACTTGTGTTAGCTGTAGAGAAATAGCAGCTTCCAGAGACGGGGTACAGTTATTTAATCTGCTTCCAGAGACGGGGTACAGTTATTTAATCTGTACTCATTTCAGTAAGATAAGAGCTCAAACACTGCAGCTCATCACTAACAAAATAAATAAATTCATTAAGTAAATTATTTAAATCAATTAAAGAAGTTACCAGTTACATTTCAGTAAATATTTGAACCTTTTGCATAATCCAATAATGCCTGTATCTACCTCCTGCATGTCAGGGCTGTGGAATTGTCCAGAGTTTGCCTTTGAGGGGCATATCATCTTGAGGGGAAAGGAGAGGAAAATGTGTTTCCTTAAGACTGATGTGTAACAGATTTTTCTCTTTCTCACCTTTTCAGAGATTTGTCTTACAACCTGCTTGAAGACTTACCCAGTTTGTCCGGCTGCCAAAAACTTCAGAAAATGTACGTCTTTGAAAGCCTCTAAGTTACTCAACAAAATCAAAAGCCCAAACTCGCATTTTTCAGGGTCATGGGTTACTCTACCCTGTGACTCACTGGCATCACGTTGGCATTTCTCCTTACACACACGCAGTGTGAGGGTGGAGAGTACCCAGAGAGGTGGGAAATAGTACTTTGCTCATCTACGAATGTGGTATGAACAAAGGGGGTCGCTAGACACCTGCTTTTCTCCTTCGTTTTTCCCAGCTCAAGTGTAATGGGAAATGGGTGAGTCTGAGCCTGAGAATGTTTCCTTTTTCATGCAGACAAGGTCTCACGTAGCCTAGGCTGGCCTTGATCGCCTCCTGCGGCTTCCTATCTCTGCCTCCCAGGGCTGGGATTACAAGTGTGAGCCACACGGGTTAAGTTCTCTTCTTTTAAGCATACAACAAAACTCATCCTTCCAATGAGCGGTACTACTTTTGAATATGGCAGGACTTGGGTTTGTTTCATGATGACGTTTGTCACTTGAGGGGCCGTGGACACTTCTTATGCCCTTTGGAGTTCCTCTTTTAAAACTACTTCCTCCACAAAACATTAGCCACATTGCTTTGTGGCCACACTTTGTTTATCGACCACCCTTCATTTCACACTTAGTTTTTCTCTCACAGCCTTTGGGTGATGAGGGAAGAAAACATACATCCCTTTTCTAACATGTAAAGCTTTGAGGGGCTGGAGAGATGACTCCGCAGGTAAGAGCACTTAGTACTCTTTCAGAGAAGCAGAATCTGGTCTCCAGCACCCACATTGGGCAGCTCTCAACCACTTACGACTCCAGCCCGGGGGGTCGGCAACACTCAGATGCACATACCCGTACGCAGATACATAATTAAAAATAAATTTGACAATTCTGAAGACCTTTAGTGAACACACCAAAGGCTCCGGGAGAGAAAGTGCCCTCAAAAGTTTCTTTGTGTTATTGGTTTTGGGTTTCATTTGGTTTGGTGTGTTTGTATGAGAGAGAGAGAGAGAGAGAGAGAGAGAGAGAGAGAGAGAGAGAGAG
>LOEQ01000648.1:275496-289931 GCA_001685075.1 Bramus lutescens | reverse complement strand
CTGCAGGCATACATGTAGACAGAATATTGTATACATAATAAATAAATGAATAAATAAATAAATAAAATGTCAGTAGAAGAGCCCTTTCAAACATTTACAAGGCTCTTGCTTTGGTCCCCAGTAGCAAGGAAGGGAGAGAGGAAATGGCAGGGGGAATCTTAAATTCATTGTTCATTTTTAAAAATGAACTTGTCTCAGATACTTCATCAGCTCTTGTCTCTGGTGAATTATCTGGAGACATTTTTGCTAGTGATTTTATTCCTTCTAAATTATCTTCACTTTGTCATTTATGTATGGCAGTAGATTTCATTCTCTATAAAATATTTTCCCCTGCTTTGAAGGATTTTATTTATAATGTTTTTCTCCTATAATAACTTAGATACCAGTCAGCTATTTACTTGTCTGCATCTTATACTGAGAATTTTCTTGAAAACCCCTATGTTTATTCCAGGATTTGCGATATATAATAGGTGACGTGAACAGATTGTTGGTTGAGTTTCACTGTGTGTCCAGGATCATTTCATAATTTAAAATACTCTCTGCTGTCAGAGAAACAGACTCTGATGTTTGTCTCTTCCTAGTCCTCTATCTTCATTCATTTTAAAAAACCATAATAAAATTTTACTTTCGTGAGAAAGTCAACCTTGTTAGCAAGAAGAAAATGAAAACTAAAATATCTACCTGATTACTTCAAATAGGATTGATTTAAAATTCTATCTTTCATGGTCTTATGCCCACTACATCTTTATCTGAAGGAGAATTTGATGAGCTATCTATCCCTCATTGGAATAGAATGGTAATTAAATTTGGGTAGAGACTGGATGCATACAATAAAATGTCATATGTTCTTTTAAGCATAATCTTTTCTTTTTAAAAAAAAAACAGGAACTTGGCTTGGAATAAAATTGCCATTATTCACCCCAATGCATTTTCTACATTGCCGTCTCTAATAAAGCTGTGAGTATTGCATTTCTCCTTTATGGGATGTCTTTCAGTAATTAGTGACCATCTATCTGTTAGTGAAGATGTTGGTTTTTTGAAGTCACTCCCAGTGCACAGCCAGTGCTCTGTGTTCTCCACTCCTAGACTTACGCCCTGGCCAGGGAAGATGCCCAGCTTCTCCAGGGCTGTGTGAGCCCTTATGTGGATGGCTGGAGACCTGAGTTATAGCTGGGGCTGCTTGTTCGAATGGAATTGTTCATTTTTGCTGAGAAATCAGACAGAATGGAATAACTTGACAAAGCATTTATTCTGACAGAAGAGGGGAGAAGGAAGGAAGGAAACCCTTAAACTTTTCACTGGTCATTCCTATCACTTTTCAAATAAATGCATTCATTATTCTCCTTGGTTTTAATTGTTCCCACTTGGCAAAATGAGGCCAAATATAGAACAATTTTTTTTTTAATTTTTCAGGACAGATTTCTTTGTGTAGCCCTGGCTGTCCTGGAACTTACCCCATAGACCAGGCTGGCCTCAAACACACAGAGATCTGTCTGCCTCTGTCTCCCAAGTGCTGGGATTAAAGGTGTGAGCCACCACCGCCCAGCCGAATACAGAACAATTTTAATGCCTTTAAAATGTGTCATCTTCCAGCTGTGATTATAAATAGAAAAGCTATCAGAAGCTGAAACCCAAATGACGAGTTTAACCATTAAGAGTAAGAACTCTGCTCAGAAGTTTTTATTGAGAAGTTTCAGTTTAAGCATCCTTAGACTGCTTTTGTAAACAGAGACATTTTATGCTAATGTAGACACTAAAAGCCGATTGTTTGATGTTTTCCAGGGACCTCTCCTCCAACCTCCTGACGTCTTTCCCTGTAACTGGGTTACATGGTTTAACTCACTTAAAATTAACAGGAAATCGTGCCTTACAGAGCCTGATACCATCTGCAAACTTCCCAGAGCTCAAGTGAGTTTGTCATTGAAACTAATAAGATACATTTGTGGTCATGCGAAATAATAGACATGTTATAGTGGTTGCTAAATTTATGAGGTCATGAGACCCTTTTGAATTGCATTTCATGCCCTGAGTCCCCACCCCTGGAACACTGTTAGGATAAGCCAGAAGTGGAAGCCTGTCTTCCTGAGAACATTTCCTTTCAGAGATGCATGCCTCCTGGAATCAGAGTTCATGGAAAGAACCTAAAAAGCATTGATCCACAGGATATATATTAGGCCGTGTAATTAAATAACATTGTAACATTATTGCGCTCCTATTTACAATTTTTAATTCATCTAGCATGCATATGTTGCAATTAAATGTACTAAATTAATACCCATTTGAGGAAACAGTGCTCTTTAAAACCTGCTATGCTTACTAGCAATAAAGGAGTGCTTTAAAGATTCTGTGTATACATATATATGTCTTAAGCCACAATACTGTCTGCATGTTTTTAAAGCCAAAAAAGTAATAAAGCCCCAAAAGATAGTATGGAAGAGAGAAAAGTATATTTCAAAATGCCACCTTAAACAACATCTTTGTGTTGTTTATTTCTAGGCTATGTTTCACATCACCTAAGTTATTAGAATCTATATATGCATAAAAATTCACGATATATTTTGGTTACTTGACATAAAGTTGCCTTAATTTTCCTCCCATTCATTTTTTAAACAATTTCATTATGGAAAATTTCCATCATTTAAATCACATCATTCAACTTCCACAATTATAAACATTTCATGACGGTAAATTTTAATGACTGGTTACAAGTATCACTGGAATGAACACCTTTATTCAAATAGCATATATTTTGGATTATTTATTTAGGCTAAACTCCAAAAGGAGAATCACTGCATATATTTCATGGCCCATCTTTTTTAAGCATATGGGTTTTTTCTTGTTTTGCCTCCTTTCTTTAAAGGATTATTGAAATGCCTTATGCTTACCAGTGCTGTGCATTTGGAGCATGTGAGAATGTCTATAAAGTTTCTAATCAGTGGAGTAAGGGTGGTAACAGCGGTGTGGATGACCTTCCTAGGAAAGATGCCGGGCTGTTGCAAGTTCCAGGTAAGAGCTGCTGTGGTGAGGAAACTGCAACCAGAAAGGTGTCAAAGTTATTAAACAGACCATCGAAAGTTCAGGAGTCCCCGTGTGAGCACCCAGCAAATGCAGAGTCGGTGTTCCTCTGTAAAGACTCAAAAAAAAAAAAAAAGAATTGCCATTTATTCTGTGGACGAATTCCTGGCCTTTTTATTTATAAGTAAACCTTCCTTAGCATACACAGTCCTTCCTCAAAGGTGATTACTGTATCCGTATTTCCATACTTTTTTTCAGAGGATCCTATCCTTTTTCAAATATCCTTCTGCACTTCTTTCTCTAAAAGAGAAAAAAAAAATCCGCGCTTATGTTCCCGACCTGGAGGGGGGGGGGCAGACAGACACTTTTAATTCCTCCATATTCGAACAGAAGGACCTAAGAATTCAGCTTCTCCACCAACTAATTCTAAATCGTGTTCTCCTAGTCCCCCCCAGGGGTATCTGTCAGGAGGGTGAAGTGAGATCATGTCTGTAAAGCTTCGGCTTTTTCTCACAGGAAGACGTTACTTAAACAGAAAGCAATCTCTCTCCCCCACACCTGTGGGGATGAAGAGGCCTTGGGCAGCACCCCCTCCATTCCCTGCCAACCTTGCGAGTTTGCACAAGGTCTAACAGAATAGCTTCTCATTCTTAGGGCCTTAGTGATTTGTTGATTCCAACGTGTAATCCAACCTGTCTGTCTACAAGTTCCCTTAACCTTTCCCCTTGCGTATCAGTTAAGGATCTAATAGCCTTGTTTGTTTGTTTGTTTGTTTGTTTGTTTTAGATCACCCAGCATGCATCTTGCTCTTCTTCTTCCTTTAGTTTTGGCTCTTCCTGCCTCATCAACTCTAATCTCTTCTATGTTTCTTCATTAAAAATTAAACATTTAAAAATATAAAGCCCATTATGTTCCAGACACTACATCAGCCCCTGGGACTACATAATAACACTAATGTCCTTCATGGAATTTGTTTTCAAGATCAGTGATTCTTAACGGTGAGCCGTGTATTGGAATAACAGCAAAGGGTTTGAAAACATAGTGACGCCGGAACTGGGGAGGGGGTTGCTGAGTGAGTAAAGGGTTCGGTGCACAAGCATGAGGATCTGAGTTCAGATTCTCCAACGCCCACATTTTAAAGAGTGGGACGTGTCAGCGAGCACCTGTAATCTTAGTGCTGTGAAGTACAGGAAGCAACAAGAGCTTACTGATCAGCCAGCCCAGCTGAATGGATGAGCGCCAGGTTCAGTGAGAGACCCTGTCTCAGAAGGTAACGAAAGGAAGGTATCCAGCATTCCAACACCTACCTACAACATCCATATGTGTCCCTTTGAGTGATCACATGCCCACGCATGCGCGCGCGCGCACACACACACACACACACACACACACATACTCATGCTCAAGTCACACAAAACCAAGAAAATGTGCATCTTTAGGAAAAGTGTTTAAATCACAAAACTATTTTAAAAGACAGTTTTCTAAACCAAGCATCTCGTTATTACTTTGTCTCTTGTTATACAGAATTCCCCCAAAGAACACAGAAACTGGTTTTCCATCTTGTGGTCAGAGGCAGCAGCCTGGGACGTTTGTACTGCAGCTTATATTAGTGTTAGAGATCTGCTCTCTCTTCTCTTCTGCCTTAAAGGAAGTTTCTGAGGGGTGCTGGGGAGCAAACCTCAGGCCTCGAGCATGCAAGGCAAGCATTCTACCTCTGAGCAACATCCCCAATCCTTAGAAAACTGGATAAAATGTGGTCCCTACCCTGGATTTAGGTCTCGGAAACTTAGGACCATCACAGACTCCAGGGAACAGCGGACTCAGAGGGCTTGGGTCTTTGACCCTGAGTGTAGGACCGTTCCTCCTCACCCTCTGTAATGCAGGAATACTGCCAGAGTAGGTTGAATAGAATGTCAACAAGGGACTTTCGAAGGGACCCTCCAGCAAAGTCTTGCCCTCATTTTTCTGTGTGACAGTTCATGTCTTGCGGGCAACCAAAGTCTCTCCTCATGAGAGAACTAATCACTCCAGGTCTTCTCATCCCTGCAGATGAGCGGGACCTTGAAGATTTCCTCCTTGACTTCGAGGAAGACCTGAAAGCTCTTCATTCGGTGCAGTGTTCCCCTTCTCCAGGTGAGAGAGACATCAACACTGCATTGGTATCAAGGACCATGTGGACTCTGAGGCTTTAGACAACTGTGGCTACACTTCAGAAGCCAAATCTCTGCCACCTGGGGGGGGTCACACTGTCCCTGACAACCAGAACTTCATTCACTAGAGTCACGTTCCATTCCCAAGTACAACTTTGTGGGGAACGTGATTCAGGTTAATACAAACTAAAGCGTTGGTGCATACTCAAAAGCATATATGATTTAGAAGGCAATATGGCTGTTTTGTATAATCTATAAATTTTTTTAATAATTTAGATCTTTTCTCTAAATAATCATGGGTCTGGGAATTTATCCCAACAATAAAGGATTTATTTAACATGTTCAAGCCTCTGGCCTTGCCGGGTATGGTGGCACACACCTTTAGTCCCTACCGAACACTTGGGAGGCAGAGGCAAGTGGGTATCATTGAGCTCAAGGTCAGCCTAGTCAACACAGTTCCCAGGCAGCCAGGGCTATGTTGAGAGACTATAGCTTAAAAAAAAATATATGATAAAAGCCAGGCAGTGGTAGCACACGCCTTTAATTTCAGCACTTGAGAGGCAGAGGCAGGAGGATCTCTTTGAGTTTGAGGCCAACCTGGTCTACAAGAGCTGGTTCCAGGACAGGCTCCAAAGCTGCAGAGAAACCCTGCCTCAAAACACCAAAACCCAAAACAAACAAACAGAAAAAATGATAACAAATAAGATGAGTTTTAAAAATATTGAATTCATTAAATTGTCCTATTCCTTTTTTTTTAAAAAAAGGTGGATAATTTAGTGGGGGAAAGGCAATTAATGATATTTTATTTCCAATCAACAAGCATTTGCCCCCACTCTGTGTCTCACATGAACTATTTCCCTAGGAGTCTCTTTCTTGGACTCTGGAGCCCTAGAAACTATCTGAAGGTCTTAGTGAGACATCCAGGTGGTCTGGCTTTTCACATTGTCCACACTGCCTTGCCTTAGGACTGAAGTTTCCCATTTTTATTTTTCTATATCTCCTCTGGGAACACAAAAACCTCAGGCATCAAAGGGTCAGTGCTATGGAAACTCCAGGGCAGTCCTCACACTAGTTTGAGAAACAGGAGCAAGCCATGTGGGCACCATAGTTATGGTGGCTGTTACTGCCTCCGTTTCTTGGCAGGTTTGCTCCGTCTGTAGACCCAGTCTGATAAAGTCTTTCTCTTCCTTCCACACTCAGGTCCCTTCAAGCCCTGTGACCATCTGTTTGGGAGCTGGCTGATCAGAATCGGAGTGTGGACCATAGCAGTGCTGGCGCTTTCCTGTAATGCCTTGGTGATCTCAACAGTGTTCAGAACCACGCTGTACATCTCCTCTATAAAACTGATAATCGGGGTGATTGCGGTGGTGAACATGCTCATGGGGGTCTCCAGTGCTGTACTGGCTGTTGTGGACACGTTCACTTTTGGTAGTTTTGCGCAACACGGCGCATGGTGGGAAGATGGAATTGGTTGTCAAATCGTTGGCTTCTTGTCCATTTTTGCTTCAGAATCGTCTGTTTTCCTGCTCACTCTGGCAGCCCTGGAACGTGGTTTTTCTGTCAAATGTTCTTCAAAGTTTGAAATGAAAACACCCTTGTCTAGCCTAAAGGTGATCATTTTACTGTGTGTCCTGTTGGCCCTGACCATCGCCACCGTCCCCTTGCTGGGTGGCAGTAAGTACAATGCCTCCCCTCTCTGCCTGCCCTTGCCGTTCGGGGAGCCCAACACCGTGGGCTACGTGGTGGCTCTCGTCTTGCTCAACTCCCTCTGTTTCCTCATAATGACCATTGCCTATACCAAGCTCTACTGCAATTTGGAGAAAGGAGACCTGGAGAATCTCTGGGACTGTTCTCTGGTGAAACACATTGCCTTGCTGCTCTTCACCGACTGTGTCCTTTACTGCCCTGTGGCTTTCTTATCCTTCTCCTCTTTGCTAAACCTCACATTTATCAGTCCGGAGGTAATTAAGTTTATCCTTCTAGTGATCGTCCCGCTTCCTGCCTGTCTCAATCCCCTTCTCTACATCGTCTTCAACCCCCATTTTAAGGAGGATATGGGCAGCCTAGGAAAGCAAACCCATTTCTGGACGAGATCAAAGCACCCAAGTCTGCTGTCCATTAACTCCGACGATGTTGAAAAACGGTCATGTGACTCAACCCAAGCCTTGGTAGCCTTTACGCATGCCAGCATAGCCTATGACTTGCCTTCCGATTCTGGGTCATTGCCAGCTTACCCAATGACGGAAAGCTGTCATCTTTCTTCAGTAGCCTTTGTCCCGTGCCTCTAGGTAATATGGGAGAGGATTGTTTTCCAAAGTGGCAAACCTACAAGAAGATTTATATCAGAACAGTAGCTAAGAAGAGTTGAGCTGAAACCTGGCTTACAACACAAGTAGACATCTATAAGGTAGTATGGAAAAGCTAATCACCTTACTGATACTGGAGAGTGAGGTATAAGTCTAAACACTGCTTGTATAATTTGTTCAGCTATTCATCACATTACTTAGATGAGCCTAGATCTGAAAAGCAGATGAAAGGCTCTTCAAAGAAACAAAGTCTCTAGTTACCCTTGCATTCTCTTCACACTTACCAGCATAAACCACTGGTAGTGGGGGGATTCCTTTGGTGTCGCAATGGGTATGTTTAAATTAACAAATTCCTTAGGAGAAGGTTAATATTATAAGGCAATATATGAATTTTTTTAATGGGCTACATTGTCCACAGGGTTTCGTTTTAATGACCACGTGAAGACATTTTTGTCCTTTGGTCAGAATAGGTCCTTCCTAGACACCAGTCTCCTGGATGAATAATGTGAGACATTTTTAATTCATTCATACATTAATTTAAGATACTGGGTTTTATAAGTAAGCACTCGGTGCATTCTCCCCTGATAAAATAAAACTGGCAACAAGTTTTGTTTAAAGGAAAATTAAATTTTTCCTAAAGCAATTATGTATAGGTAGAAATTTGACTTATCTGATTCATTTTTAAACCTCTAGTATCCAAAGCTCAGAAAGTTCATTGCCAGCAGTGGGCCTACCTAGCAAGCGATTGTGGGATTTGTATTTGTTTCTGAGTGGGAGCATGCTTTGGGGAAGATGTTTTATCATTGCCTCAGATGGTTGTGCATTGTAAGATACTCAGAGGCAGGCAGGACATACGTTCATAAGGCCACTGAGTAGTAGCTCGGGCAACAATGCCTCCTGACACTTGGGACTCAACAGAAACTGGGCAAAGTATTTCTCTTTCTACTTAGTTTGGTTTTATCTGTCCTTTTTGGATCAACCACCAGATATAAAGAACATGACTCCTCTGTTTCTTCCATATTAACATGGGTGTTAGATGTTCTAATCCAAATTATTAAATTTGAAAAGTGAAAGGGTTTATTCTTAACTTCTATGATCCTACATTTAGCTTCATTGCTCCCAAACCAAAAGGCTGTTAGGTAGATTTATTTTTATATAAGCATGTTTTATTTTGATCAGATGTTTTAATGTGGAATTTTTTTAAAAAATACATTTATGAAATGTTTTATAAGATGTGTACATATAGAATTGTATTTATTACTACAGTAAAGATTCAGTGACATTGAAGAACATGATAATAAACCATGTACAGTGACATATTCTTCCAAATATATTGTTTCTCTGCCAATTTCTTTTAAAGGCATTAATTGTATATAATATGTGTAAATACATATTGCTTGTAAATAGACTCAAAATTTGCTTTTCTACTGGCAAAAAATAAATTTTTAATAAAATTTGCAACTTGCAGAACAAAAATATCTTCAAGTCTGTTGATTGATAGTACAGACACATGCAAGATCTAATGTTTTCCATTTTAGTGTATATTTTCTATATATTTGTGTTCTAATCCTTTAGATATATTGGACTCATCTTAAATAAATCTTTGTTGAGAATAAAGCAAAAGGTTTTTTAGCTTCTAAATTATCTTTCCTGTAGCTGATAAGTCATGGCTTTGGTGTAATTTATTGTTCTCAATGATTCGGGTTTTACAGCCTACACTAGTTCCAGATTTCTTAATAATATAAGAAAAATATTGTACATCCAATTAGAAAAAAGTGTGAAAACAAACAAGTCTTAAATTATTGAGGATGGACTTGAGTGTTCTATAAAATTAACTTATAAATTTAATGTGAACACATTTCATGACCATGTCAAGAACGTGTTCCCCCAGAACACAATAAAATGTACTGTTTCTGTTCAATTCCCTTTGCCCAAAACATAAGAAATTGAAGTTAATTTTCTGTGTCAGACTTGCAGCTTCTATGGGGATCTGACTATGCCTCTCTGGACTGTATACAATGGAGGACCAACATTATTGCTAAAAGCAGTCAGTGCTTACAGCGCATGTCCAAGTTTCCTGACACTGTTTTCTACCCATCCATCAGACTTAACCATACGCAGCAACCCAAACCTAGCTAACAGGTATGCCTAGTTAGTGGGATCCTGCGAGCAGTCTGTATTCAGTCTTTGGATACGGTACAAAAGGGGCCTGTTCCTCTTAATCCCATTCCTTTAGCTGAGGTAACAGACACAGAATGGGCCCTGATCTTTCTTCTCAGCACACTTATTTTTGGACAATCTAAGTTAGCAATAGGTTCTACCACCATACCTGTTTCTCCTGCTCAAGGAAGCACAGTCAAGAATGTAATTTTTTTAAAAGGGAAAACACTTGTATCTACCCTTATTAAAAATAAGCCCCCATGCATCATTACTTTCACACCAAAACACTAGTTACACCTTACCCAGAACACTGCTCTCAAGTGTGATAAATGTTCTCCACTATAGTGCAGTGTAGAAAGAACTGGAACCCATCTCCTCAGACGGACAGATCAGCAGGGAATACGCAACAAAGGGTTCCAGGCTGAACGGTAGTGAAAACGAATTTTAAAAACTAACAACCTTGCCTAAAGTAAGTGATTTAAATTGATGGTTTACAAAGTGCCTTCAGGGCCTAGAGAGATGGCTTAGCAGTTGTGGGGGGCGGATCACTCTATAGGACCTGGGGTGTGGACCAGTTCTGAATTGGGGAAAAGCCTATTGGAGCTTGGCACGTTTCACCTCCCGCGGTAGCTTCAGCAGAAGCAGCAGACCCAGGATGAGGACCAGATTTGAATTCAGGAGTACAAGGGTAGTTCCATACCTTGCAGAAGCTTTAGTGGAAGCCGCAGACTCAGGTTAAGAACCAATCCGGAGCTCGGGTAAGGGCTATTGAAGTCCCACATCATGTGGTGGCTTCAGCAGAAGCTTTGGACCCAGAGCAGGGATGGGATCTAACGCTGGGAAAAGCCCACAGCTGTGTGCAGAGTGCCACAGCAAAAGGAGGAGACCCAAGCTAACGCAGGACAACGCCTGATCCTCATAAGACCTAAGCTAGAGCCCTCACCCCGAACTACCAGCCCCACAGAAGGAAATGACATCTCAGGGCTACTATGACTTAGTCCTCCACTTCATTACAAATGCCACCATAGAGAGAAAGCCATGGACCTGAATTTTAAAAATAAAAAAAAAGAACAAATGAAAGAAAGAAAAACTCTACCAACAAACTGACACCAGTTAGGACCATAAGTCCTATTGCAAAACAGAAACAGAAGTTCCTAGAATTAAATGAAAATGAAAACACAGCTAACAAAACCTATGGGCCATAATGAAGGTGGTCTTAAAGAAAATTTACAGCGCTGAGCGGTGGTGGTGCACACTTTTAATCCCAGCACTCAGAATGCAGGTGGATTTCTGTGAGGCCAGCTTGGTCTATAAAGCGAGTTTCAGGACAGTCAGGGGCTGTTACAAAGAAACCCTGTTTTGGAAAAACAAAAAAGAAAAAAAAAGGGGCTGGATAGATGGCTCAGTGGTTAAGAACATTGCCTGCTCTTCCAAAGGTCCTGAGCTCAATTCCCGGCAACCACATGGTGGCTCATAACCATCTGTAATGAGGTCTGGTGCCCTCTTCTGGCCTGCAGGCATACAGACAGACTATTGTATACATAATAAATAAACAAACATTTAAAAAAGAAAAAAAGAAAGAAATGAAAGCTTACAGTATTAAGTGCCCACATTTTAAAAAATATCCGAAATACCTCAAATTGATAATTTAATGTTTAATGATGCATTTGACAACCTAGAAAAATAAGAACAAATAACACCCAGAAAAGCAAATTGAAAGAAATAACCAAAATCAGGGATGAAATTAAAAAAAAAATTTACAAAGAATCAGTGAAACAAAGAGCCGGTTCTTTGTAAAGATTAAAATGATTGACACACATTTAGCCAAATTAACCAAAAGAAAGAAAGAGAAGATCCAAATTAACAAAATTAGAAATGAAAAAAGGATATATTACAAAAGACACTTGGGAAAATCATAAAAACATATTTTCACTAAACTGGAAAATCAAAAACAAATGGATGAATTCCTACAGACATATGGACTAGTAAAGTCAAATCAAGATGAAGTGAATAATTTAAACAAACCCATAACAACCAATGAAATAGAAATAATTGAAAATCTCCCAACTACAAAAATCCCAGGGCCAGATGGATTCAGCAGAGTTCTATCAGACCTTCAAAAGAGAATTAACACCAGTATTCCTCAAACTATTCTATGAAATAGGAAAGGAATACTTTCAAATTAATTTTATGAAGGTGGTGTTACCTTGATAACAAAACCAAAGACCCAACCAAAAAATAAATGAATTCTAGGTTAATCTCTCTGAATATGAACAAAAAAATAGAATACTTGCAAACTGGATTCAAGAACACATCAAGAAGGTCATCCACCATGATGAGGTCAGGTTCATCCCAGAGTTGAAGGGATGGTTCAACATATGCAAAGCAGCAAATATGATATGATCATCTCATATATAGAAAGGTCTGAAAAAAATCCAACATCCTTTCATGATAAAAGGTCTAGTAAAGCTAGGAATACAGGCAATATATCTCAACATAATAAAGGCAATATGCAACAAGTGGCAACCCAAATCAATGATAAATGGAGGAAAGACCCAACATTTCCACTAAGATTGGGAACAAGATAAGGATGTCCTCCTGCTTCACTACTGTTCAATACAGTACTTGAAGTCTTAGCTAGAGCAACAATAGAAGGAAATGAAGAATACCAATAGAAAAAGAAGATATCAAAGTATTGTTATTTGCCAATGATATTACTGTACATACACCAAAAAATTATATAGCTGATAAACACTTTGAACAAAATAGTAGAATAAAAAATTATCACACAAAAATCACTAGATTCCTTTACTCAACAACAAACATTTAGAGAAAAAGTCAGACAAACAATACCACCCACAATAACCTCAAAAAAATAATAAATAGCTGGGCATGGTGGTGCACACCTTTAATCCCAGCACTAAGAAAGCAGAAGTAGTCACATCTCTCTGATTTAGGGGCTACTCTGGTCTACATAGTAAGATCCAGACAATCAGGGCTACACAGTGAGACCCTGACTCAGGATACAAACTGGAATAAATATAATCAAGAAAGTTAAGGGTTTGTACAATGAAAACCTTAAGACACTGAAGAAATAAAATGAAGAAGATACCAGAAGATGGAAAGACCTCCATGCTCATGGATATTGTAAAAATGTTCATCCTACCAAAACCAACCTATAAATTCAATGCAATCCCCATAAAAATCACAAGACAATTCTTCATGTGAATTTTAAAAAAATCTTAAAATTTATATGGAAACATAAAAGATCCAGGGCAAAAAAAAACTAATAGTAAACAGTAAAACAAAAAACAAACAAACAACAAAAACAAAACACTATTGAAAGTATCACTATTTCTAATTTCAAGTTATACTGTAGAGCTACAGTAATAAAAACAGCATGGCACCCTCAGAAATCAATGGGATAGAACTGAGGACCCAGATAAAAACCCATGCTCCTACAGCCATTTGATGGTTTTTTTTTTTTAGAAAGAAGCTAAAAAATACACATTGAAGAAAAGGCAACCTCTTCGATAAATGACTCTAGTCAAACTGGAGAGCTACATGTAGGAGGATGAAACTAGATCTTTATCTTACACCTTGAACAAAACTCCAACATAAAACCTCGTACCTTGAATCTGATAGAACAGTGATTCTCAACCTTCCTAATGCAGCCACGTTTAATACAGTTCTTCATGTTGTGGTGACCTCCAACCATACAATTATTTCTGTTGTTACTTCATAACTGTAATTTTGCTGCTGTTATGAATTGCAATGTAAATACTCGTGTTTTCAGATGGTCTTAGGTAAACCCTGTGAAAGGGTCATTTGACCCTGAAGGGGTCACGACCCACAGGTTGAGAACTGCTGTGTTAGAAGGGAGAGAATGCACTTCAATTTGTGAACACGGGACAGAATTTTTGGGAGAGGAACCCAGTAGAACATATAGGCATTGAGACCAATGATTGACAAATAGACCCTCACTACCCAAAAAAGGCTCCTGTACAGCAAGGAAGACTTCATCTAAGTGAATAGACAGCCTATAGGATGAGGAAAAAACTTCACCATCTCCACATCTGCCAGGATTAGCATCTATAATATACAATGAAAAACAACATCTAAACACCAAGAAAAGACCCAATTTTTAAGAGAGTTTTTAAAAGAAGAAAGAAAATGGATTTAAAATGATTTTTTTTTAGAATGTTCAGTGTTCTTAGTTATCAATGCAAATTAAAACTACTTTGAGCTTTCATCTTTCCCAGTCAGAAGGGCTAAGATTTAAAAATGGCAATAATTGCTGGTATGGATATGGGGAAAAGAAATTGCTTTGCATCTTCACTGCTGGGAGAGGTGTGACAGTACAGCCACCATGGAAGTCATGTGGGACTTACTCCGTAAGCTAGGAACAGGTCTATTGTAAACCTAAGGACTCGATATCCTACCACACACGCTTGCTCATTTATGTCCACTGCTGGGCTTATTCACAACAGCAAGAAAACGCAACCGCCTGGATATCCATCAACAGCTGAGTACAATTAAAACACTGTGAAACACTTACATCGTAAAATGCTATCCGGCTGAAGAAATCATAAACTTGTTAGGTACTAAATGGAGCTGGACACAGTCATTCTGAATGACGTAACCAAGACCCAGAAAGGCAAACACTGCATGCCTTCTCTTGTATGTGGATGCCAGATTTCAAACCTTGGATGTGAGTATTTAGAGTACTCAAGGAAGTCAGGAAACTAGAGAGGGGTCATGTGGGTGGGGGATTCCGGGGGGGAGGAGTAGAGCACAGGTGGTA
>LOEQ01000648.1:256194-269160 GCA_001685075.1 Bramus lutescens | reverse complement strand
CAGGACAGAACAACTTCCAAGCATCAGTTTTACTCCTCTCATGTGGGTCCCAAGGATAGAATTTAGGTCTCCAGGCTTGGTGGCCAGAGGCTTTTCACCTGCTGAATCATCTTCAAGTCTGTATTTCTATCATCCTGATGTCATAGGTCCAAACCACACGAGCAATGTTCTAATTGTTAGCATATTCCATTCCCTATGCTGGAAAATGTCCAACAGAATCCTGTTTTCATCTCTTTGTGGGTTACCTCATTCATCACCATTTTGCTTTCAAGCCTTTATTAGCACTTCCTTTTGACAAATTAAAAGAAAAAATTTGAGACAGGATCTTTCTATGTAGCCCTGGTTGGCCTACAACTCTCCATGTAGGCCAGTTTCCCTTGAACTTAAAAGCTCTGCTTGCCTAGGTCCTGGGATTAAGTGTGCACCACCGTGCCAAGCCCACTAAATCAATTCACTTTCTACTTGGTCTTTAGGTCTTCTTAGAGACTTCTGTAGAAGTTTTTGTTTTGTTTGGGGTTTTGGCAATAGGTTTTGGTTGTCTCTGCAAACAACAGTGGCTGTCCTTGAACTTGCTCTGTAGACCACCAAGGTGGCCTCAAACTCACAGAAATCCATGTCTCTGCCTCCCGAGGGCTGGGATTAACGGCGAGATCCACCACCAGCTGGTCATCTGTAAAGCATGAAAAGCTCTGCGCCTTTTCAGTACTGTCTCACATATCTAAGTATGTACTTCTGTTTCCCATCCTTACACACTTCTCAAGTGCAATGTAGTTTTTACTTCAAACACTTCATATGACTGTGACAATGTATTCCATCTTCTGTCCTCAATCTGCTACATTCCTTAGGCAGCCCCATAATTGTTGAGCTAAAGAGTTAAGCCACTGTGCTTGCAGAGGACAAGGACAAAAGCAACATCAAATCTCAGAAACTCGGTAAAAGGAATGCTGTGTGAAAAGATCAAAATCTAGGGGGTGTGTTTCAGGTTGAGAATTCAAGTGTCACCATGACTTGTCTCCTCTCAATTCTGCCTCTTCTCCCGAAAGCTCTAACAGTGTTGTGTTGAGGCAGCCACCAGAGTTCTAGATTGTCAACTAGCTTGCTAAGAACGTACAGGTCTGTTTCACTGATTCCTTCATGGGTCTCAGGACTTCTCAGTGCACCGAGGTCACTAAATCACCTTCTTACGCTCCTCATTTACTACTTTTGTGGCTTGAATTATTTAAATTTTTGTTACTCAATTTGCATGTGTAAAATGGAGATTACAATATTTATATGGTTATGAGAATTTCAACCTTAGCAAATGAAACAGGGTAAAACCACGTTATTTATTTAGAGACAGGGTTTCTCTGTAGCTTTGAGGCCTGTTCTGGAACTCTTGTATGTCAAGGCTGGCCTCGAACTCACAGAGATCTGCCTACTTCTGCCTCCCGAGTACTGGGATGAAAACCACCTGGCAACCACAAGTATTTTTATTAAATGCCCTATGACCATCTAAGTTTGAAATTCGTGTTTTTACCTTCCTTGTTCCAAACTAAAGAGTTACAGAAAATTGCAAAAGAAGGAATTCT
Organism: Bramus lutescens; assembly: GCA_001685075.1. Classification (NCBI taxonomy): domain Eukaryota; kingdom Metazoa; phylum Chordata; class Mammalia; order Rodentia; family Cricetidae; genus Bramus; species Bramus lutescens. Next base: position 267,592 of record LOEQ01000648.1, on the reverse strand, counting down.
ATTGGTCCACTGTTTTTAGAACTAGCGGCACTAACTTCACTACAGTCTTAATATTCATGGTGATATGGTGACAGTATCATAGAGGTACTCCAAATATGTACTATTCATACTTGGGCTTTTGTCTTCAAAGCACCTAAAAAAATATGTGCGGCTCACACAGAAGTGGCCAAGGGGTTTTTCTGAATAACATGAAAAAAGAAGCAGACGTTGTGTTGAACTTCTGTGTAATGCTCGAGACGGGGTTTGTCGTTTTTCTTACCTGCTAAACCAAATGTTAAGAAAAGGAAAGCTTGTGGAAGCAGTTTAGAATCATCAGGATCAACAACTCCCAGTGATGAACATTCAGCAGAGCCACCTTGGTCAAGGGTTCTCTTCAAGACCTGGAAGGTCCCCAGCTTCCAATGCTGAATGAACTAGTAGGGGCTCATGGTGCTTGAAAGCATGTTTAATCCCAATCCTCATTTCAGCCTTCTTGCCATGTATCCACATACAAGACTATATAGCAAACATATTCAGTAGCTCTTTGGGAATAGAATTCATACAGGACCGAATAGATCAGAAACTGTCTTGCTCTGTGATTATGACATCTTTCCTGCCACATACCCATGTGTCAACCATATTTGGTGGATCTTTGGGCATCGTTTCAGTCAGGCTTGGCATAAGTCATGCCTGGCGGGGGNNNGGCGTGGTATTGTTCTTAAATGTGCCTTCAGTACAAACATTATATGTTTCTTGCCTGATGAGGTCACTTTTATGATTTCTACTTGTAAGCTTAAATTGGACAATCCTGCCATGCCTTTTCATAGGCAATGCCAATGAAAGTATAAAGTTTGACTGGCTACTCTTAATTCATTACTGGTTATTGAATTAAGATGTCTTAGTCCTCTATTATACCACATAAACCAGTCTAGTCATCACACTGGTAATTTAGATGGTAAGAGAGGAGTTTTTTAAATTAACCCTCTTTGACTTAAAAACCTAAGGTCAAAAGGAACTTTAATAGAGGTTTGCATGTTAGAAAGAAGCCATGGAACACATACAGGTTTCTAGGTGCTCTTTTGCAATGCTGGAGGTAAAACCCAGGGCTTCAAGTAAGTTAGGCAAGTGTTTGGCACTGAGCTGTATCCCATACCAAGGCTTCTAATGTATTTATTTCTCAGAGCCACTAAATCATACCTAAGCCTTATGTTTGAGATTGAGAGGATAACTAAAATTAGGACCATGGAATGCAAACTGTTACTTCACAGTGTTCCTGCTCATTCAAAATGTTATTTGTGGCTTAGGTTTTTTAAAGATAATTTCTATGATATGACCTTTTAACACCCCTAATAAACGTACACAAATTTGAAATTTATGCCCTGGAAATGCTGAAGCATGCATGGGTAGCCCGTATATTGGGTTGCATGGCCTAACTTGATGAGGATGACTGACCAAGTCTCTTCCTCAATGTAAGTACATACGTTTTCCTATTTTACAGATATGGGTGTGAAAAAGAAACAAGAAGAAATGAAGTAGGCTGTCATTACAGAGCTGGCTGAGGGCTGTTTTACTTACTACCTAGATCTTCCTAGATAGGTGCTTCCCCCATCTCATTGCTTTATACACTCGCTCTTTCACTTCCCTGGAGCTTTCTCTGAATCTCCACCTAAGCCAACATGAAATGCCAACTCCATCCCCAGGCAGTCTCTTGATTGATGATTTGCCAAGTTGAGTGTGTTTTAGCATTAGCAGAGATGCCCTGATTATCTCCATTAATACAAACAGACCAACAGCCATCTATCACTCAACAACTTCAAGCTGTGTAGCCATCTTCATAAGACTGACTTCACTAAGTAAGGCTATGTACATGACTCAGCTTGTTTAATTGACCAAACAACTATGTAAAGCCACCTTTGTTCAGCTGACTTGATAATCAGCCTGAAGCGTTCAGATTACCAACTTAAAAGGGAGCCTGAAGTATAAACTCTTCAAAGTTGGCTTTTTAAATTTGGATTTAGGCTTTTACTTAACTCACTGAAGATGGGCCTTGCAGAGATGATTTATTTTTATATACTTAGGATGGATAGCCTTTACTATTCACCAAGTGGTACACAAACTTTAAAATATAACCGACTCATATATTCTACATGTTCTATGTATGTAGTAAGTTTCATTTTTGAAAAGGAGGAAAATATCTGACCCACCAGCACTCATATAACTGAGAGCCAGTTACACTGACCTCAGACAGTCCAGAACCTGTTTTGCTAGTGAAACCATTACAGCACATAGTCCAAGCTTGTGCCATTTTGTTCAACAGAATTACTTTATTTCTGGACCTTAGTTTCCAATTGATTGAAGGCATTTCTGACACTAAGATAAAATGTCATTTGGAAAACTCATTTAAAAGTAATGAAAACAAATCTGGGTAGTTCATTCATATAGATAATCATGGCTCTTAAGGCTTACTGGGAAACAACTATGTAGCTTCCAATGGACTGAAATAGTTCTGTGCATGTTGTATGTACTAAGAAATGCTGACAGTAAGCATTTATTCAGGCATTATATAACAAATTGGAGGTGGGAGGAACAAAGCAAGTAGGAGCGTTTTCGTTTTAACCATACTTTCCCTACCAAGGTTCCAGTCAGTTTTGTGTGGACTTTCTAAACACAAGGTACCTAGCTCAAGAGGACACCTTTCGGTGGCATTCCCACACTTTCCTTCCATGTCATGTGTAACAAGTTGAAAATGAACCTAAACAAAGTCAAAGCTCTTCTAAGATGTTGCTTCCTTTTGAGATGAATCTACATACCCCAGGATGGCCAGGAGCTCACAACCCTCCTGCCTCATCCTCCTGATTGTGGTATAGCACTAGATGGTCCCTAGGTAATTTTTTTTCTTTTTCACTTGTTTAATGTACATGTTTCTAAAGACATGCAAAGCCTCATACAACTCAGGTTTTAATGGCACAGTATATCCCGAACAATGGCTTTCATTATTCCTCCTTCATGATATGTAATAAATGACTTCCACCCAGGAAGCCTCTCCCAAGTAAAGTTCAGAGCTGCTCTGGGACGTTTCCTTGGTATATTCTTTTCTGCTTTTGTTCAACTCTAAGTACAGCAACATCTGTATTCACCTCTGAATTTAGCACATAGCATAAACAGGTTCTGGAAAGAAAATAATGCCCAACTCTGTTCTGAAAAGACTCTGAAAAAGGTCTTGTGGCATCCCTCTTGTGCGAGTCATGAAATAAAAGTATAGACACATCTATTTTCCTATCCGAGAAAGACAGAGGCTGCACTTGGATATAAATGCACTGCATCCAGCTCAAAGGGGTCATAAAGGCGAAAGCCTCTCCACACTCACCGCGGACACCTTAGTGGAGCAGTGTACAAAGGCACTAACCACGGCTATGGAGAGGTGTGTGAGAGGGGAAAGAGGGCAAGGTGAGCTACCAACCCTCGGCTGCTCAGGGCCCCTCTCCATAGTGAAATGCACAACTGAAGAAGGCTTGCAGTAAGGAGAGGGGAGGGAAGGAAGAAAAGTTAGCAAAGAGAGGGAGAGAGAGAGAGACAGAGAAAGAGAGGAAAGGGAATTTAGTTATTCATAGGCATAACTCTCACAGCAAAGGTGACTAAATGCATAGCTTGCCATTTTCCCCCTCACACTCCTGTTAACACATAAATATGGCCCTGCTTTGTATTCCACCTCCATGTTCCTACCTTTTCAAAGCCCTAAATAAATATTTGAACTCTAATCTCGAATAAAGTCCCTCTGTATGTGTTGTCAGTCTCAACCACCTTTTGCTTGTCTGCAGAGCACCTCTAACTCTTAAATGTTGCACCTGGAGATTCTTGCTTACTTTATGATGTGGGGTTTATATGCCCTTTCTTTGAAAGCAAACCGCCCTAGATAATCCAGTGAGAAAAATGTTACAAGGTCCACTTTCCGTTAAAAGACAAATAAAAATATTAAGCTGTTCTCTAAAATGAGGAAAAACATAAAAATTCAAGGTAATCTACTACTGTCTTTCTTGGATCACAGATAAGTCCCACAACACAAAACGCCCCTTTGTGTCTTTCTCCAGACAATGCAGAGGATGCAGGAGAATGTAGTTCTTGCTCATTCTCTCTCTCTAATGATTTGACCACAGAACATGTTATCTATTTCAATTTTAACCTCAAATTTTATTTAGCTATTGCATTTCATTTTTTTAAAAAGTAACTGAATATTGAAAGAATAGGAATCTTATCCTTAAGGAGTGTTTGCTATTTTTGCTAAAGTGAGTTTGTGGATGGCAGGAAAAGGCCAACATAAGAGATGGTGTCATTAGTAGGGGCAGAGAGCACACATCTGCAACAGCACTTGGAAGCAGAGATGGGAAAACTGCCACAAGTGTGCGGCTGGCCTGGTTGTATATAGTGACTTCCAGGCCAGCCTGGGCCACATAGTCCTTAAAACCTGGGAGGAAAAGAGGCAATATTAGATACCTTTATGGTTTAGCAATTTGGCAACTGATTAAAAAAAAATTCCTATATGGCATATGAATGGTAAACCCTGAGGTTGCTACAATATACATACATGTACATCCTTCATAGATGGTATCCAGAATTTCATGTATAGCATAAGTAGAGCTCTGCATGCAACAATTCAAAAAGACATGAGTATGTGTGTGTATGCAGAAAAGAGGTATTGTGGATAGAACCACTAACACACATACAACCAAAATTAAAAACAAACAAACAACAAAAGCCACAAAAATATGGGAGCTGGAAAGATTGATTAGCAGTTAAAAGCCCTGGGTGCTCTTAATGGGTACCTGAATTTGGTTCCATTCATAACCATCCATATCTCCAGTTCCATTATCCTCTTCTAGACTCTGAGGGCTCTGCATGCGCACTGTGCACAGACATATGTGGGCAAACACATAAAGTAAGACTAAGAAAAAAATACATAGCTTAAAACTTGGCCCTTCTAAAAACTTGAGATGGTTCAATTACAACTGTTAAATTATTAAGAAAACAGATGGGAAAAATTGTGTATGATGGTGGAGAAAGGTGCCTACTTCCTCAGAACAAAAGACAATTCATGTATTTGTGTACTTGATTCTCTCCTTCCACCTTTACACAGGTTCTGGGGATTAAACTCAGGTTGTTAGCTTCACTCAAGCTGCAATTTACCTGAAGAAATTCTGATGAAAAATAATTTGCAAAGCATGTAACCATAATTTTCAAATAACCAGAGCAATAAATATTTAAATACATACAGTAGAAGAGTACTTCTTTAGGATTTCTATCTTCCAACCAAATTTCTTTGGTTTTAGAAACAAAAACAAAAGCTGCTGTTTTGCTTTTTGGTTAAATGAAAGACACTAGACAAATGGGTTCCAGTCCTGACCTAGCCAAACAGCATTAGCTAGAAAATTATGTGTCATCTTGTAGGCACACAGTGATTCTTCAAAATACAGGTTTTATTTTGAGCAATCATGACACAAACATAAGGCTGTATCAATCTGCCTGTCATGTAGGAAGTTCCACTCTGCCTCCCACAGTGGGCTGCACACAGCTGGCTCTGAGGCCACATTTAAAGTGCTGAGCTATTCTGGCAAAGCACAAACAACTCAGAAAGCCAAACCAAAAGTGGGTTCTCTTTACAATGGCATATTTAACAGAAGGAAGCAGCTTTCTAGGTAGCTCAAACTACATCTAAGTTTTTGAGAACACAGAGATTAATGGTAGTACAAACCTATCTGTTCCCTGCTCTCAAGACAGAACATCTGTCCTCAATAATTAAAAAGCCACTCTCTCGTCTCATTTTGTTACACTGTTGTTCAAAATGGGAAGGGAACTGGAGAGGAAGAAAGTGATGTCATGGGAAACAACCCTATCTCCTACTTCAACCTTTTCCCACCAGAGTGAAAAGTGAATAAAGACAGCGACATGTTTAAAAAGTTAACTTATATTAAAATAGTTTGTATGTAAACAATTTAATACTACAGAGTAGTATTTCAATACAAAGCAGTTCAAATATTAACTTCTTTAAACTGTTAAACTTTATTATAAATTAATTTCTTTACAAAAAAAATTGCACATAATATTTGACCACTCTTAGGTTCTGATGCTTGGCATTTGCAATCGTTTCTTTAAATCTTCAAGTTAAACAGTCTCGGCAAGGAGTCCAGAGCGTAGGAAGGGCAATGAACAACCCTGCTAGAACACTCAAGTGCAACTAGCAGACTTGGGGCCACGGCAGTACACTTTCCTTATAGACTGCTTACGTTTTAAACCCTGAAATGAAGAATCTCAGTGATTTTAAGAGGAGGAACTAAAAGGGACTGCCTGTTTCTTTACTGTAAACACGGCCCTGGAAACTAAACCCCAAACAAGAATCTCTCAGGCATCAGAGAGTGTCAAGTGGACCAGGAATAGCACAACATAAAGGTAGGGAAAGTAAAAAACAAAACCAAAAACAAAGTAAAATAAAATAAATGTCAGTCATGTTGAGGAGCTATACTTACGTACATGATGTTAGAGAATCTGGCAGGGCCCAGAAGCAGGCCAAACAGGAAGTTCATTTATCCATTCCAAGAGTGTCATTCATGTTCATTGCTTCCGGTTTTAAGGATAGGATATTGTAGGGAACTTGATATGATCAAGAATGCTCGTCTGCCTTACACAGACCTTAGCCAGGGATCAGCCTAATCTTGAAGAATCATTCGAATAATTTTGGCAATTATTATAAGGGCTTAGAACTGACTGCACCCAGTGTTCAGTGATTCTTGCTTTCTGTTTTGTTACTGTTTAAATTTAAGAGCTCATTTAGGCTGACTCCAATCTCTTGGCACTTGGAAACTAGTTTTCTCAGGTTATCAGTTTTACCTCCTTCTGATGCTTCAAACAAGAGTTGCTGTAAAAGACAGGGAAGCGGAGAAGTAAGAGACAGCTAGGGTTGAGCATTTACCACATCAATGGATATGGCACATGCAGAAAATTTATAGGAAAACGTCAAGATAAAATAAAAGATAAAAGCATTACATCTTTCCACAGTGACGCACAAAGAGGTAACTTCTGCAAGGCTCTTTGATATAAACGGTGGACCTATAAGATAGACAGACACACTGTCATCAGAAACACCATGGACAACACCTTCACAATCCTGTCCACTTCAAGGCAGAACTTTACACAGTATACTAACATTCAAGTCAAAAATGCTTGTCTTGCTTGGGTTTTAGAGATTCCAAATAGAGTGTTTAGAATGCTAACTGCTATCCTTAATCCTTCTAAAGCGAAAGGCCGAAAAAGGGCAGAATAGCTAAATGGAAAAACGTGGTCCGTCTGATAATTCAGTAACAGATGGCTTACCTCTTTTTGCCCCTTTAGAACAATCTCAGCAGCAATGGCTCTAAGGGAAAAAAGGAATATAGAAAGGGGGAACATTTTATATATCTTTAAACAAAACGAAACACCACTACTGGCAGAATACTGATTGTGGTAATCTGAGTACAAAACTTCCTGAAAGTAACAGGCTAAACTTCCAAGGAGTGTAACCTATAGTGAAAAGAAAAATTCAACAATTTTTATCAACTTTACAAGAATAAAACAGACCAGTATTTTTGAACATGAATAAGATTCATGGGTGGGGGAAGAAATAAACACAACTCAAAACTAGTTAAGATTAAAACAAAACAACAACAACAAAAAAAAACAAACCCTGGCACTAACACCTTTAAAATAAGAAAGAAATCAGACTATAACAGGGAAAACCCTACAATTTAAAGATGGTCCTAAAGTGTAATAAGAATACTGTATTATTACATATCTAAATGTTTTCCCTCATTGAAATGATGTCATTATTATTACTTCTAAGATTGTAGAGGCAGCTATTAATAAGAATTTCACTCACTTAGGTATTAAAACTATAGCAAGTGCCCCAAACAACGTTATATTAGGCCTGCCTACAGGATGGGGAAAAAGATGCTATTTCAGGTTGTCTGGAGCAACCCTTACAAATAAAAACATAGCTATAAAAACATGTACATGATTGTTGCATTACATTTTCCAGGTGGCCAGGCATGTTGGGATATTATATGTAAACATCTTGGCTTGAAGTTTCAGAATCTGAACATTGCTTTCTTCCCATTCGTGCTGAAGTAGCCTGTAAAGTACATTCAGGAAAATGAACAAAGCATTCAAAGTATAGGGCACCCCAAATACGCTCTATGACAGAATATACAACAAGGTACAAACATTGGTCAATGAAATCCTATTAGGGACATTCAGCAAATATTTATAGAATGTCTCTTATGACAACTGTCCCAGGATCGGAATGTGCTAACTATTGTTCTACGATTATCTTCAATAACAAAAGGCTCATGTACTCCTGCAGAAAACAAAAGCAATCTCATTACATAACCTTCAACTCAATAACTAATGCAGTTTTTAAAACTATTTTTCCTTCATAGAGCAAACAGCATACTTAATATTGAATATTTCTGGGACTAAAATGGAAATATAATGGCTAAGTGTTAAGTTCTTATTCTCATGATGGGGGAGTAACAGGGATAACCACAGGAAAAATGCATCAAAACAAAGACTGTGGTTTACCCGCAACTAAACTACCTATGGTCTAAAATGCTTATTGTAATAGACACTAGATACAAACAGAAACAAAATACAATCATATTTTTTACTTCACATGTTTATCAAAGATAATTTTCTTTATTTAAATTTCCACGATTGGCTTCTGAAGATTAACATGGATGGTATGAAATTTAATTATTAGTCATGAACAATATGGCTAATTTTCTTAAAAACTTAACAGTTTGGATTATTTTTCATAGTTTTAATGTGTGTGTGTGTGTATGTATATGTGTGTATATATATATATTTATATATGCATCACAGTATGGAGAACATACTTTAAAACACAAGAGAATATCCAAACAGCACTTTAGGTATCTTATAAACTGTAGAAGCAGCTATATGGTAAGTCACAGTCAAGCAGAGATGACAGCACCAGTGGATGCCTATGCACGGACAGGTTAAGTACTCAATAAAAATTACAAGCTTGTTTTTGAAAGTAAACTCAAGGTTTACCCTGATAGAGCAGAGCAATCACAAGGTGTTCTGAAATTCTCTGACTCTAACAGAGCGTAGAAAAACCCAGGGCAGTGCTTAAATACAGTTTGAAAGCTTAAGTTTAGGAATCTTGCTTTTATGTCACCACTGATCTATGAGATTCCATTACCTGCTAAGTATTTTAATAACTACCATGAAAATCTCTTCATATTCCTCTACCACATAAAACAGGCCTACTGCTTTAAAAATGCATATTCTAATGCTATAGTTCTCTGAAATGACCAGATTTTCACATTGGCTTTTGTATGAACAACTAAATATGATTTAGCAATTCTGAGATAAAGTAGTATGTATCCATGAGGAAAGGGGAGAACCACATAGTCTTATCAAGTTTTCAAGAATAATTTCATAGGAAGGGCCTATACTATTGAGCTGAGAACCAAAAGTTTTCTTACCTCAGTGCAAGTCGAGAATTAGTTGGCATAACAGAGCAAAAGCGTTCCAAGGTTTTGGAATGCTGAGTCTTTGGAACACAGCTCAAATAAAAGAAAATAACCTGTGAAGGTTGAGGGAGGGAATGAGTATGCAACTACAAAGCAGAATCTAGCTACTGTATGTATTTTAATGAAAAAGTCATTAAGACACAAATGTACAAATTATAATGTGTGATTAATTTCCAGTAATTATACTAGCCACTTTCAAACTACAAATTAGAGACGTTGGTCTATGAGTGCAACAGACAAAGCACTGACAGGAAGTCAGGAGTCTGAGTTTTCTGTCTTGAGTCTACCTTTACTTGCTGTACTGCTGGGCAAGTGAAGAGGGCTAACTGTACTTGCCACGTGTTACTCCTGGAATCCCTGTGAGAAAACATGACTTAGTGTCCATGTAGTGTTTATAGTCTCTGGGATAAAGAATGGCACAGAAGCACAACATACAGTAACTGGTTATCCTGATTAGCGCAGAACCATCCTATGGGGTGAGATGACTGAAATGAGACTGAGAGAGAAAAAAGCACTTTCTTTCATCACCTATAACATACCATTGTGAGTGCATCATTAATCAGGTTTTACTATTATAAATGTAAACAACACCTCATTCCTATAAAAGACCCTTTGTGAATGTATCATTAATCAGACTTTACTATCATAAATGTAAACAGCTCCTCATTTTCAGCTTTGTTATGCTCTGTAGCTGCATTTGCTTGACAGAACATAGGAAACAGATCAGCTACAGTGGATACACTGATTCCGTGGGGCCTAACAGGGCACCTTCTCCTGGACTTGGAAGCATAAGGAAGTGACGACAGGAGTGACAGCAAACGTTAGGACAGTGGTCCCAGGAAAAGCTCTTGGTATAAAGCAGCAGTTCTGCTTTGCTGTTATTGCTCAGTTTTCTTTGTTATATACAAACATCTAAAGGAAAAAATTAAATTCTTACCCGATTATGAAATTCATAGTTGGACCAGTAATCAGCACTGCTAAAAGGGATGGGGTATCGGGCAGGGACAGTAACCAAACATCTATTCACTAAGTCTGTAAAAAATTTGAATTCTTGGACTTTGTTTCTGGATCCAGCAGCTCTATTATTGGCAAAGACAAGATAACTGCCAAAAGAAAAACATTTTACTTTAGAATAATTAAGCCAGTAACTCACCAAAAAGCTGATCACCCTTTTACCCACCATAGGATTATTCTAAAAATCCCATCCATAAAAGGAACTAAACTTACTCCATCCAAATCTTCTGCACTATATCAGACCGCATGGCCACCCCCAATGCTGCCTCATATGCTTCCACTGTCTCTTTAATACTTGATTGAAGAGGATGACAAAGGCTGTTTAAGGAATGAAGAAAAATGTTTACAGTTTGCTTTTGTTAGGTTACAGAATGACACTGTACACTTAAACATCACAGATTACATTACAGTAAAGTCTACTTGCTTTTGTCTTGTAAATAACCAGCCTTGGCATCTCTTTAAATTTGCTTCAGTGAGGCTTTTTAATGCACAATAACTCAGTAATCAACATCAGCTACAAATACAAGACAGGCTTAACATGTAATGTTCCTCTCCACAGTGGGTAATGTCTCACCAGTAAATCAGCCACAAATAAGGAACTTGGTTGTTAAATATATCATCATCAAAATTCCCTTTACATAAACAGGCTGGAATGTCAAGTGGTCCTGGGATATTTAAGAGATATCTGAAAGAAGAAAATCCCAACATTGTATGAAATTATGCCTAGGCACACATGGGTTAAAATACTAACACAGATAATCTTTTTTTTAAAAAAAAAAAAGATTTATTTATTTATTATGTACACAGTGTTCTGTCTGTCTGTA
>LOEQ01000648.1:218162-249682 GCA_001685075.1 Bramus lutescens | reverse complement strand
TGGAACTAGCTCTTGTAGACCAGGCTGGCCTCAAACTCACAAAGATCCTCCTGCATCTTTCTCTGATCGCTTGACAGGCAACTTCCTTTGCTGTTTTGTTTCATAGCTACTTCAATGTCTTCCCTAAATTAGATCTTTCCCTTACTTTTTAATGGTCCTTTGCATAAAACAAGCACATGGCAAAGCACTCCTGTGGTGGTCAGAGGACTAGTTGCAGGAATTCAGTCTCTCTTCCCATGTGTGTCCTGGGGATGGACTACCAGCATCAGTCTTAGACACAAGTGCCTTTATCCATAACCATCTCACTGGCTTTTTCTTATACCTCAGTCACAGAAATCTCATTCTGGTTTGTTTTCCTATATATAGTAAAATTTCAACCATTCTCTCCTTAAAGAAATCTCTTATCAGTCAATTCTATAACCCTTTAAAAGTTCTTAAAATCTTTTAAAATCTTTTCATTCTCCAGCAAAATTCTTTTATAAGGACTCTCATTCAAATTTCTCTTTAAATTCACCACACAAACTCTTATTAGCTTGCTTTTCATTTCCCTAACTCCTCTAACAGGAATGACCTTCTCTTTCCTTTCTCCACTGGGCTATTAAACAAGGATTTACTAAGCACTTAGTAAATTATAAGAATCCGTCCAAAGAGCTCAAGAAATACAGAGAAACAAGCACAGGTTGAGTCTTTGAGACAGACCCGTCGGGCACATCACAGTCCTTCTTCAAAGCTCAGTTCCAACTCTCAGACACTTTCCTTGAGCATGGAAGCCTAATAATCTCTCACTCTTGAGTGCAGGACTTGCACCAAATAATTCTTCTGTAGCATACAATTTACACCACAATACTAATACATTACATATGGTCTTATATACTTAATAATTATGTCAATGCATATATCTGACAAGGATTATATATACTTTATACTTACTTTTAGGGAGGAACAGGTTTTAAACTTTAATATATATTAAATGGAAGATTCATATTTAAATTTTAATAGTCATAAAATTCATTGCTGGATAAAATAAACATTAACTAGCTAAAAAAACAAAACATATCCATATTCTTTAAGCTTCCACCTTAAAGGACTGCCAAAACAAAAATGAAATAAACAAGAAAATCTAGTTCTCCAATCCAATTCTATAATTCCTCTATGCCAGTTATATTATCAGAAGTGTTTACATTTAGATGCACTTGTATTTATTAACAACACATTTATCCAATATTCTTTGCCATAACTAAATAAATGTAACTTTTTATTTTCATAGAGTAATGACTATTTTAATTTAGTAATATTAAAAATATTCAGATAATAAACTGTAACTACTATTTTATGTAGAATCATAATGAATAAATGACTGGTGTGCTAAACATTGGTTTTGTAACTTGTAATGGTTGGTGTTATAATAAATATCACTTACCTTCAAAAACTGCTAATAATAAATCAGGATTAGTCTTTATATCTTGAACCCCTTGCCATGGCATTACAAATGGCTCTGTGTTAACAATTCTTGAAGGATTGTCATTGGATGGATCATAAAGTTTTGAAGGGAGACTATTAAATTCAATAAGATGTATGTAGGCCAGCCACGCCAGACAGCGATCATCTGTCTTAAGATACTCAGCTACAATTGCATCATTAGCCAATTTTAATGCATTCTAGGGAAAATAAAAGTAATTTAAAAGTGATTTTAAAAATACATTCCTATCCACAATAAGATTCAAATCTAAAGAATAAAAATATTATAACTGATTCTTAAATATATAAGTTAAAAAATTCTTTTTCTTTTTTTTTGGTTGCTTTTTTTCCCCCAAGACAGGGTTTCTCTGGGTAACTCTGGCTGTCCTAGAACTCACTCTGTAGACCAGACTAGCTTCAAACTCACAGAGATCCACCTGCCTCTGCCCCCTGAGTGCTGGGATTAAAGGTGTGTGCTAGCACCACCCAGCTTGTAAATGAAAATTCTTATAGAGATCAACACAGATTATACTACCTTAGTTTATGAAGTACTAGTGAAATAAGATGAAAAGTATTACGTTTCCTTACACTTAAAATCTAATAAGTAAAAGACAAAAACAAACAAAACAAAACAGTGAAAAAACACACACCAAGCCCAAATCAATACAGGTGATTTTCTTTATCCTTTCAGATTGTATTTTAAGGTTTAGTTATTGAGTACCTAAAACAATCTTTCCATGTTTCCTTTTAAGAGCTCTAAAAAAGACAGTGTGCCAACCAAACAAGAGTCGAATACCATTACAACTTACATGTACCTAACAAAAAGGGGATTCAAATCTGAAGCCTGGGCCTTACAATCCAGCAATGCTTCTCATGTCTTAGACCAGTACACACACTTTCCATGAAGTTAAACACCAAATTACATGTTTACCTGTAAAATTGCAAGTGCGCTTTGGCACCTCCCAGTGAATATGTGTAGTTGAACTCTAAACAAAAGAGCTTCTAAAAGCTGAAACGACAGAATATCTGATATTTCCCGCTTGGCCGCTCCCATCAGAAACTGCACCATCCTCTCACATACGTAATCTTTTTCTTCAAAGGTGTTTTCTAGGTGTAGAAACTGGTCGAAAGAGTTTCAAATAATTAATCTTGCTATACAAAATAAACACGATAATTTTTGTCTTTCAATTAAGACACTGACTGCTTCAAAAGATGTACAATTTATGAAGAGTAACTATAAGAATGTATAAATCTACTTTCCAGTGTAATATCATAATCTGTCCTTCTTTCACAAAAATAGTATATAGAAACTAAAACAATAAGATGCACTATCCAGATCATCCCTGAGAGGAATTCGCTTCATTTCTCTGAATCAACAGTGACAAGATGACGATACATATACAAAGTTTACATTTATGATCATACACGGTCTGTGTTACATAGGAATGTGACTATTTAAAATTAGAATAGCATCTGTGGACTGGAGAGATAGATAGCTCAGTAGTAAAAGCTGCTCCAGAGGTCTGAGGTTCAATTCCTACCACTCACACAGTGGCTCACGATGATCTGTAATCCAGAACCAGGGGTTCCACATCCTCTGGCACCCAAGTCAACAGACACACAAGTGGTACACAGACATACATGCAGGTAAAACACTCATACATACAAAATACAAAAAAATTAATCTGCATTAGAAATGCATGGCATATTAAAGATCAAACAAATTTAAGTAAAATATATGTATCTTTTTAATATTCTTTCCTTGGAAAATCTTATGATCATCAACAGCAACAACTTCAGTATAAGCCTCCAGATTCTAAACAAATAAAGCCTTTGCTATTCAAGTCTACTCAGCATCTCAACTCAAAAAGGACAAGTTATAGTAATCAGTTCATTTATTAAGAGGTATTATGCTATCCAAATTCATGTTCACAAAGTAAATGACAAACATGAGGCCTGTTAGCACAGAATTGTCACAAAGCTGAGGAAGGAGTACTATTTTAACTCAGGAGTTTGAGCCAAGCTAACCAACACAGGAAATCCAATTTCAAAGGAAAAAAACAAAGTAACATTGATCACCACTGGAATGTGACTCAGTGGTGATATGGGTGCTTACCGTTTACAAGGGTCTGGTTTAATCTCAGCTGACTTATAAACAAAGAAAGACATCTGATAACATATTCATCTAGAAAGTGATCAAATTTAATGGCTCCTGAGTTCAGTGGACGGAAGTTATTCCTAAATTCAGATACTGACAAACAAGAATCCTTTTCACAAATGGATCAATTATCATTTTAGGTTTAGATAAGAAAAAAAAATCTCTCAAAGAAAGATACAGTACTAGCAGAAATTACAAGTAAGACTACATAAACAGTGAAGAAAAATTTTAAAAAATCCCAGGAATCATAATTTTATACAACAGAAGTTTAAAAAAATAAAATTTTTTCATGTTTTGTGAAACTCCTTTAACTTTGTCCAAATGAAAACTACATAATAATTTATCTAATCATCTCATTTCTCTTTAACCAATAAATCTGTCTTCTTTAAATAGTCCTCATGTTTCATCAAAAATCTATCCCCATAGAAGTGACTGGGAACATGAGAATCTGGTAAGCAAATCCACATTCTGATAAAGTATAATCTATTAAGATACATACCAACAATGAAGATGTTCCAAGGAATTATGAGCATAGCATACATATCAAACACAAGCCTGCTAGCTTTTCTACTTACAGTCCAAAAGCTTTGATAGTCAGGAGCATATTCAACAGCTGTTTCACACATTTCTTGCACCTCCTCCTTGGTCCCTCTTTTTGAGAACAATCTGAGGTAATGGCACCAAATTTCTGGATTGTCTTTATTATTTTCCAGTGCTCGAGCCAGTACATTCAAAGCAGAATCCAAAGATTCTGAACACAGTCTGTACATTTAAAAAATAGGGCAAGTGTTCCATTATAAGAGCAGGTAAGGCTGAAGCTCGCATATGCCTTGCAAGCACATGGCACCAAGTTCAAGCACCAGCAGTGCAGAAACTAAGTAAATAAAATATATTACATTTAACATCTAAGTAGAGCTAATCAAATGAACCAAACTAAAACTCTACTTTCTGTAAGAACCTACAAGAAGCCAGGAATACAATGATAAAAAGTAATAAAAAGTAGAAACTCAGTAAGCATTTACCACAGATAAAACATAATGTAATAAAAGCACTAAGATTATCAACTTCAAATGTGATCTATATACATATTCAGCAATACTTTTTATGATTTATACTGTTTGAAAACAGAAAAGTTAAAAAACTCTCTCTCTCAAGGCCAGCTACTGCTGGCACAAAATATCAAAGCTTTTAATATAATAGTTCTTTTCACCTCAAAGGCTTGCTATCTCTTAAAGATAATTCTCTCATGATCCTATTCATAGAGTAATGTACAGTTCTTTTGTCCTTTACTCAATAACGAGTAAGACAAGAAAGCACTGTAACTTACCCCATTCTTGTGGAAATCACACACAGGCAACTTAAATAAGACTATGTTCAGGTATGTGTGGTGTATCACAGCCTTCTTTAACAGTTTAAGTTTTAAGATAAGTCTTTCCCAGTAGACTACCTCTCATTAAACTTTAAAATTACACTGTAAACATTATTCCAGGCTTGTTCTCCACTATTAAAAAGTCCAGTATGAAGTTTGTAACAGAAACTACTAGCTGTTAAATATATTATTTATCATAACTTGAAAATAACCACATGCAGAAAAAAGACCAATTCCATCAGAATTTGAAGGTGTTTAAGTAAACTTTAATCTCCATTGCAAACTAACCCCAAATTTAAATCTTTCCTATTCTCATCAAAATTTTACCTAAAGACTTTTGTTTTTGTTTTTCGAGACCGGGTTTCTCTGTAGCTTCAGAGCCTGTCTTAGAACTCACTCTTTAGACCTAGCTGGCCTTGAACTCAGAGATCCGCCTGTCTCTGCCTCCAGACTGCTGGGATTAAGGGCGTGTGTCACCACTGCCTGGCTCCTTTTTGGTTTTTGAGACAAACTATCACTATGTAGCCTAGGCTGGCCTCAAACTAACATAGAGCCACCTGCTAAGATTAAAGACGCATGTGCAACAAACTTCAGTAGAATTTACCACCTATTATCCATTAAATAACTAACAGTTTTATCCACAAGAGCCATGAACACAAAATGAAGCTTTATTCTTAAACTTTTCTACTAGGTTTAGAGCAACAACAGAATAGTTTTAGTTTTGTCAAAAAACAAAGATTCAAAGCCAGGAATGATGGAATGTACCTGTAATTTCAGTTCTTTGGAAAAAAGGAAAGCATTAATTCAAGGTCATCTTCACTTACACAGCAAATTCTAAACCAATCAAGGTTACATGAAAAGATCCTGTTTCAAAAACTAAAATACTCAAACCAGGTGCGATAGCTTACATTTGCAATGTCAGCACTCAGAATGCCTGGGCCATGAAGCAAACTGCTGACCAAGCACGGTCGGAGTGAAATCCTGTCTCAAACAAAAGACTCCACTGATACTAAGAAGGAAACCTGATGACCACAGGTGAAATAAAATAAAAAAATTAAGGTGCTGTGGGACAATGATCTTGTACTCTGTCACTTATATTGTATTGTTTCAATAAAATGCTGATTGTCAGTAGCCACGCAGGAAATAGAAGTGGGGCGACGAGAACAGGAGAATTCTGGGAAGAGAAAATGGTAAGTTTGCAGATGTTATCAGCTGCAGAGGAAGATGAGAATGCCTCGCTGATAAAAGGAACCAAGCCATGTGGCTAACACAGACAAGAATTATGGGCTAATTTAAGATGTAAGAAAGAGTTAATAAGCCTGAGCAAATAGGCCAACCAGTTTATGAATAATGTAGAACTCTGTGTGTTTCTTTGGGACTGAATGGCTGTGGGATTGGGTTGGACAGAAACCTCTGGCAACATAAAGGTATAAATATTTCAAAACAATGTGAAGTTGACTTACCCCTCGTTCTGATTCAAGCACTTGTATGCGAGTTTTAGCCAAAGCTGTACATGAGAAGGGTTTTCGAGTACACTTGCTTCTAGATTAGCAATGTCGTCAGTGTCACTGGTAAAATACCTAACATCATCTGGAGTGACAACAGTGTCCAAAGCTGGAACACTGATTTGGTTCTCTGGTCGGAAGGCTGTAAGAACAAGTACATTAGCTTTATTTATATCTTCTTTAACAATCCAAGGGCGGGAAATTTTCTCACTGCTGAAGATTCTAGTGAAAGGTAGTTAAATGATTTCCTTCCAGGTGTAAAGTTCAACTATCAAAAAACTAACCGTTCAAACCTCGGCACTTCTGGAAGTATGAATGGTGCTGTTTCAAGCACCAGGGAAATAAGAATAGGACTCAGCTTATAAACTACAGGTATAGTCTGCTGGTAAATTATATTAAACATGTTAATTATGTTAAGGGTAAGTGATATCAATAATAATTGTGAATTATAACTTTAAAACTAAACCAAAAGTTAAAATGCAGCCATGATGGTGCACACCTATAAACCCAGCACTCCACAGGTGGAGGCAGGAGGATCAAGAGTTCAAGGCCAGCAGCCTTGGCTAAGTGAGACCTTGACCTGTGTATATATGTGTATGAGGGGGAGCTCTAAGTTAAAAGTTACAAAGTGTTTCTTCTACATCTCAACTACAGAATTACACATTACATAAATACAAATAGGCACCTGAATGTACCTGGACCTCATTATTAACCCACAAATTATGCAAACTAAAATAAGAATGCAGGATGTACTCTACAATGAGTTTTTTCACTGGTTTCCCACACACATATGCACACACACACACACACACACACTAGTTTACTGCCATGTCAGAAAACAGACTCCAAAAAAAAAAAAGCAAAAAAGAACATGTCATTTCAAGACTCTGACAAGGCAGTGGTTTTCAAATGAAGCTATGCTCACCCAACTAAAGCATGTTTGCAAATATATGAGGCACCATATATATTAGAGTTTGTTCATCCTATTTCTTGAGCAGAGAGAATGAATAAAAACGTTCTGCAATGTTAGGATCAATTCTGCACAACGAATAACTATATTGCAATTGCAGTTAAGCCAATGAAAAACACCAATTGTACAAGTTTAAGAAATACATTTTATAGACTAGGTTAGTAGATACACTGAAAGAATTGTTACTATTTTGACAAAGGGAACACCACTTAATAATTCTAGAGCTCAAATGAAGTAACTTCTTACCATACTGAATTGGTCCTGCAGACTGCTCATCATCACTACTAAAGTTACTCTCTGATACAGGTTTTCTACAAAACTTTGGCTTCCATTTTCTTTTATCTTTGTAAGTTGTAAATGGAGGTGCTAACACAGACAGGAGAAAACTGTTAACCAATGTAACTAAGTATTTTCTTTATTATATCAAAGACTTTAAAAGAGCTACATTTATTTGATCATGGTAGTAAAAGACAACATTCACTTTAAGAACATAATGCCATACAGTTTGCAGTCACACAGAAGAAACACACATGCATACATACACACACATACATACTTACTATGACCTTTACTTTCATTAACATTGCTAACAAGGAGAACAGCCATCTGGTCCATTGACATTCGGTCTTTGTTTACTCCAAAAAGTTTTTCAACATACTTTTCTAAAAATAAAAATGATACTATATTTAATAGAAAAATGTGACTGCAATAACTATACTAATTAAAGATTATGAAGCAAATAACTTAAGATTTAAGCTATATATGGTACTAGTCAGTAAACACTTATGACTTACAAAAGGGCAAGGCCTATGGTTAGTTTAATTACTATGACAAATCCTTCCCACCATACCACAATATTTACTGGGGTTGGCAGTCCATGAACTAAAATGAACTACATTATTAAGTAAAAGTAAAGGCCTAAATGAGGAATGATAAAGTTTAGTGACTTTACAATACCGATGGATAATGATAATAAATAAACATATCTATAAATATTGATTCCTTTAAGCCAAAAGACATTATATGGCACCAAAATATGGGGAGAAATTCGACAATACTATCTCACAAGTATTTGCTAGTAATCTATGGTTTCTGCATCAAATTTTATAATAAAGTACTTTCTACTTCACTATAGGATTAGAAATCATTACAAACCTGCTGCAGAAGCAACTTCCTCATCAGTACTTGTCTCTGAACAGCCAATCAATGACAGGTTATATGATAGAATGTCCTGGAACAACTGTTTTCGGCTAAGTGTATAGTCTTGCACGTGCTGCCTAAAATAAAATAGCACAAGAGATAACCATGTACTTATCTAAATCACGGAACCATAACTTTCTCTACACATTTCTTCCAAATCAAAACTACTCACCACTGACAATCATCATCATTACATGTTCCCGTTAAATCAAAACGGCAGAAACACTGATCTGGCTCAATCATATTACTGTACGATACTGAACTTAGGGGAAGCTTTTCCTTGGTTCGATAATAAGGACTAAATCTAGAAAGAAAATGGATAGACAACTTATAGTCCATACACATTTCTCTAAGAGTTAGACATTTTCTTAAGTTTTCCTTTCTCAGTTAAAATGCTTACCTAATCAAATCAACACTCAAAAGTAATACAAATAGCAAGAATATAATAATAATAAGCTACTTGAATAATGAGAACATGAGAGCCGTCAAGTAGAAAACTGAGGGAGGTGGTGCACAACTCTTTCTCAGCATTTGGAGGCTGAGTTCAAAGAAAGCCAAGCTGATATAAAAAGGCTCCATCTCATAAAAAAAAAAAAAGGAGAAAAAGAAACTCCTGGGAAGCATTCAGTAACAGAGTACCTGCCTAGCATGTATGAGGACCTAAGTTCAATTCCCAGAACAAATAAACAACAATCACCGAAAAAATATAAAAACTATTTATTTTAGAGAAAAAATATAAATAATGCTCTATTCTAAAAGTTTAGAAAAAAAATATAAATAAAGTTCTATTCTAAAAGTATTTATTGTATACATTACTAGCCAATACAAATGCTAGGATATGACCTGATACTACCTATTAAATGCTTTACAATTTTATCATAAAATTACGCTCATTTATCAGTCTAAAACTTCTAGCATTCTGAAAATGTGGGACAACATTAGCAATCTAAGAATGTCTAAGTCAATATTCTAAAGGATGGTCAATGATAACTGAAGAGTGTTAATATTAAAAACTCAAAATTGAACATCTTTACCGTCCCAGAAAATGCTAACACACAGCTATAAGATGCTGTAGCACTTGGGAGGCAAAGGCAAAAGGATTACTTCAAGTTCGAGGCTATAAAGCAAGTTCCAGTACAGTCACAGCTATGTAATGAGAGTCTATCTTTAAAAATAAGTATTAAATTAATAAATAAATGAATAAATTTTTCACAAGACTCTAGTTCTAAAATACTTAACAGAATTTGAACCCAAAGAACACGCTAAACCGTACTTTCTGAAATGATTTGAGAACAATAACAATATACATTTTTGACTTCCATAAAAAGATTTGTTTTCCAGTTGACTGTAATTTAAATGCTTCTATTTAGTAACATATATTTAACGTAAAGCATTAAGAGCCAGAGTAACCCCGAAACTCAAACTATTAACTCTCTTTTATACCTGTAGGATTTAAAGACTAGAAGAGGGCTCTGGTAGGGTCTGAAAGGACATGGCTTCATTTCTGTTATTTTACTCTGTGCTGTAACAAAATCCACATCCGCAGAGATCTCCTGCAAAAAAAAAAACACATAATAATTCTACATGACAAGTGAGGCACTAAGTAAACTCTAGATTTTATACAGAATATAAAATCCCATTTACCTGACCATGCAAAATCTTTTCTGTAATGCCTGTGGCAGTTTTGAAAATCAATTGTTTTAAGCTGTCGGCTTTTGAATATAATTTTTGTAATTCACCAATCTTTAACCCTAGAAAAAGTTCTGGCTTTTCTATAGTACTTTTACTGAGTTTGTTGATGCACTCTTTGTTAGGGGTATCAGTGTGCTTAAGGTTGGGCTTAGTAAAAGCATTAGACTCTAGGAAGGATCTTCTTCGCTCTCTGTTTGAACCTGACAAAACTTCATCATCAACATCGTTTTCTTCTGAGTCCAAGGTTAATTTATCTTGTGTCAGATCATGAAGTGAGGGTTGCGGTAAAGAAAACTCAGGTTCCTCTTCCACAACTGGAACAAGATTGTGCTGTTCCTTTGCTTTGAGGGCGCGGGCTTCTTTTAACTTTTGAATTTTCAAGGCATATTCATATTCTAGCTTTTGTAATCGTCTTTTTTCCATAGCAATTAATTCTGCTGAATGTTTTCTTGGACTTGATATTGGAGAATTATCCAATCTCATCATTTTGTTTGGCTGGGAGAGAGAAGTAAATATTTTACAACACTTTATGCAATCACATACAATTCCTCACAAGATAATTGTGTGCCAGTAGAATATAATACCAGCATAATAAAACTAAATAGAAAAAGAGCACCAAATAATTTAAAAGTCAATATACTTTTGCTAGTTAATCTGTGACCGACAAAAACTAAAACTAATGCAAAATAAATTTTAAAAGTATCCAAACATGTATCATTTAAAAATATCCTTTTCTAGATCTTATAGAGAATATCAATATAATCTGTTCTCTCTGAATTTGCAGCAAAGTTGGAGTTATTCTATGCATTTCTTAGTTTAGAAGTATTAAAAAAAAAAAGAAAAAAAGAAAAACATCTGCTTTCCAAAAATATTCCTACAAGCAACTTACTCCAAGACGATCTTGTTCCAGTTTGCGTTTCCCCAGTTCTTTACTGGCCACTGCTTTTGCCCGAGCAAACTCTTCGCCATACTTCAGAGTCAAAGCTTTCTTAATGGTAACACGCTGCTGAACTCTGTGAATCTGAAAATAGAAAACATAAAAGAAAATCTTAGGAAATACCCTCACAATAGCTTTAGAGGTATTCAACGCAAAAATACTCAAATATTATGTCTCACTCAGTAAGAGACTGCAGGTTACATATATATATTGATGGTGTATGTTCAATTTCTTCCCCTTTGCTTTAGAGAGAAAACACACACACAGAGGGAGTCTCTAAAAATACGCAGTACTAGGACTGGAGAGATGGCTCAGCAGCTAACTGCTTCTCCCGAGGACTGGAGCTCAGCTCCTAGCACCCATGTCCAGCAGCTCACAACCTTCTTGTAACTCCAGCTCCAGGGGATACAATGCCATCTGACTCCAGTGAACGCCAGCACATGTTGCAGACACCAGACACATACACATGAATAAATATAAAATTCTTTTTAAAAATGCAGTAAACAAAAGACTATGACATTTAATGTTTTATAAAGAGCATTACTTGTTCTTGGAGCTTCTTCAAAAACATCCTGTTAACACTGAGGATTTTTTCAGCTGCTTGAAGTTGTTCTGTAAGTTTAGTAATTTTTGCTTCAGCATTTCGAACAGACTCTTTCTTCTTGGCTTCTTGTAGTACTAGATTCTTTAAAACTGATTCATCTTTTATCAAGAGAATCCTAAGTGGTGAATAACAAAACTCTTATTGTTTTCTAAACTAGCAGACTGACATCATCACAAAAGAGAAATTTCATAGTAGTAACATAATAATGCATTTAAGGAATTTTTCTTATATGCAAATAAGAATTTGAAAGAAACAACTCTGTTCATAAACTGAAGATGAAACATAGTTTAGCACAAGACAAATACCAACACCAATACACTTAAACACATTCAGAATATACTAAGCTCAGAATACTTAAAATACCAGTAGTCTAAAATTTTAGAAATGAGGACATGAACTCCTAACTCCTTTTCCTGAATGACATACAGATAAACACTTGAAAGCTTGTCTTTAAAAAGTCACTGGGCAGAGACTGGAGATAGGATTTACCAGTTAAGACCAGTGACTACTCTTCCAGTGGACCCAGGTTCAATTCCCAGAGCCCACAAGACAGCTCACAACTATCTGTAACTCCAAGATCTGACATCCTTACACCGACATACATGCTGGCAAATCACCAATGCCCTAAAAATAAATAAATAATTAAATGGGGGAGGGGCAAAGAGATGGCTCAGTGGTTACGAGCACTGACTGTTCTTATAAAGGCCCAGGGTTCAATTCACAGCACCACCTGGCAGCTCACAACTGTCTGCAACTCCAGTTCCAGGGGACCTGACACCCATGCATATTTAAAATATGAAATAAAAAATTTTTTTAAAGTCATTGGGCTATTTAAATATAAATTAATTATGAGTTAATTTAGGAGCCAGACACTACAAGTATTATTCCTCAGACCAGACTACTCCCAAATATCAGTTCACCCTCAATAATATAACACATGCCTCTAATCCCAGCATTCAGGAAGCGGAGGCCTGAAGACTGCCACAGATTTGAGGCCAGCCTTATCTACACACCAAATACCAGACCAGTGAGAGCTACACTTCAAAAATACACACACACATACAGGTGTGCATGCACGCATGTGCACCCCACAGTAAGTTATATGAGTGTGTTTTCTCTAAAAAAGAAAAGCATGTTTCCAATGAAGATCTTCTAAAAGATTCTAAAATGAGGATATTTACATGTAATTTTAGCTATGTCTCAATCTGACTGACAACCTTCTTTCAAGGTATTGGTCCTGCTAATCAAAATATTAATTTTTAACATAAATGTGTGAGCCAATAGGATGAGTAACTGCTTTAGTTCTACCACGTGTTAAGAATTCATGACCCAGGGGTGGCCCAGCAAACCTCCCCTTGCACATCCAAGCTACAGACAGGTACCCAAAGCATCCCTGAATGGAGTTTCCAGACCTGGGTGGGGAGGGAGTGTAACCTATCATACCCTGAANTGCCAGAGGTGGTCACAATCCTAGGGTAGCTAATAATGACATATACAGATATAGATAGACACAGATCCTTGAACTTAAGCACATCTAGATACATGACATATTTAATCAGACATTGAGTGCAACTCACTTGTGTTTTTTAAGCTTTGCTTCCGCATCTGCAACTTGCTTAGTTACCATTGCTATTCTACCAATCCCATCCATTTCCACGTCTGAGTTCGCTGGGGAGGATGAGCTTGTCTTCAGCTGATCTGATTTAATCAAACGTTTCTCACGGCTAAATTTGAAAGAGATGGATTAGTCCAAGAGTAAACAAAACCATGTTCTTTAAAATATATTGTTTTATAAAATACATATGACACTGACTGCTTAACCAGTATACAGACTCAGGCTGGCATTCAGAGCTAACAGTGCAGTTCTGTGTTTTCCTCACTGTACTTACGTTGATAGATGATAACCGACCTCTCTATGTGGTTTCATCTCCCTAACTAGGAAAAAAGTCACCATTGCTCATATTCCTGAATCATAGTTTATAACAAAAGGGACTTCAGCAAACACATACCCTAAACTGAATCACATAAAATCTCACTTACTTGGCAATCTCTTCCTTTAGCAATCTATATTCAATCTTCTTTTCCTCAGGCAAAGCTTCAGGTGTGCGCAGAGGGTCATTTTCTTTTTCAGATTTTGGAGGTACTTTGGGTTTTGAAGCTTGCTAAGAAATATTTAAACCAGATCGCTTTAAAAAATTCTACACTGATATCTGTTATTGTATGTCATACCCCAGTATATACTAATATATTTAAAAATATATTATTATCTTCATTCTTATTTTTGAAAAAATAAAGAGGTTAGCTGTCAACTACTCAATTACATAATCTACCTAGTCAAAACCTCCTTTGAAAACATTGAGCTGAATCATATCTGACCAACTACTGGAACAGAAAAAACCCTAAAACGGCTTAAACTATATATAGATTTTATTAGCTGAAAACTGGTGTTTTGGTTAATGTAATAATACTGGAGAACAGCACATTTCCCTTGTACACTGAGAAATGAACCCACTTCACTATTTTGAAAAGAGCGTAATTAGAAACAAGGGGGATTTTCAAACCCGTAAAATTTATATAATCAACAGATGCTTCATTATTTAAATACTAAAAGCACAAATACTTTTTCCACAAATCATTGTACTAAAAATGCCTTAAATCTAAGATGTAATTTTTCAGAAACAAAATTAACTATAATGAATGCCAATAAATCAACTGTCTTTCACCATTAATTACAGCACATACCTCGGCAGTTCGTCTTGCTTCTTTGATCATGGACTCTAATCCACCAAAAACACTATTGGTTGCCTTGGAAGCCTCCCCATCGGACTCACTGTCATCTGAATCATTCAGTGTTACAACCACTGATTTGTGTTTTGGAAGCTACAAAACAATGTTATTGTTACTCATACTAGTAAAAGTTTTACTTCTTTTTCATTTTTAACAAAAAATTAGTGTGTGTATGTTTGTCTATGTGTCTGTATGTACGTCACATGTGTGTGCAGGTGGCCTCAGAGGCCAGAAAAGGGCATTCAATTTCCTGAGTTACAGGTGGTTTTGAGCCGCATAACATGGGCCCTCGAATTAAACTCTAGTCTCATACAGAAGCTGCAAGTGCTCTTAACCACTGAGCAGTCTCTCCAATCCTCAGGAAAAGCGTTTCTATTCTTTTCATTACTATGTGACATTAAACTGTATAGCATTGGATAAGGTTTTTAAACTATTTGTGTATCAACACACAAAAATAACTATACATAGTACATAGTGGCGTCTTCTGGCTACAACCTATGATTATGTGCCCCAAGCACAAAAAGCAGTCTACATTTTTGTTTTTCCAGACATTACAACGATAACCTTCTTCAATAACCTTATTTCTATAAAAAGATACTACCATTTAAATAACTCTTAAAAAGCAAAGAAATTATTTATAAAACTTTGTAGACTTTGTGTCTACAAATATAGGGTGACTGACCAAAGTTAGTTTACTTAACAGGTAAAATTTCAACTTGACCTTGCTCTATTTATTTTCCTTTAAAGCCATTAGGAAATAAGATTTTAAAAACCGTCATTTCAACTTTCATTTTCTAGTACTGGGGTCTGTACTCAGAGCTTTGTACATACTAGGGAAATCACTCTACAAATGAACCACATGCCTAGCTCTCGCTTTTTGGGCCAGAATCATACTAGGCAAACTCAAGCTCCCAGCACCTGCAGGCTGGGACTACATGTTACCACCAGACTCAGATCAGCTTTCTTAATAACAATCATAAACAAATTTTTCCATTATAGCATGATCTCTGGTTGAAAACAGGAACAAGTTATAAAAAGATGCAGCAGCTTGAAGTGATAGCACAGGCCTGCAATTCCAACTAGTCTGGAGGCTAAGGCAGAAAACTAAGTTTAAGACCTGCCTGTGCAATTTAGTGAGATCCTGTCTCCAAACTTAAAAAAAGTCTGAGGATAAAGTTCTGTGGTAGTATGCTTGCTTGCTTGCTATGGTTGAGGGTCTTGGTTCAACTCCCAATTAGGGCGTGGGCTTTTTTAAAGTGCCCCAAAATTTTTTTCAGACATCCATATGTTAAAATAACACCAGAAAAGACTTCAATGGGCCAATTTATAATCTTTAGGAAGAACAGAGGAAAACGATCTATGACACTCTGAAGAGAATACATCCTCAAACACACCATCACCAAATTCTACCTATCTTACATCAAGCTTCTTTAAAATTTTAAAATTTGTATTTATACAAGATTTTTATACATAAATGAGCTAAACAAGTGGGGACAGAACAGTAAAAATATTATTTAAAAAAAGTTTCATAAGCTGTTTGAATAGCGTTATCTTAAGTTTGTTTTTACCGAGATCACAGTTCGTGGAAGACGAGGTCCTCTGTGAAACTTTGGATTCTGTATCCTAGGCTGAGACACTGTATTAATACTGACTATTGAGAGATTGCTTCTTGCCAAAGGCTGAGAACTGTTCAGAACTGGAGGTGAAGGGGGATCACTATTGCTGGATGCTTCCTAATAAGAAAAAGAGAAACATTTTCAAATAAAAGACATGCCTTTGCTGAAAAACCTTCTAAACCCTCATCCAGGCAGACAAAAGTAGAACCATTCTAACAGGCCCGAGAGCACCACCTAGAGGGTCAGGCACTCAATTACCTCTGGCTTAAAAGCTCTCTTATTTGCTAGAGACTTAAGCAATTCTTCTCGAAGGAGCATTTCTTCTTCCTCCTCTTCATCTGCAAAAGGTGGTTTTGGAGGTTGTTCTGGATCTTCAGGTGGAAGAGGTGGCAAAGGTGGTGGAGGAGGTAGAGGTTCAAGAGAAACACACAAGCCTTCTCCATAAGGCTGGCTCAAAGATGGCACAGACTGTTTTTAAAGAATTAATTTAAATGCAAAATTTATTAACGTCAAACATCTCTGAAGCAATATTAATTCAGAAAAAGTACATATTCTTATTTTTAATTTTTCTATGTATACTGATGTAATTATAAATAACTCAAAGCTAACTCAGAATTTAATCTTCAACCAAGAAAATGTTTCTGAATTTTTATGAATATCACAGTAATTATAAAATACAAACATCTCTGTTCCTGTCCTTATCTACATTTAAAATTCTAGAAGGTATAAGAATCAAATTAGACAAGATCATTCACTTCATATCAAATCAAGCAAACAACAACACTAAAATTAAAATCATGTATTTAAGTTAAAGCATTTATGTATTTGTGGACAGGATCTCACTATGCAGCCCTGACTGACTGCCCTGGAACTCGCTATGTAGAACAGGCTGGCCTCCAACTCAGAGATCTGTCTGCATGCTCCTCATAAACACTGGGATTAAAGGCATGTACTACCATGCCTAGTGCCAAATTAAGGAGATTAACAAATTAAAATATGCAGTAACAAAAAATTAAATAGTAGTAAAATTCAATTACAAATTAAAGGGATTATAAGAATAAGAGCCCAGAGTACACCTGTTCAGCATCCCTTAAAAACCTTGTAAAAATGGCTCCTTCGAGATTATGCAGGAAACTTATTTACTATAAACCCCTTTGGTCTTGATGCTTTTGCTTCAAAGACTTTCCAGTAGTTCTCCTCACATTTTAGCTCATTCATTCCTTCTCCTCAAAAGAAAGCATTTCACCTCCCCTCCCCATAAACTCTACTGAAAAACACCACACATTCACAGAAATGATGGGAAGTTCTCTTACCTAGTAGGAGATACTGTTCAATATCTAGATGCTCTTAATCTAGGAATAACTATAGAACCTTTATTTTGTGGTTCTTCACATTTTCCTTTCTTTTTTTTTCTTTTTTAAGCTGGGTAAACACTGCCCAGAGTGTGGCAGGCACCATAATCCCAGCCCAGTGCTCAGAGGTGGAGGTAGGCTGATCTCTTTGAGGCCAATCTTGCCTAAATATAAAATTACAGGCCAGCCAATGATACAGAGAGAGACCCTGCCTCAAAAGAAAACCAGTGACTGCCACTGCTGCCAAGATGGCTCAATAGGTGAAAGCAGGTACCCAGAACCCAAGTGGTGGAAGGAGCCAAACACAGTCATACTCTGACATCCACATGTGTGGATGTGTGGATGCCGCACACACACCACAACTAAATGGATTTTTAAAAGAAAATAAAAAGGATTTAATTTCTATAGATAATATGTTGCTTTTGTCTGATTTTCAAGGTAAAAGTAACTATGGTTATCCAAAGAAGAATGAGCATCCTATTTAAATCTTCCTAGCACTTGGAAGACAAAAGCAGAGGATCTCTGTGAGTTTGAGGACCGCCTTATCTACACAGCAAGTCCTACAACACCCAGGACTATGTAGAGACCCTGCCTTACAAACAAACAAACAAATGAACAAAAAGACCAATAAAATAAAATCTACAGAAGCAGACAATTTTTATTCTGCTTTGGAATATATTTCCTGAGTAGCAATTATTTGAGAAGCAAAGAAAAGGAAAAACTGAATTCAGTATGAAATTAAAGAGCTATACTTAAAAAAAATCTAACAAGTGGATAGCTAAACAATCAACTGCTTAATTCTGCATATTTCTAGCTTTTAATTCTAGTTAGTGATTATGATTTTTTAAGCACTCTTCAAAGTAAGCAATTCAATTTTTCAAAACAAATTAGAAGATACACAGTAATTTTCTTTGAAATCACACTCAGTTTTTACTTACTGAAACCTGAGCTGGTGGAGGCAAAGAAATAGATGATGCTGAAGAAAAATACCCCAATGAACATTCAGAGAAAAATGGTGGTTGTACTGGCGAAGGAGCTGTTTAGAAGAAAAAAAAAAAATTCAATACAAGTTTTAATCAACTATTTCAGCAGGAACATATAAAATGTAAATATAAGCTTGAGGAAACATATTACTGAGCTAGAGTGCAAATCAGACCTTCTAAGCTCCATTAAGTTCAATGTTATCATTAAGATGGCATTTAATTCCTCAAAATTCATTTTTTTGTTAGGGATTAATATGAAATTAAATAATATAATCCCAGGGCTCAGAAGGCCAAGGCAAAAAGATACCTGGTCTGAGGCAGTTGGGCTACAGAGGGAAACAAACCAGAGATCTCACTTCCCTCATAGATCTCACTATGAGGTGGAAAGCCTAATAGTATTAATAGAGACTACAGCACTTTTTTCTTAACATAATTTTTACAAAATGATGAAGTAAATTAAATTCTCTTGATTCCTGCCAAAGGGCCGTAAGGGAGAAAAGAAAACAACATGACTTCACTGCTCCCTTAATATGGTGCTAAGGAAGACAAGGACATGATTTCAAGTTGAAAGGGAACTAAGAGTGAGGACTATGTACTATATGTAACCAACACAACTTTTTCCACGTCTTAGACTGATGCCTTTTCCCAGTTGTCTCACAAGTCAATACAGAGACAACATCTGCCTTTCAAACAGTTGATTCGCAGCCTAAATCTGAGAATATGTTAATCTTCATTACACTACCCTTCTGAAAAATCGAAGTATCAGCCAGATGTGATGAACATGGCTGCAGTCTCAGTGCTTGGGGAACAGAGGGGAATCAAATTCAAGGACAGCCTAGGGTGCCCACGAAATATAAGAAAAACCTGGGCAATATAATAAGACCCTATCTCAGAAAACTAAGAGGACGGAGAAGAAAAGCAAGGAGAATGGGGGATGGAGGGAGACAGAACAAGACATGATAAATACTAATTCTATAAGAAGTTAAAATCCGACAAAGTTGAAAGTATGTTTCCTCTGCAAGAAGTTCTATAAAATTATTTAAACACATGCGTTATTTTACAGGCTGTGGTGAGTTAATAGTGTTAGTATTTCAAATAGTGATGAATCGCCTCCATGAACTTGAAAATAAAAGACCACCCTTTCCTTTGTCAAACTATAATGTAAGGTTATCAGGCTGGGCTGTGGTAGCGCATGCCTTTAATCCCAGCATTCGGGAGGCAGAAGCAAGCAGATATCTGTGAGTTCGAGGGCAACCTGGTCTACAAGAGCCATTTCTAGGACAGCTAGGGCCATTACACAGAGAAACCCTGTCTCAAAAAAAAAAATAAATAAATAAATAAACAAATAAAAAAAGATCAAACATCAGCTAAAACAATGTCCTAAAAATGAATACTTTTCGCAAACATTTCATAAATCATGTATTTCTGTTTTTTCTTTAGTCTAGACAAATGAACTGGTTCTAGTTTTGATTTGGTCTCAGAACATGACCATATGGGCGAGAGCATCAATCTTCTGAACATCCCAACTTCTCACTGTGTTCCTGTCTCGGTTGTAGGTGTTGAGCACCAGAAAGAAAATAGTTTTCTCATGGTCAATCACATATGAGTAGCAAGAAAAACTGTCTGAGCTGGGCATGGTGGTTCATGGCTTTAATTCCATTATTCATAAAATAATTCCACAATCTTCCTGTTTCAGATCAATTGCTCATCATAGTAGGAACAAAGCCTCTTCAGTTAAAGCTCCTTAGAAAAACAGACTTGAAAATAAAGGTGAAAACTATCCATCCGCGGTTTACCCCAAGTACTTACGGTATCACAGAAAATCATCACTAAGTCTCACCTTCAGTACACATGGCTTTCAAGGTTTTGAGTAGCTTAATCATGATTATCAAAATGTTTCAAAGTTTTTGCTCCTACCTGGAGAACTGGTTTCACTATCTGTATCCATAGCAACTTCTTCATAGTTATCATATTGATAAATGCCTCCTCCACTATCAGGCTGCTTATCTAAGGATCGCCTCAGGTCAGGATCTGAAGACTAAGTATACAACAATATTTTTCTTAGTTACAACACAGGCTATTCTTGGGATAGTTATCACAAAAGAGTTGATAATTATATTTTAGGGAGAAATACCCAAAATTATTATGACTCTATGAGACCTGCCTATGGCATCAATCTGGTAAGGGTCTACGACAGCCAAGTATTATCTGTATAGGTCAATTCCCACATCATCTAAGCCACTAAGTAAATGGGATCCCTCTTAAAAGAAAAAATTACAAAGTTCTTCCAACAGTTATGCAGTCATGGTTTAGGCATGAAACTAGAAGGAAATGGTCATTTTTTGCATTACAATTATAACATCAGACTATTATTTTTAAAGTCAAGAACAGGAGCTAGAGAAATGGCTCAGCACTTAAGAGAGCAAGCCAATTTCCAGCCCCCACAGGGTAGTTCCCAATGGTCTGTAACTCCAGTTCTAGAGGATCCAACGTCCTCTTCTAGCCTCCACAGGCATCAGGCACACAAGTGGTACAAGGCATGCACAGAGGTAAATACTCATACACAGACACAGACAAGTCAAGAACATTTCACTTACAAATGAACCAATAGTATCTGAAAATTAAACGTTGATTGGCATGTTTATGTGCTATGATTTTTAATTCTTATGTTTTACCCAGTTATGACAAAAACTAAAACAAAAAAGAAAACACAAACCTATGCAGAGATAACATACAAATAATACTTATCTTCAGACAAAGATTCTATTTATAAAAGTCTTAACTATAAATAATTATAACCCTTGCATAAAGAAAACTTCCTCTTGACTCCTTAGCTCTTACTTTTTAAATCTCTCTACATTTAGTATACTTTTGAGTATATTCTTAATTCAGAAGTCCAAAACCATCGTCACTGGTAGTCCTTGTCATGTTAACCCTCCCATTCTCCTGACAGTGCCCATAAAGGTAACGGCTGACTCAGTTATCGTCAATACATATAATAATAATGCTCAACACATGCTAAGGACTAAAAACAAAATGGCTAAGCAATAGTTATTAGTATAGGAAGACTTAGTAAACTTTAAATTAGTATATACTAATTATTCTATACATCTCTCACTCTACACAGTAAATCATAAACAACTAATCCAATATTGCCCCCATAAGAAACAGGCATTTGGGGGCTGGAGAGATGGCTCAGCGGTTAAGAGCATTGCCTGCTCTTCTAAAGGTCCTGAGTTCAATTCCCAGCAACCACATGGTGGATCACAACCATCTGTAATAAGGTCTGGTGCATTCTTCAGGCATACACACAGACAGAATATTGTATACATAATAAACAAATATTTTTTAAAAAAGAGTCATTTTCATATCAGGACCTTACTATAATTTAATAACCCTTTTTATAAATAGAAGATGAACAAAATGCTAAAAGCAGAGTGGGGTTGGGAGTTTGTAACTTTTTAGACAGTGTCTCACTAAATTACTCAAGAAAGCCTGAATATGTGATCATCCTGTGTTAGCCTCCCAGGTAACTGAGATTATAGGAGTTTAGCACCAGGCCCGGCTGAAAGACAGGCTTTTGTTAATCGAAATTCCAACCTGTTCAATTCTTATAATCTAGGACTGTACGATTTATCCTCAGTTATACCTAACTTTCTCCCCAAAGATTATAGATAGGGCTGATGGAAGAACTTGGTGGTTATGTAAAAGGCCTCCTATGCAAGGATGAGGATCTGAGTTTGGATCCACAGGACCCAGGTACAAAGCAAGACATGGCAATACACACTTGCAAGCCCACCACGAGAGAACAGACAGATCCCAAGAGCTTAACAGCCAGCAAACTCTAGATTAAACAGTAAGCTCCAGGTTCAGTAAAACCCGTCTCAAAAACAGAAGGTAGAGAAGTGACTGAAGAAAACACACTAGCGTGTGGCTTCTACATGCACCTGCAAGGCAAGCATGTGTACGCTTGTGCACACAATATACATTCTCTCACATACAGAAAAACAACAGATAAGCTCTATAAAACATAAAATATTTGCAGTTCTCCTTAGCTGACTGGATCTTTGAAATGATATTATCAAAACACTTAAATATGAACATTCTGGGCCAACAAGATGGCTCAGTAGATAAAGGCACATGTTGCCAAGCACAAGACCAGAGTTCAAGCTCCATGACCCACTGGTCTCTACACGCACTCTGTGGTACATGTGTACTAACTCTCAATGAATAACTGAGGACATTTTTAAGGTTCTGAACATTTTGGTGATTGTTCTCTATTCCTTACTTTGCTTCTTGATCTCCTCTTGCCACCAACTAATTTCATGAAGCGATTATACTGCTCCTCCTGGTTGGAAAGGTCTCTAATTTTTCTAATTTCTTCTTCTCTTTTCCTCCTCTCTTCTTCCTCAGCTTGTTTCCGCTGGTCCTCTTCCTTCTGCCTCTCCTGTTCCTTTTGCTGCTGGAGTTTCTTCCATGCCTTGGTTTGCTGTTTCCTCAATGCTTGTTTAGCTACCCGGAAAAAACAGAAATGTCAGTATAAATACGTNTAACAGGATTATCATCCATTTTAGGACTCTATATTTTCCCAAACTGAAAACTCCCTAAATTATAGAGCTGGAGAGATGACGTGGTGATTAGGAACAGGAAGACCAGGCTCAATTCCCAGCTCTCAACCATCTGTGACTCCAATTCCAGGGGAGTTCATGTCTTTGTCTGCCTCTGCAGGCATCAAATATGCACGTACTTCAGACACACATGGATAAAATGCCCATAAACATAAAATAAAGTGTCTTTAATTAAATTTTTTCATACATTTTCATAATATTCTTTTCCTTCTTTGATGCTACTCATCTCCCTCCCCAACTTCAAAACCCCCACCCTCACTGACCAGCTCTATACCCAAGAGTCACTGGCCAGTACAAAAACGGACTCTATGTTGCTGTGTTCAATTTTTGTTTTAGGGGATGGGAGGAGGGGTTTAGAATTGTATCTTATTAATTCTCAATTTTTTTGAGAAGTAAATTTTTAGAAATCTCTGAATTAAAAACTAGATATGACCAGATATATTAGTTCAATTGAAATAATTTACAAGAAATAATCACCTGTAGTGCTAACTTTTTTAGCTGAATGTACTTTCGTGCTGGTTTTAGCCTTCTGTTGGACAGTTTTCGTCTTGGTCAGTTTTTCTTTGCTCTCTTTCATCACCTGTTGTTCTTTTTGTTGCCATTTCTTACTGGCTGACTGAAGAGCCAAAAGACGAAGCTGTAATTCAGATAATTCCTCTTCATCTTCACCAAGTTTCTTTAAAACAGAAAAAAGGTTACAATTTTTAAATTCTGTTACTTAACACTAAACATTTTGCCAAGTTGAATTTTTCACCAAGTTAATTAAAATTTAAAGTTAGTATTAAAACAAATATTTAAGGGAAAATACAGATAAAATATAAACTCATTTACTATCTATAATCCAAGACTAATTTAATCCTAACACAAACAGAAGATCAATTGGTAGAAATTACTGATTTGTGTTTAAGTATGCAAAGGTAGAACAAAAGATGAAAGATCGTTGGGCATCTTTTAAGGGGCCACACAAACTTGAGAGTGTAGGTGACAATAAGAAGCCAGGTACTGAAGAATGAAGTACTTATCAGACTGCACTGCAAAAACAGAATACTAAGGATCATGTTAGAATACCAAGGATAATGCTAATTTTTTTTAACATCATTACACAGGTGGAAAAAGATGTACCCAATAGTTTGCATTTTAATGCTTTATGTTCTAAGTATGTATGTTCCCTGAATTAAAATATTTGAATACTCATTTTTCATCTAAGAAACTAAAACAGGATATCTTTAAAGCATAGGTTTAAGTCTTTTCCTACTAAAGTAACTTACAAATTATTTTTCACTCTGCCTTTCACATTTTGACCTGCTACATAAACACTACACAGACTGATGGGCACTTGCGTTGTTTCAGTATGTGCATACACTACAGCACTTAAGTCAGATCCAAGCATTAGTTTCTTCTTTACGGGGAAAAGACTGAAAAGCTTGTCCCTCTGGTCATTCTAGAACAGCCACCAGAACTTATTACTAATTAAATCTTGAAGTGGCTTTAGAAAATTAGCCTGCTCTACACACTTTCACTGAAATGTAACTGAGAATATCAAGCTACTCTAAGCAGAAGCTCTTAAGTATTCATGGATTAGAGAGGTCTAGAGAATCCTTTTAAAGATATGAAACAGTAGAAGAAATATATCCCAATACATTAAGACCCACTTAACTTTTCTAAATGGTATCATGTAATTATATTTTTTCTTAAACTCCAATTATTTTTATTTGTTAAGTATAAGGAGAACAGTGAATGCTGGTTAGAGACTTTACCTTTCCACTGTGGAAAACTACATGTCAATATCACATCTACCTGTTTGTCTCAGTTCACTATGTAGCACAAATTAGCCACGACTGTCTGAGCTCACTATACAGTTCTGGCTAGCCTTAAATTCACAATCCTTCCAGATTCAATGTCTTGACTGTTCAATGTGCAAACTTACACTACCACAATGGGTTCTAATAATATATACAGATGCCTTCAAGAGCCAGAAAGAGGGTTTCACATCCCCTGAAGCTGAAGTTACAGGTGGTTGTGAGGTGCACATTATAGATGTTGGGAACCAAACTAGCTAGGGTTTTAGAAGAGACCCAAGAACTTTTGATTGCTGAGCCACCTCTCTGGCCCCATATTTCAAATTAAGTTCTGAAAAATCATTGTGCTGTTATTCATAGTTATCATACTGACTAGTGCAACTATAAAACATTTCCATTTTTTTATAGAAAATTCTACTGGAAAATACAAATGTAGACTTTACCAAAAATGTTATCATCAATTTTCACTGAGATTACTTTATGCAACTACTTCCCTTGGAACGAAATAAAACTATCATTGATCTGTCATACAACTCTATTTGGTATTTGAAGCAGAGACTCAAAACCAAGATCACTGAAATGGGGCCAGAGGACCTCAGTCAGTTTCCTATGCAATTAAGTAAGTCATTTAACCTGCCCAAACATATCTTACTTCATCTATGAAACATACATAATATCAACTTCATATGGTTACTGTGAGGATATTAAAAAACAAATATTTATGAGTGTGTGTTCACTGTCACATTATCCTTCCTAAATTCAGGACCCACTTTCCTAGACTCTGAATGATTTCAGTTTATTCATAACAACAAACTGAAATCAAATAGAAGAAACTGCAAATATTTCAGATCTATAATAAAGAAAAGGCTTGAGTTACTCAATGCGTATTATATTTTAAACAATGTTTGATACTTTTGTACTTTATTCTATTAAAGCCTCACAACAACCTAGAGAATGCAGGACATTAAACTTATTGTATAGAAAATAGAGGAACGGCCAGGTGGTGGTGGCATACGCCTTTAGTCCCAGCACTCAGGAGGCAGATCTCAGTGAGTTCTAGGCCAGCCTGGTCTACAAGATCTAGTTCCTAGTTCCAGGACAGGCTCCAAAGCTACAGAGAAACCCTGTCTTGAAAAACCAGAAGAAAAGAAAGAAAACAGGGGCCAAAAAAACTTCACTCAGCTAGCATTTCTATCATTTAGTAAGAAAAGGATCTAAAATGTGATTCTGGGTCAAGATCTAAATAATTCCAAAACATCCCATAGAAGATGAAGCACACACGTGCATGTATGCGTTTGCACGTGCACGCAAACACACACACACACACACACACACACACACACACACACATATATCTGGAAGATAAACTCAGAATCAAAATTAAAAGTTTCAAAAATGATAAAGAAAAAGCTCACCTATAGATATGAACTGCACATCAAGTTAATAGTTTACAGACTTTAGTGGAAACAACCTTTAAGGCAATTCTCTAAAACGTCCAAATAATTTCAAATAAATTCAAAATAACAGACTACAAGTTAAGCGTGGTAGCACACACTAGCACTCCCAGCCAACAGGACATAAAGGCATGTTAGAGACCTGCCAGAGCTACATAATGAGATCAAGTCTCTAAACAAATCAAAACAAAAGAGCAGACTACAGCAATGCAAGTAAGAATAGGTTACACAGATTTTCAATCCCACAAAGTAGTATCTTACCTTTTCAGATAGAATATCTGAGGTACTAATTCTTCGTGTTAAATTTTGTTCTTTATCTTCTAATCCTTTAAAATAAAATAGCATCTTTTGAATACTCTAAAATACAGCCACAATTAATAAAAATGGAAATAACACTATATAATAATCAGGAATTATTTTTGAAGGTTTCATTATTAAGGTCTTATTTTTAGGACTCTCGACAAAAATGAAAGAATGCTATCAAAGCAAATGAAAGACTGAAGAAATATCTTAGTCCATAAAATGAGAGGCACACAAGTATGAGAAGCCAAGCTAGATTCCTGAAACCTCAAGAAAACTCAAGGGTGACTTGTGCATTTGAAATCTCAGCACTGAGAAGATGGAGACAGGATGACAGCTGGTGCTCACCAGTCAACCAGCCAGGAATGTTTGAGCTCCAGGTTCCAGTGAAACCAGTTAGGTGATCATCCTAAGGAACACCCAAGATTGACCTCTTGGTCACACACATTCACTCACACACACACACACATGGCATACATGTGCACACACACAATTGAAGGCACACAGAGAGACAGAATAAGATTAAGAATCTGACTTAGCGTGTAATATCAATCTAACTCTAAAAGTTATATGGCTAGTGACTCAAGTATTAAATAAGATATTTTGATAAAATAGAAATAATTTAAATAGGAACAGAACTTATGGAGTAGTAAAGCAATGCTTCATTACCTAACAGAAACCACAATGACAAATTATTATAATAAAAATAAAAAATGAACTCAATATTTAGACTATAGACTTATGTATTATAAAGCTGACCATTTATTTAGAAGCACACAAGCAAGACCCAGACTTCTTGAATATTGTCCCAAACTGTCTACATTATTCAATCTGCAACAATTTTAGAGCATACAGTAACAGCACTAACAGCTACAGCAGTACTGAGATAAAGGCTTCAGTTAACAAAGTTAAAACCCGGAGTTGCAGGGTTAAGTTTCAAGCCTAGTATTTATGGTTCTGTTTTGTTTTTCCCCCATAAAACCAAACCTGTTAGTGTTCTAAACATCCTACTTTGGTTGCTTAAGTGAAAACCTGATGAAAAAATATGCAGCTTATTCAATAAACATAGAGTAATTAATCAAGCACCCTGGACAAAGCAAACAGAAGGTAATCACCAAATCTGAGGCAGATTCCCTTTCCTCTAAGACTTAAATAAATAAATAAAAATTTAAAAATAAAAAATTTATTCTAGTCAGGCCAGGTGGCCCAGACCTGAAATCAAGCCACTTAGAAAGTTGTGACAAGAAGGATCATATACGTAAAGCCTGCCTGGACTACAAAGTGAGTTCAAAGACAACCTGGATGACTCAAGGAGATTCTATTTCAAAATAAATAGTATAAAGACAACCTGGAAGACTCAGGGAGATTCTATTTCAAAATAAATAGTATAAAAAGGCTGGGAGTAGAGTGCAGTGACAGAGAACTGACTCAGCATGTGTTAGGCCCTGAGCTCAATCATGGTACAGAGAGGGGGAAGGGGAAAAAACCCTTATTCATTACAAAGTGAATGGTGTATTAGAATACTTTGAAAGTTGGGAGTTTTAAGTGTTTTACAATATTTGCCTAACTTATGTGAGGTTCATGGTACTACTCTCAGTAGAAGAGGAGGAAGAAGAAGAGGAAGAGAAAGAGAAGAGGAGAAAGAGAGGAAAAGTGAGTGGAGAGAAAAAGGGAGGGAAAGAAAAAGGGAAGAAAAAATTTAGCCCAACATAAATTTCACATTTACCTGTGCATGATTTTCATCTAAAGAAACAGAGAATATATAAAAACGGAAAATATATAAAACTGTGCCCAAATGATCTGAGTCACATAGGAATACAACCACACCCTCCTAACATACAGGATCTCATTGTGCTATGAGCTGTGCCATTCACAACTGGTGTCATAGGTCACTACCATCTGATTTCAGTAACATTCCTTGCTAGAGCACTTCCAAGCTTTGACTTGTACAAGCTCACTTCCAGCCCTTTTCAAAGTTAAATGACATATTCATTACAGTAGGGCATCTTTAAAAATTCATTTAGTATATAAAGAATGCATTACCATTTTTCTGAGATCACTATCTTTTTTTTCATGTACCACTAATAAAAGTTGTTCAGTATAGTCACTGTTTTTCAAAAGACACGTGTATTTAATCCCAGCACTTGGGAGCCAGAAGCTGACAAACTGAGGCCAGCCTAGTATATATATAGCAAGTCCCCAGAGCTACTTGATGACATACATGTACCATTATAATCAAACCAAACACATTAAGAACAACTATTAGACAAAACTAAACAGGCTGAAAATGAAGACACAGCCTTCCAGTGAGTATAGAAAGCACCAGATTTTTCTCCTATGAGAATCCCGAGTTCCATGCAGCCAGGAAACACCCAAGAGTTATTACAATCTCATGCTTCTGTGGAGAGCTGGAGAACCTTTGCAGCATAGGAGCAAATATATATTACAATGTACCCACTGAGCACAATGGTAAACAATTAACCAGGAGATCCAGACATAGTATTTTCCACCCCCATTTTAAATACAGGTCAATGCTTGAACTGACCTTGTGATTAGTCATGTACTATCCTGACATGTCGCTCCCCCATCACTATTCCAGTGGTTTTGAGGGATGGGAAAATGTCTCACTATATGACCAAAACTGTCCCTAAACTTTAAAGTCCTCCTGCCTCCAACATCCAAGTGCTAGAATCATAGCTATGCACCATCATACCTGCTGTTATTTAGAACCTCCAATATGAAAACTGGTCTTACATAGTTACCAAGTAGTTAAACCTTACTCCTGGGATTTCATGTAAGCCAGAATCTGCATACAGGTGGTAGTTAATAACCATAACAATGACAGTATTTTCCCAGGAAAAAGGACAATCAGGCACATAAAAGTAAAGGTGTTTCAAGGGAAAAAGTTTTAGAGACGGGCTTTTCTGTGTAGCCCTGGCTGTGCTGGAACTCACTCTATAGGCCAGGCTAGCCTCAAGCTGAGAGATCCGCCTGCCTGTATCCCTAGTGCTGGGATAAGAGTACTGGAGTAAAAGGTGTGCTATAAGCACTAAGTGAAAAAGTAGTCTTTAAAAACCAAGACAAAAAACGCCAGGTGTAGTAGTATGTACTTTTTTAATCCCAGAACTCTGAAGGCAGAGGATGAACGATCTCTGTCAGTTCAAGTCAGCCTGAGCTACACAGTGGGTTTCAAACCAGCCAGGGCTACTTGTTGAGATCCTATCTCAAACAACAACAAAAAGTGTGTGTGTGTGGGGGGGGTAAGTTAGAAATATATATTATAGAAACCCCCAAATTATAAAAGAAACATCACCAAATGCAGTAGAGATTTCTCTTTACTATAGACTTCTCAACAGTGAAGCCAGAGAGAGCTCTTGAGAAGTTCTGGAGGACTTTCATTCCCAACCATTTCACTCAGAACTTCAAAGTAAAGCTGCTGCAAGATTCTACAGGACGTGCCTCCACACACCATCGCTAATCTCCTCTCCAATGCTCATAGACCTCATTCTTCTTTAGGAAGACGCCTTCTGGTTATTCTCAAGAATGCCAGGAAACTATGTGCAGTAGGTCATAATTTCAGTGCAGAGATTCTCCAACTTTAGGACAGATGAGAAACCAAAAGACGATAGGGCTACATACAGGCCAAGGAGTCCTAATACCAGAGCTCACAACACACACCTTGAGTAAGGCCTAAGACTTTACATTTCTGACAAGTTGACTGTCTTTGAAAATCAATGTTCCTTCCATTGCCCAGAAATCTCTTCTAATTATTGATTTGTCTTTTCTCTTAGTCTTCACATCTTTGTTTAAATTGCACCTTCAAACTGGACGATATCCTGAATAGCTTACAAACCTTCAGCCTGTTACCCTGCCCCCACCCTACTTACTCTGCTAATACTATTGTTCATCATGTTTGCTGTTTCCTTCTAAGATGCAAGCTTATGATGTCATAGTGACCATTTAGGGTGCAGAAGTGAACATCTGTAGACCCAGATTCTCAAGTGGGAAGACTGTTTGAGCCTAGGAATTAGAGATGAGCCTAGGCAGCACAATAAAACACTGCACTAAAAATATATGTAAAAATAAATGTAAACCTGAGGCATAGCAATTATTTTGTTTATTAATGCTTTCAAGAACCTGGAATAAAGTACTCAGCTAATTTATAATAAAAGAAAGGTGAAAAGAACCCAGACTTTTGCAACTGGGTTGTGCATGACCTATCCCAGTGTAGCTTCGACACTGCAACGTTTCTGTTCTGTGCAAAAACTAAAAAGATTGTATTGGGTTAATGAAGAAATTA
Source organism: Bramus lutescens (assembly GCA_001685075.1). Taxonomy (NCBI): domain Eukaryota; kingdom Metazoa; phylum Chordata; class Mammalia; order Rodentia; family Cricetidae; genus Bramus; species Bramus lutescens. The sequence continues at coordinate 218,570 of LOEQ01000648.1, read as the reverse complement.
AAATACAAAACAGATCCAACCTAGCCTTTTCTGAGACCTCACTGAAAAAAAAAACCACAAATCCTTGAGAGAAATTAATAGTAATGGTTAAAGATGAGATTAAATCTTAAGATTAAAAAAAAACTCATATATTTTCCAAGTAACTCCATAAGTGAAAGGGGTTAAAAATAAAGCAAGATACAGTAAAGAGGCAAGCATATAAAAGATGATCATAAACAAGAGAGTTTTTGCATCCTGAGTACAAGAATTTAAGTGAAAAATTAATATAGTATGTTTAAGATACAGAAGTAAAAAGATGGAATTGAGTTCAATCATCTCAAAAAGAGCAAGTTCACATGTAATAAGATAACTATGGGGCTGGCGAGATGGCTCAGAGGTTAAGAGCACTGGCTGCTCTTCCAGAGGTCC